>LR738711.1:730271932-730301471 GCA_902687465.1 Secale cereale
TTAATGCAGTTGTCTGTTGCATTGAGTTTACACTATGGGTGGGACTCGCAACTTAATACCAGCGAGATGTTCTGGATAGATATCTCAAGGTGGATGATTAGTAGTAGATATTGATGGATTTCGGTCTACTTACTTTGGCGTACCGCCCATGCTTTGAACCTCAACCTTTCTTGCAATGTAGTCAGCATTGGTTTGCGTTCGTGGTCCTGTCAATTGCCCAGCTGTAATTTGTTTACCTCACATAGCTGTTTTATCGTCTTTTGGGAGAGAGACATCACTAGTGAACATCATGAGACTCCGGTCCATATTACCATCATTGATCACATCCGCTATTTACTTTTCGCTTTTACTTACTATTGCAAACACTATCTATCACTACTATCATTTGCTTTTAACCCTTTGTGAACTACAAGGCCGGAGGGATTGACAACCTCTCTGTACTCGTTGGGAGCAAAGTTATTTGTATATGTGTGCAGGTCCACGTTGATTGCTAATCCGCGCCGTTAGCAGTTGACACCTACTTGTTGAACCTAGGAGTCTCTGGGGATTCGATCCTTGGCATCTTTGCTAAGGGAAAACACTTCTACATACTGCATTTTACACCTTCCACTTGGGGTAACCAACGAGGGGTTCGAGGCCCATCAAGGAGTATTTTCTAGCGCCGTTGCCGGGGACTCCACGCTTCAGGATAGGGGAGTTGCATGCTATCTTTTACCTTTGCTTTTTAGTCTTGTTAGTTTACCTTTCAATTTTCTTTATGTCTTTCACTAAGTTATGCTTATGGACAACCTTGCTATTGGATTGTTGCTTGCGGGAAGGCGCCCCACACCTGTGGTGGTTGCTCCTCCCCCTAATGAAATTGTGCCCTATAAAATACCGGTTGGTATTATCGATTATATTTTGGCTAATCGTTATGCAGGAGACAGACATCCCGGTGAACACTTCCTATATCTGTCACAACTATGTCCATTATTTAAGCTTGCAGGTGTATCAAGGGAGTTTGTCATGAGGAAATTGTTCGCCGTATCACTTATAGATAAAGCTTTAGATTGGTATAAGCTTCTCGATAACTCGCACTTGCTTGATTGGCAAGAGCTTGTGTCTCTCTTTTATACTAAGTTTTATCCTCTTCATGATGCTTATGTGGAGAGTAAGAGTACCTTTTTGCATGTGGATCATGGTAACAATGCTTTATGTGATGCTTATATTGTTGAGTTCATCCATGATGCCACTGAAATTTATAATGAGAGCGGGAGACTTGGTTCTAAATATTTTAATAATAAGAAGTTTCCTCTCTTTATGGTGAATGTTTTGAAGTTATGCTTGTTTTGCCTTCCTATGCTAGTTGCTTTGTGCTTCAATGAATTATTCTATTGCAATATTCCTATGCATAGGAAGCATGTTAGGCTTAAATGTGTTTAGTATTTGCTCCTTGATGCTCTCTTTTGTTCTGCAACTCTTATTCCTTCGAGAGCATCATTAAAGTCTTATGCCTAGCTTAAAGGCATAAAAGAAAGCGCTTTTGGGAGGCAGCCCACATGAATAAATTTTTATATTTTGCTTTTGTTGTGTCTTGATGTTGTTTACTACAGTAGCATCATCATTGTATCTTGGCTTTTCATATTTGTGCCAAGTATAGCCTCTGATTGCTAGAAAGTTCAAAAGTTGTGAGGTGCTGTCCAGGAAACAGATTCTGTCCTTGGATAGAAAAATTCGTACAAAATCACCAGATCATCTTTTTGGTCTGAATTTTTTCGACAACGTTCTCTATATAATTGTCTTTCGTGCGTCTGTTCTGAGTTTTTTTATTTGAGTTGCAGAAGTACCCCGAACAGATCAATTACTACCTGCTGTTCTGTTTTTCACAGATTCTGTCCTGTTTTGCCTTTCCTTCATTTTGCAAATCAGGAGCTTGCTTTTTCTTTGCAAAAACCTTTTGGCAATCTTGAGAAACAGTAGAACTTCAAGAATATCTTTATTTCCAGCAAGGTATAATTATTTTATTAAGGGTACTAACCTCGCTAATCAGATTATGATGAGTTATGTATGAAGGGAGTTTTCAAGTGTGCGAGGGAAGATGATAAAAAGATTCAGGAGTGTCAAGCGCTCAAGCTTGGGGATGCCCCTGTGCACCCCCAAGAAATAATCAAGGAGACTCAAGCGTCTAAGCTTGGGGATGCCCCCGTGCATCCCCTTCTCCATCAACATTATCAGTTCGTCTTTCGTTTCGCTATATTTTTATCACTTCATGTGTTAAGTGCTATGCTTGGAGCGTCTTGCTTTTAGTTTTCTTTTTAGTTTTTCATAATGAGTCGGAACTCAGCATTCTTTATGTGGGAGAGAAATACGCTCCACTTCTACCTAGAACATAACATAGAATTTTCATGTCTATCTTTGCTGTGTGTGTTCTTTGTCTTTTAATAGCTACTATCATGCTCTGCTCTTAGTATTCATGCTTATCTTTTCAAAGAGCTTTTGTTTAATTGGTTGCTTGAACTCTCTTTAATTACCATGCTCATCTTATTACGAGAGTTTGCTTCCGTTGCATTGGTTAATGTGTCTATGATAAAGATGCTGCGTGCATAATGGTGCTTAGTAGTTCAGGTTTCTTGTGGTTAATCTCAAATAGCTGGGGGATTCCCAATGTGTTATTGGAGTACTAACTTGATTTGTTTGCCGATGATGTGGTATGGTTTAGTAATATCTTCCTTCGAGAATTTATTTTGATTGACTTGGCGTATGCTCACGCATATTTAAGACTGTAAAGAAAGTCTGTCAAGCCTTGATGATCTTTTATTTCTGAGTAGCGATATAACTTCCATGCCTGATTCAATATTGCTTTGTCGCTCTGCATGATTATGACCGTCATTGCTCTCTTAGTTGGTCGCTCCCAGTCTTTTGCTAACCTCCACCTGTACTAAGCAGCACCAACTACTGAGAGCATGATTGTCATTCTGAGTGTAATGTGCATTGTCCCAAAGTAGCATTGTCTTTTGCATGATTGTGATATCGTTTATTTTGAAATCATTGTATCTAGTCATCACTTAAACCTTGAAGGTGCCCCTGCATTTATGTTTTGCTTCACTAAAGGGGGCAAGCTAGATATCACTTTATCATATTTGCACATCATGTTCATTGCAAATCTATTTGAAGCTTCAATGTCATGTTGTAAAACTTTCAGTCATTTGTGATTTTCTCATGAGGCAACTTAATTACTATAGAATCATTGTCTCAGTAAGCTTTTGTCATATGACTATGAAAAAGTCCTATATGGTTAATAGCATGTCACCACAGAAATTATTCTTGTTATCATTTACCTACTCGAGGACGAGCAGGAATTAAGCTTGGGGATGTTGATACGTCCAAAACGTATCTATAATTTCTGCCTGCTCCATGCCACTTTTGGGTGATATTGCTATGATATTCATACACTTCCATACACTTTTGATCATATTTGGACTAACTTACTAATCCAGTGCACCCCAGTGCCAGTTTCTGTTTTCGGCTGTTTTTGTATTTCAGGTTTTCACGTTACGAGAACTGCCAGGAAAAATCCAGAAAAATTATATAAAAAATCAGCGTTCCGGAAACTACCGTGCGTCCGAAGGATAGCCGGGGGGGGGCCACCAGGGCTCCAGGCGGCCTGGCGGCGCGCCCCCCCTGGGCCGCGCCGGGGGGGCGCCTGGGCCCCCCGAAGCTTCCCCGATGCCCCCCTTTGGCATATATTTAAAGCGTCCTCCGAAACCCTCAGAACAGTAACTCTTTTCGCGATCCCATCTCTGTTCCGCCGCCGCCGCCGCCGCTTCCAAGATCGGGAGCACCAAGAGAACTCTTCCCGGCACCCTGCCGGAGGGGAGGATCACCACCGGGAGCTTCTCCACCACCATGGACGCCTCCCGGATGAGTCGTGAGTAGTCTCCCTTGGACCATGAGTCCATGACCAGTAGCTATGTGATGTTCTCCTCCCGTTCCTGTGCTTCACTAATTAGTCCTCGTGAGCTGCCCTACATGATCGAGGCACATATGTAATCCTTATGCTGTTGCTATGTTGAGTTTGCTGGGATCCGATGGATTATGAGATTATGTTCAGATTGATCTTGAGTAATATATTTGATCTACCTCTTTTATATTTATGTTCATAAGTAATTCTTGCATGTTCTCCGTTGTTATTTATTGCTTTGGCCAAGTAATACGTAGTGACTCCAAGAGGGAACGTTATGCTCGATTGTGGGTTCATGCCCCTCGATGACTAGCTTGAGTAACAGAAACATGAGTCTAGGGGATGTGCTGTTGCCACAAGGGGGAAAACAACGGTGCTTGTGCCCGCGGGTGCAAGGATTGTTTACTTTACGCAAAGTTCTTTTAATGCAGTTGTCTGTTGCATTGAGTTTACACTATGGGTGGGACTCGCAACTTAATACCAGCGAGATGTTCTGGATAGATATCTCAAGGTGGATGATTAGTAGTAGATATTGATGGATTTCGGTCTACTTACTTTGGCGTACCGCCCATGCTTTGAACCTCAACCTTTCTTGCAATGTAGTCAGCATTGGTTTGCGTTCGTGGTCCTGTCAATTGCCCAGCTATAATTTGTTTACCTCACATAGCTGTTTTATCGTCTTTTGGGAGAGAGACATCACTAGTGAACATCATGAGACTCCGGTCCATATTACCATCATTGATCACATCCGCTATTTACTTTTCGCTTTTACTTACTATTGCAAACACTATCTATCACTACTATCATTTGCTTTTAACCCTTTGTGAACTACAAGGCCGGAGGGATTGACAACATCTCTGTACTCGTTGGGAGCAAAGTTATTTGTATCTGTGTGCAGGTCCACGTTGATTGCTAATCCGCGCCGTTAGCAGTTGACACCTACTTGTTGAACCTAGGAGTCTCTGGGGATTCGATCCTTGGCATCTTTGCTAAGGGAAAACACTTCTACATACTGCATCTTACACCTTCCACTTGGGATAACCAACGAGGGGTTCGAGGCCCATCACCAGTCCATAGATGGATCGCTGGAGCTTGCACATTTTGTTAGCACCTTTAGGATTGACAAAACCTTCTGGTTGCATCATATACAATTCTTCTTTAATAAATCCATTAAAGAATGCAGTTTTATTGTCCATTTGCCAGATTTCATAAAATGCGGCAATTGCTAACATGATTCGGACAGACTTAAGCATCGCTACGGGTGAGAAAGTCTCATCGTAGTCAACTCCTTGAACTTGTCGAAAACCTTTCGCAACAAGTCGAGCTTTGTAAACAGTAACATTACTGTCAGCGTCAGTCTTCCTCTTGAAGATCCATTTATTTTCGATGGCTTGCCGACCATCGGGCAAGTCAACCAAAGTCCACACTTTGTTCTCATACATGGATCCCATCTCAGATTTCATGGTCTCAAGCCATTTTGCGGAATCTAGGCTCATCATCGCTTCCTCATAGTTCGTAGGTTCATCATGGTCCAGTAACATGACTTCCAGAACCGGGTTGCCGTACCACTCTGGTGCGGAACGTACTCTGGTTGATCTACGAAGTTCAGCAGTAACTTGATCCGAAGTTTCATGATCATCATCATTAGCTTCCTCACTAATTGGTGGAGGAATCACTGAAACCAGTTTCTGTGATGTACTACTATCCAATTCGGGAGAAGGTATAATTACCTCATCAAGTTCCACTTTCCTCCCACTCACTTCTTTCGAGAGAAACTCCTTCTCTAGAAAGGATCCACTCTTAGCAACAAAGACCTTTGATGGGCCTCTAACCCCTCGTTGGTTACCCCAAGTGGAAGGTGTGAGATGCAGTGTTGTGGAAGTTTTTCCCTTAGCAAAGATGCCAAGGATCGAATCCCCAGAGACTCCTAGGTTCAACAAGTAGGTGTCAACTGCTAACGGCGCCAGATATTAGCAATCAACGTGGACCTGCACACAGATACAAATAACTTTGCTCCCAACGAGTACAGAGAGGTTGTCAATCCCTCCGGCCTTGTAGTTCACAAAGGATTAAACGCAAATGATAGTAGTGATAGATAATGTTTGCAATAGTAAGTAAAAGCGAAAAGTAAATAGTGGATGTGATCAATGATGGTAATATGGACCGGAGTCTCATGATGTTCACTAGTGATGTCTCTCTCCCAAAAGACGATAAAACAACTATGTGAGGTAAACGAATTACAGCTGGGCAATTGACAGGACCACGAACGCAAACCAATGCTGACTACATTGCAAGAAAGGTTGAGGTTCAAAGCATGGGCGGTACGCCAAAGTAAGTAGACCGAAATCCATCAATATCTACTACTAATCATCCACCTTGAGATATCTATCCAGAACATCTCGCTCGTATTAAGTTGCGAGCCCCACCCATAGTGTAAACTCAAAGCAACAGACAACTGCATTAAAAGAACTTTGCGTAAAGTAAACAATCCTTGCACCCGCGGGCACAAGCACCGTTGTTTTCCCCCTTGTGGCAACAGCACATCCCCTAGACTCATGTTTCTGTCACTCAAACTAGTCATCGTGGGGCATGAACCCACAATCGAGCATAACGTTCCCTCTTGGAGTCACTACCTATTACTTGGCCAAAGCAATAAATAACAACGGAGAACATGCAAGAATTACTTATGAACATAAATATAAAAGAGGTAGATCAAATATATTACTCAATCACAATCTGAACATAATCTCATAATCCATCGGATCCCAGCAAACTCATCATAGCAACAGCGATAAGGATTACATATGTGCCTCGATCATGTAGGGCAGCTCACGAGGACTAATTAGTGAAGCACAAGAACGGGAGGAGAACATCACATAGCTACCGGTCAAGGACTCATGGTCCAAGGGAGACTACTCACAACTCATCCGGGAGGCGTCCATGGTGGTGGAGAGGCTCCCGATGATGATCCTCCCCTCCGGCAGGGTGCCGGGAAGAGTTCTCCTGGTGCTCCCGATCTTGGAAGCGGCGGCGGCGGAACAGAGATGAGATCGCGAAAAAGAGTTCCCGTCCCGAGGGTTTCGAAGGACGCTCTAAATATATGCCAAAGGGGGGCACCAGACGGGGCTCGGGGGGCCCAGGCGCCCCCCCGGCGCGGCCCAAGGGGGGGGGGCGCGCCGCCAGGGCGCCTGGGGCCCTGGTGGCCCCCCCGGCTGTACTTCGGGTGCAAGGTAGGTTCTGGAACGCTGATTTTTTATATAATTTTTCTGGATTTTTCCTAGCAGTTCTCGTAATGTGAAAACTTGAAATACAAAAACAGCCGAAAACAGAAACTGACACTGGGGTGCACTGGATTAGTAGGTTAGTCCAAATATGATCAAAAGTGTATGGAAGTGTATAAATATCATAGCAATATCACCCAAAAGTGGCATGGAGCAAGCAGAAATTATAGATACGTTTTGGACGTATCAACATCCCCAAGCTTAATTCCTGCTCGTCCTCGAGTAGGTAAATGATAACAAGAATAATTTCTGTGGTGACATGCTATTAACCATATAGGACTTTTTATAGTCATATGACAAAAGCTTACTGAGACAATGATTCTATAGTAATTAAGTTGCCTCATGAGAAAATCACAAATGACTGAAAGTTTTACAACATGACATTGAAGCATCAAATAGATTTGCAATGAACATGGTGTGCAAATATGATAAAGTGATATCTAGCTTGCCCCCTTTAGTGAAGCAAAACATAAATGCAGGGGCACCTTCAAGGTTTAAGTGATGACTAGATACAATGATTTCAAAATAAACGATATGACAATCATGCAAAAGACAATGCTACTTTGGAACAATGCACATTACACTTAGAATGACAATCATGCTCTCAGTAGTTGGTGCTTGAAGAAAAAAGGTGGAGACTCATAAAAGTAAAAGAATGGTTATGTGCTAGAGCTTTTTTTTTATTTTGAAAACATAGAAGCAATTTTGTCAACGGTAGTAGTGCTTCATATGTGTCATGCATAAGACATCCTATAAGTTGCAAGCCTCATGCATCGAATACCAATAGTGCTCGCACCTTGTCCTAATTAGCTCGGATTTCCATGGGTTATCATTGCATTACATATGTTTCAACCAAGTGTCACAAAGGGGTACCTCTATGCCACCTGTACAAAGGTCCAAGGAGATAAATCGCATTTGATTTCTCGTTTTTGATAGATCTCAACTTGAGGACATCCATACCGGGACAACATAGAAAATAGATGATGGACTCCTCTTTAATGCATAAGCATATTCTCATAAGAGATTGAGGATTAATGTCCAAGCTAAAACTTCCACCATGATACATGGCTTTGGTTGGCGGCCCAATGTTCTTCTCTAACAATATGCATACTCATTCAACCCATGGCAAATCACCCTTACTTCAGACAAGACGAACATGCATAGCAACTCACATGATATTCAACAAAAGTGTAACAATTGATGGCGTCCCCAGAAACATGGTTACCGCTCAGCAAGCAACTTATAAGAAATAAGATACATAGGCAACATATTCTTTACCACAATAGTTTTAAAGCTACTTTCCCATGAGCTATGTATTGCAAAGTTAGTCCGCTTAGTACAGGTGGAGGTTAGCAAAAGACTGGGAGCGACCAACTAAGAGAGCAATGACGGTCATAATCATGTAGAGCGACAAAGCAACATTGGATCAAGCATGGTAGTTATATCGCTACTCAGAAATAAAAGATCATCAAGGCTTGACAGACTTTCTTTACAGTCTTAAATATGCGTGAGCATACGCCAAGTCAATCAAAATAAATTCTCGAAGGAAGATATTACTAAACCATACCACATCATAGGCAAACAAATCAAGTTGGTATTCCAATAACACATTGGGAATCCCCCAGCTATTTGAGACTAACCATAAGAAAACCTGAACTACTAAGCGCCATTATGCACGTAGCATCTTTATCATAGACATATCAACCAATGCAACGGAAGCAAACTCTCTTAATACGATAAGCATGATAATTAAAGAGAGTTCAAGCAACCAACTAAACAAAAGCTCTTTGAAAAGATAAGCATGAATACTAAGAGCAGAGCATGATAGTAGCTATTAAAAGACAAAGAACACACACAGCAAAGATAGACATGAAAATTCTATGTTATGTTCTAGGTAGAAGTGGAGCGTGTTTCTCTCCCACATAAAGAACGCTGAGTTCCGACTCGTTATGAAAAACTAAAAAGAAAACTAAAAGCAAGACGCTCCAAGCATAGCACATAACACATGAAGTGATAAAAATATAGCGGAACGAAAGATGAACTGATAATGTTGATGGAGAAGGGGATGCACGGGGGCATCCCCAAGCTTAGACGCTTGAGTCTCCTTGAATATTTCTTGGGGGTGCACGGGGGCATCCCCAAGCTTGAGCGCTTGACACTCCTGAATCTTTTTATCATCTTCCCTCGCACACTTGAAAACTCCCTTCATACATAACTCATCATAATCTGATTAGCGAGGTTAGTACCTTTAATAAAATAATTGTTCCTTGCTGGAAATAAAGATATTCTTGAAGTTCTACTGTTTCTCAAGATTGCCAAAAGGTTTTTGCAAAGAAAAAGCAAGCTCTTGATTTGCAAAATGAAGGAAAGGCAAAACAGGACAGAATCTGTGAAAAACAGAACAGCAGGTAGTAAATGATTTGTTCGGGGTACTTCTGCAACTCAAATCAAAAAACTCAGAACAGACGCACGAAAGACAATTATATAGAGAACTCTTTCGAAAAAATTCAGACTAAAAAGATGATCTGGTGATTTTATACGATTTTTTCTATCCAAGGACAGAATCTGTTTCCTGGACAGCACCTCACAACTTTTGAACTTTCTAGCAATCAGAGGCTATACTTGGCACAAATATGAAAAGCAAAGATACAATGATGATGCTACTGTAGTAAACAACATCAAGACACAACAAAAGCAAAATAAAATTTTTATTCATGTGGGCTGCCTCCCAAAAGCGCTTTCTTTTATGCCTTTAAGCTAGGCATAATGCAAAAAGGAATCAATAACCATCATAATAATCGGAGTTATAAATTGATTCATATGGTTCCTCAACAAGTTCACTCTTGTTCCTTCTAGGAAAGGGGTACACACCTTTTGCCTTCCCGCGTAAGCGGATTTGTCCCTTACCTATATCGATGAAGCCTTTTACCGCTCGGAGGAAGTCCCTTCCAAGCACTGTATTTCCTTGGTTTGGCTCCATGATGAAGAAATCAACCATTGCAATCCCTTTAAGAAATTTAACTGGCACATCTTTTATTCTTCCCTGGATTTCAGAAATATCTCCATTAGTGTGTTCATGATAAGATGGTAGTCTATCCATGTTAAATTTTAAAGAATCATGAACAGTTTTTCGCATAGTAGAAACCATAGATCCAATATCACAATAAGCAAGGAAGTCTTGATTAGAGATGCTAATCCTAACAAGAGGCTCCCAGTCATTATCTATTTCCAAAATATCTCTCTTATTGGGTTTGGGTTTCTCTACCTTCATTAAGTCTAGAGCATCCATTCTCTTTTCAATAGTAGCAAGTCTATCTATGACAGTATCAAAATTATGATCATAAACAAAGTAACTAGATAGACCATGTATAATTTCAAGAGCTCTAGCTTCATCACACTCTAGGAAATCTCCCTCGGCTATAATATCAAGAGAGTGTTTACACCATTTAAAAAGACCCTGGTAAAAATTCCTAAGCACAATTTTTATAGGTATCCAAGGCATAATTCTCCTATGTGCATGAGAAATTCTATCCCATGCCTTCTTCATATTTTCTCCATCCCTTTGATGGAAATCTAGAACTTCTGATTCCCTCAAAGCACCATATCCTAACATGTTTATCTAAACAGATAGGACTACTAACAGGAAGGCAAAATAATTTTTTTTCGTAAATTTTGATAAAGGATAATAAAGCAAAAACTGAAAGGTAAACTAACAAGACTAAAAAGCAAAGGTAAAAGATAGCATGCAACTCCCCTATCCTGAAGAGTGGAGTCCCCGGCAACGGCGCCAGAAAAACTCCTTGATGGGCCTCTAACCCCTCGTTGGTTACCCCAAGTGGAAGGTGTGAGATGCAGTGTTGTGAAAGTTTTTCCCTTAGCAAAGATGCCAAGGATCGAATCCCCAGAGACTCCTAGGTTCAACAAGTAGGTGTCAACTGCTAACGGCGCCAGATATTAGCAATCAACGTGGACCTGCACACAGATACAAATAACTTTGCTCCCAACGAGTACAGAGAGGTTGTCAATCCCTCCGGCCTTGTAGTTCACAAAGGATTAAACGCAAATGATAGTAGTGATAGATAATGTTTGCAATAGTAAGTAAAAGCGAAAAGTAAATAGCGGATGTGATCAATGATGGTAATATGGACCGGAGTCTCATGATGTTCACTAGTGATGTCTCTCTCCCAAAAGACGATAAAACAACTATGTGAGGTAAACGAATTACAGCTGGGCAATTGACAGGACCACGAACGCAAACCAATGCTGACTACATTGCAAGAAAGGTTGAGGTTCAAAGCATGGGCGGTATGCCAAAGTAAGTAGACCGAAATCCATCAATATCTACTACTAATCATCCACCTTGAGATATCTATCCAGAACATCTCGCTGGTATTAAGTTGCGAGCCCCACCCATAGTGTAAACTCAAAGCAACAGACAACTGCATTAAAAGAACTTTGCGTAAAGTAAACAATCCTTGCACCCGCGGGCACAAGCACCGTTGTTTTCCCCCTTGTGGCAACAACACATCCCCTAGACTCACGTTTCTGTCACTCAAACTAGTCATCGAGGGGCATGAACCCACAATCGAGCATAACGTTCCCTCTTGGAGTCACTACCTATTACTTGGCCAAAGCAATAAATAACAACGGAGAACATGCAAGAATTACTTATGAACATAAATATAAAAGAGGTAGATCAAATATATTACTCAATCACAATCTGAACATAATCTCATAATCCATCGGATCCCAGCAAACTCATCATAGCAACAGCGATAAGGATTACATATGTGCCTCGATCATGTAGGGCAGCTCACGAGGACTAATTAGTGAAGCACAAGAACGGGAGGAGAACATCACATAGCTACTGGTCATGGACTCATGGTCCAAGGGAGACTACTCACAACTCATCCGGGAGGCGTCCATGGTGGTGGAGAGGCTCCCGATGATGATCCTCCCCTCCGGCAGGGTGCCGGGAAGAGTTCTCCTGGTGCTCCCGATCCTGGAAGCGGCGGCGGCGGCGGAACAGAGATGAGATCGCGAAAAAGAGTTCCCGTCCCGAGGGTTTCGAAGGACGCTCTAAATATATGCCAAAGGGGGGCACCAGACGGGGCTCGGGGGGCCCAGGCGCCCCTCCGGCGCGGCCCAGGGTGGGGGGCGCGCCGCCTGGGCGCCTGGGGCCCTGGTGCCCCCCCCCCCCGGCAGTACTTTGGGCGCAAGGTAGGTTCTGGAACGCTGATTTTTTATATAATTTTTCTGGATTTTTCCTGACAGTTCTCGTAATGTGAAAACCTGAAATACAAAAACAGCCGAAAACAGAAACTGGCACTGGGGTGCACTCGATTAGTAGGTTAGTCCAAATATGATCAAAAGTGTATGGAAGTGTATAAATATCATAGCAATATCACCCAAAAGTGGCATGGAGCAAGCAGAAATTATAGATACGTTTTGGACGTATCAACCTTGCCTTCGGATCTGTGATAGAAGGTGTACCCAACAGTTTCTTTTGGGTATCCTATGAAGATTTACTTCTCCGATTTGGGTTCGAGCTTATCATGTTGAAACTTTTTCACATAAGCATCGTAGTCCCAGACTTAAAGAAATGACAGCTTAGGTTTCTCGTCAAACCACAGTTCATACGGTGTCATCTCCACGGATTTAGATGGTGCCCTATTTAACGTGAATGTAGCTGTCTCTAATGCATAACCCCAAAAGCGATAGTGGTAGATCGGTAAGAGACATCATTGATCGCACCATATCTAATAAAGTACGGTTATGATGTTCGGACACACCATTACACTGTGGTGTTCCAGGTGGCGTGAGTAGTGAAACTATTTCACATTGTTTTTACTGAAGGCCAAACTCGCTAACTCAAATATTTTACCTCTACGATCATATCGTAGAAACTCTTATTTTCTTGTTACGATGATTCTCCACTTCACTCTGAAATTCTTTGAACTTTTCAAATGTTTCAGACTTGTGCTTCATTAAGTAGATATACCCATATCTGATCAAATCATCAGTGAAGGTCAGAAAATAACGATACCTGCCGCGAGCTTCAACACTCATTGGTCCGCATACATCAGTATGTATGATTTTCAACAACTCTGTTGCTCGCTCCACAGTTCCGGAGAACGGAGTTTTAGTCATCTTGCCCATGAGGCATGGTTCGCAAGCACCAAGTGATTCATAATCAAGTGATTCCAAAAGTCCATCACTATGGAGTTTCTTCATGCGCTTTACACCAATATGACCTAAACGGCAGTGCCACAAATAAGTTGCACTATCATTATTAACCTTGCATCTTTTGGCTTCAATATTATGAATATGTGTATCACACGATCGAGATCCAACAAACCATTTTCATTGGGTGTATGACCATAGAAGGTTTTATTATTGTAAACAGAACAACAATTATTCTCTAACTTACATGAATAACCGTATTGCAATAAACATGATCAAATCATATTCATGCTCTACACAAACACCAAATAACACTTATTTAGGTTCAACACTAATCCCGAAAGTATAGGGAGTGTGCGATGATGATCATATCAATCTTGGAACCACTTCCAACACACTTTCACCTTTAACTAGTTTCTGTTCATTATGCAACTCCCATTTTGAGTTACTACTCTTTAGCAACTGAACCAGTATCAAATACCGAGGGGTTGCTATGAACACTAGTAAAATACACATCAATAATCTGTATATCAAATATACCTTTGTTCACTTTGCCATCCTTCTTATCCACCAAATATCTAGGGTAGTTCCACTTCCAGTGACCTTTTCCTTTGCAGTAGAAGCACTTAGTTTCAGGCTTGAGTTTAGGTTTGGGTTTCTTCACGGGAATGACAACTTGCTTGTCATTTTTTTTGAAGTTCCCCTTCTATCCCTTTGCCCTTTACTTGAAAAAAGTGGTCTTATTAACCATCAACACTTGATGCTCTTTCTTGATTTCTACCTTCGCCGATTTCAGGATCGCGAAGAGCTCGGGAATTACCTTCGTCATCCCTTGCATATTATAGTTCATCACGAAGTTCTACTAACTTGGTGATAGTGACTAGAGAACTTTTGTCAATTACTATCTTATCTGGAAGAATAACTCCCACTTGATTCAAGTAATTGTAGTACCCAGACAATCTGAGCACATGCTCACTGGTTGAGCTATTCTCCTCCATCTTGTAGGCAAAGTACTGTCAGAGGTCTTATACCTCTCGACACGGGCATGAGTATGAAATACTAATTTCAACTCGTGGAACATCTCATATGCTCCGTGGTGTTCAAAACATTTTTGAAGTCCCGGTTATAAGCCGTAAAGCATGGCGCACTAAACTATCAAGTAGTCATCATACCGAGCTTGTCAAACATTCATAACGTCTGTATCTGCTCCTGCAATAGGTTCGTCACCTAGCAGTGCATCAAGGACATAATACTTCTGTGTTGCAATGAGGATAATCCTCAGATCACGGACCTAGTCCGCATCATTGCTACTAACATCTTTCAACTTATATTTCTCTAGGAACATATAAAATAAACGGGGAGCTATATCGCGAGCTATTGATCTACAACATAGATATGCTAATACTACCAGGACTAAGTTCATGATAAATTAAAGTTCAATTAATCATATTACTAAAGAACTCCCACTTAGATAGACATCCCTCTAGTCATCTAAATGATCACGTGATCCAAATCAACTAAACCATGTTCGATCATCACGTGAGATGGAGTAGTTTTCAATGGTGAACATCTTATGTTGATCATATCTACTATATGATTCACGCTCGACCTTTCGGTCTCCAGCGTTCCGAGGCCATATGTGCATATGCTAGGCTCGTCAAGTTTAACCCGAGTATTCTGCGTGTGCAAAACTGTCTTACACCCGTTGTATTTGAACGTAGAGCCTATCACACCCGATCATCACGTGGTGTCTCAGCACGAAGAACTTTCGCAACGGTGCATACTCAGGGAGAACACTTGTACCTTGAAATTTTGTAAGGGATCATCTTATAATGCTACCGTCGTTCTAAGCAAAATAAGAAGCATAATAAGATAAACATCACATGCAAATCAAAATATGTGACATGATATGGCCATCATCATCTTGTGCTTTTGATCTCCATCTCCAAAGCACCATCATGATCACCTTCGTCACCGGCGCGACACCTTGATCTCCATCGTAGCATCGTTGTCGTCTCGCCAACTATTGCTTCTACGACTATCGCTATCGCTTAGTGATAAAGTAAACCAATTACATGGCGATTGCATTTCATACAATAAAGCGATAACCATATGGCTCCTGCCAGTTGCCGATAACATTACAAAACATGATCATCTCATACAAAACCGTATCACTCATCATGTCTTGACCATATCACATCACAACATGCCCTGCAAAAACAAGTTAGATGTTCTCTACTTTGTTGTTGCAAGTTTTACGTGGCTGCTACGGGCTTTAGCAAGAACCGTTCTTACCTACGCATACAAAACCACAACGATGTTTCGTCAAGTATGTGTTGTTTTAACCTTTACAAGGACCGGGCGTAGTCACACTCGATTCAGCTAAAGTGAGAGAGACAGACACCCGCCAGTCACCTTTAAGCAACGAGTGTTCATAACGGTGAAACCAGTCTCGCGTAAGCGTACGAGTAATGTCGGTCCGGGCCGCTTCATCTCACAATACCGCCGAAGCAAAGTATGACATGCTGGTAAGCGGTATGACTAGTATCGTCCAAAACTCACTTGTGTTCTACTCGTGCATATCATCTACGCATAGACCTGGCTCTGATGCCATTGTTGGGGAACGTAGTATTTTAAAATTTTCCTACGATCACGCAAGATCTATCTACCAGATGCATAGCAACGAGAGGGGAGAGTGAGTCTACGTACCCTCGTAGACCGAAAGCGGAAGCGTTAGAACAACGCGGTTGATGTAGTCGTACGTCTTCACGGCCCGACCGATCAAGCACCGAAACTACGGCACCTCCGAGTTCTAGCACACGTTCAGCTTGATGACGTCCCTCGAACTCCGATCCAGCCGAGTGTCGAGGGAGAGTTCCGTCAGCACGACGGCGTGGTGACGATCTTGATGTTCTACCGTCGCAGGGCTTCGCCTAAGCACCGCTACAATATTATCGAGGAGAACTATGGTGGAGGGGGGCACCGCACACGGCTAAGAGATCAAGAGATCAATTGTTGTGTCTAGAGGTGCCCCCCTGCCCCCGTATATAAAGGAGGGAGGGAGAGGCCGGCCCTAGAGGGGGCGCGCCAAGTGTGGGGAGTCCTACTAGGACTCCCAAGTCCAAGTAGGATTCCCCTTTCCTTTCCGGAGTAGGAGAGAAGGAAAGAGGGGGAGAGGGAGAAGGAAAAGGGGGCTGCACCCCTTGTCCAATTCGGACCAGAAGGGGGGCGCGCGCCTCCTTCCTTTTGGCCTCTCTCCTCTATTCCCGTAACTCCCCGGTACTCCGAAAATACCCGAATCACTCGGAACCTTTCCGATGTCCGAATATAGTCGTCCAATATATCGATTTTTACGTCTCGACCATTTCGAGACTCCTCGTCATGTCCCCGATCTCATCTGGGACTCCGAACTCCTTCGGTACATCAAAACTCATAAACTCATAATAAAATTGTCATCGAAACCTTAAGCGTGCGGACCCTACGGGTTCAAGAACTATGTAGACATGACGGAGACACGTCTCCGGTCAATAACCAATAGAGGAACCTGGATGCTCATATTGGCTCCCACATATTCTACGAAGATCTTTATCGGTCAAACCGCATAACAACATACGTTGTTCCCTTTGTCATCGGTATGTTACTTGCCCAAGATTCGATCGTCGGTATCTCAATACCTAGTTCAATCTCGTTACCGACAAGTCTCTTTACTCGTTCCGTAATACATCATCCCGCAACTAACTCATTAGCTGCAATGCTTGCAAGGCTTATAGTGATGTGCATTACCGAGTGGGCCCAGAGATACCTCTCCGACAATCGGAGTGACAAATCCTAATCTCGAAATACGCCAACCCAACAAGTACCTTCGGAGACACCTGTAGAGTACCTTTATAATCACCCAGTTACGTTGTGACGTTTGGTAGCACACAAAGTGTTCCTCCGGTATTCGGGAGTTGCATAATCTCATAGTTATAGGAACATGTATAAGTCATGAAGAAAGCAATAGCAGTAAAACTTAAACGATCATAGTGCTAAGCTAACGGATGGGTCTTGTCCATCACATCATTCTCCTAATGATGTGATCCCGTTGATCAAATGACAACTCATGTCTATGGCTAGGAAACATAACCATCTTTGATCAATGAGCTAGTCTAGTAGAGGCATACTAGGGACACTCTGTTTTGTCTATGTATTCACACATGTATTAAGTTTCCGGTTAATACAATTCTAGCATGAATAATAAACATTTATCATGATATAAGGAAATAAATAATAACTTTATTATTGCCTCTAGGGCATATTTCCTTCACCACAACGTACTACCAATCTTGTGAACTCCACATGTGATACCGATTCGGGCATTGCAAAGATCCAATTCTTCGGGTTTGGCTCCGATGTAGTTAGGGTGTGTTCCACGAGCTCCGCATCAGATAGCGGCCACACGCATCGGGCCATGGAACATAGGAGGAGTGAGTGCATGCATGAGTCATCTGCCCCACATAATGTGCAGGTTGAAGTAGTTGGCGTATGTCGATGGTGCCTCACATCGGCTGCAGGGAGGGAGCATTATATTGGGTAAGCTTCCAAAAGAAACAACTTTACCTTGGAGGGAACATTTGTTTTCTATAGCTTGGACCAACCGCAGTTCTCTTTTGAAGTGTTAGAAGAGCCTGAACTGCCCTACAGCCAGGCCTCCCGGCACAACTTCCTCGAGATGATTATCTTATAGGCCGAGCACAGAGAGAACTCGCCTTTTTTCATGTGCTCATGCCCAGAAATCCTCCCGCTGCCTTGTGGTAATAGGAATATTCAGAATGAGTTCCATGTCGTCAGGGAGGAATGTAACACCAATTAGTTCCCGGTTCCAAGCTGCAGTGTTATGGACGATTAGCTTGGAAACCAATTGTGGTTTATTCTGTGACAAGCACACAAGAGGCCGCATAGCACATTCTCTTGGTAACCAGTTATGTTGCCAAATGTTGGTCGTGGAGTTGTCTCCAATACGCCTAATGAGACCATGAGTAAGAGTTTCTTTACCTTCTACTATAGACCTCCAAATATGAGAAGGGTTGCTGCCAAGTTCGGCCCCAAGAATATCTGTGTGTTGGAAAATACCAAGAGTACATAGTACTTGCACTTAGAGTGTTGGGTGACTGCAAGATGCACCATTCTTGTCTTGCAAGCAGGGCTAAGTTGAAGAGTTAAATATCGCGAAAAACCTAGTCCACCTTCATACTTAAGGTGTGGTCATTACTTCCCACGAGACCCAAGAAGTTTTACTTTCTCCCCGTCTACTCCCACACCAAAATTTCCAAATGATGGAGTTGATGTGCTGACACAAATCTTGAGGGAGTTTAAAGCATGATATGGAATAAACCAGAATTGCTTGGGCTACGGATTTTATAAGCACCTCCTTTCCACCATATGACAAGATTTTTTCCATCCGTGCTTTGACCTTACTCGAAACTCTTTCCTTTAGGTACTTAAAGACACCACTCTAACTGCTACCGACGTCCGTGGGCATACCAAGATATTTTTTCGATAAACTTTCATTTGCTACATTCAAATATGTTTCACCTCTTCCCGAATAATTGAAGGTGTCCCTTACTAAAGAAGACCGAGGACTTTGCCATATTATCTTTCTGACTTGAGGCACTACAATATGTATCCAACAAAGCATGAGCAACATACTGTCTTTTTTTGTGGGGTGAGCGACATGCTGTCATCTGCGAAGAATAAGTGACTCATCGATGGTGTTGAGTCTGTCATTTTAATCCCACTCATTTGAAATGACGGGCACAAAAGACCCTTTGCTGCCAACAAGAATAGAGAGGGTGGATTGGATCTCCCTGGCAAATACCTCTTGAAGGTTTGAACTCCTCGAGTCTTTTCCCCTTAAATAAAACTGAGAACCTTACTGATCTTACCATCGTGATAACTGCATAGTGTATCAATTTTTTTTTGAGACAAGCATAGTGTATCAAATGGTCTACACCCTTTCCTTTTCGTTTAATGGACCGAATGCTCCACACCTCTGCCGCTCCAGCCCACAAGATATAAAGGAAACTCATTCCGGGCCTAACACGAGCCGGCCCTTCCTTTTATAAGTTAGTAGCAAATACTGGGCCAAAATGCAGGTACGAAAGCTTTGGGCCCGGTCCATCATTTCTCCGCGTAAGTGAGCCGTCCATTCCTTCTCCACCCTACTGGTCGCCTCTGGAACCTTCCCCTTCCTTCCGCCCCAACCCAACGAAACCCCCCACAAACCTCGCAGGAGCCAAACTCAGCCTCCCCCCACCCGAAGGCACGAGAAACAAACAGAGAGGGAGAGAGAGAGAGAGAGCGCTCCGGAGATGTCGGCGGACGAGTTGCGGCTGGACCTGGAGGAGCTGCGGCGGCTGGAGGGCATCGCCAAGCGCCCCCGCGTCGTCTCCCTCCTCTCCAACGAGATCCGCAGCGTCGACGCCAGGGTTTGCCCCTTTCTATTTCCTTCTCCCGCCGTCCAAGCGCTTTCCGCTGATCGATTAATTCCGGTGCGCCGGGTGGACCCAGGCTTTGTTCTGATGTTTCTCTTACTCGCAGTTGGCCTCGCGGGCTGCGCCTGTGCCGACGCCGGCGCCGCAGGCGGTGGCGGTCGCGGCACCTGCTGGTCTGAACTATGTCACGCTGGGGTCGTTCAGCTGGGACCAGGACAATGAGAAGATCAGGGTACGTTGCTGCGAGAAACGGATCGTTTCTTTTTTTTACGATTCTAGTTCGTTCGCAATACTGGTGTGCTGAATAATTGATTTTACTATCTTGTTATGCACCATCTGGGCTCAGTGTCGAATGCTGTTTCGTAGCACAAATGTTTGGCTGTTGTCATCTTAATCAATAGTTGCACGATCGATTGGCTGCTAAACTAATTAAATGTTGATTAAGGATGCAATGTAATTATAATATACCTTCATCAGGACTTGTTGACTCGACCGGGGTCCCAGAATCTTATTACACGACTATTTTCCCTCAAGAACACTTGGATAGTACTCCCTCCGTATCAAAATATAAGACGTTTTTGTTGCCTAGTTTAGCGTAAAAAGCGTCTTATATTTTGGTACATAGGTAGCATTCATTAAGCAATTTCTTGTATTGCCACTGAACAAATTTATCCTGTTATAGTGCCCCGTTCCTTCTAACTACGAGGCGGGTTCTTAACTGTAATTTCAGACACATGAACAGCTTATGGCATTTTGCTTGGTATTAAGGTAGAACCCATATTTATTGTATCTGGTAAATTTGTATGATAGGTTGGAATCAGTTCTGTTATTCGTAGGGCTGACTACTTGACTGGCGAAAAGTTTGCTTGGCATTAACCTAGAGCCCAAGTTTGAATCTGAGGATTTCCCATGATTGCATTTAGATAACAATTTTACTCTGTGTTCTGCCTGTACAGGTCTACGTATTCCTTGAGAATGTCGACCAAGAGAAGGTGGAGACTACTTTCAAGCCAATGTCAGTGGATATCAAGTTCCATGATGTTAAAGGCAAGAACTATAGGTGTGCCATCCCAAAACTGAACAAAGAGATAGTTCCTGAGAAATGCAAGATTGTGGTCAAGCCTACGAAGATCGTCATCACCCTGTGGAAAGCTTCTTCTGGCAATTGGTTGGACCTACACTACAAGGAAGACAAGGTAATTTTCGTGCCAGGCTATGCATTACTTTGGTGTCTCGACTTCCCTGAAAATTAATTAGGACTTAATTTTCCACAAACAAATAATATTGACAACAACCATAGTTCACATGAGTTCTGGATTCTCCTGTGTGAATAATTTTGGGATGAATAATTTGTGGTAGCTATAATCTCTCAAGTGATCACTAGAAAATATAGTGGACTCATTAAGTTATGTAGGAACCTGATGCAATTGTAAGCCAAGATTTTTTTTGTCTCTCCTGCATATTATTACATTATACTGCTGTTGTGAGTGTTAGCATCCCTGAGGAGGGGTCGGGCAGCAAAGACTTGTGAATTACAACAGCGCTAGATGGAGGGGCGAACCATCTGGGAGAGAAATATATCTAGTGTAGCAGGATTCCAGAGAGATCGGAGCTGGAATTTAGTAACTGGGAGTGTTGTTAGTCATTGCTTGATTAAAAGATTACATGACCAGACCTTCGGCCATCACTGTGCTCTACTGATTCATCAGAAGCACCAATCTGATGGCGTGCTTTTGCTGCCAGGAGAGCAATGATATGGTTTATTTGATTCAAAATACAGCCATCGTGTTTAACTATGCCACTACTTAATCCCTGGCCTTCCAGGTTATGAAGTACTCCCTCTCTTTCAATATACACTCCCCCCATCCACATATATAGGGCCTAATAATTTTTTCGAGGTAGCCTTTGACCAATGATATATTAGTATATGGGATGTATGATATAAAAATTATAACATTAGAAACTCCTTCCACATATGTTATGCTTTGTGTAACATGCATGTCATATATTATTGTGCTTACCCGTGGTCAAAGGTAACCTCGAAAAGCGCATTAGGCACTAGATACGTGGATGGAGGGAATAAGACATTTTTTGACACCATCACAGTGTCAAAAAATGTCTTATATTTTGGTATGGAGGGAGTACCATTGTTTGTTTCATGCTGTTCCTGCGAATACCATTCCTCATTTCCTCTAAGCTGTGATATACTCCCTCTGTCCCATAATATAAGAACGTTTTTTATATTAGTGTAGTGTCAAAAACGTTCTTATATTATGGGACGAAGGGAGTAATTGAATAAAAGGCACTGTATAGCCTTCCAATCCTGCTACATGCATCTATCACAGTGGCATAACTGCCAACATCTGTGTGCAGAAAGGAATCTGTTTAGAAGGCTTTCGAGTCGGAAGTAAGGCAAGTCACAGGCCTGCTTTCCTGATTTAATAAAACTGTCTGGAAAAGGAAACAATTGTTGCCCCTAAATTAGTTAAAGCGAATAGTTTGGGGAAATAGGGCAAGCAAATAGGAAACAAGCTGATCTGGAAACCGGGAAGAAGTGCTGCTGAGGAAGTTATAGAACTGCAGGTGCTCCATATGTCTGTTTGCCAACTTTGCTAGTCAGTAGCCAGTGAAAGTAAAATTAGTCGAAAGAGTCTTGTGAAACTGAATTAACTCATCTCAGTGAAAATCTTTAAACATGCTTTTTGATGTTACTGCTACTGCTCATAGATAGACTAGCTAATTTTATTTTGGTGACAGTTTAAGCCAAGCATGGACAAAGAGAAGGATCCAATGTCAGGAATCATGGATTTAATGAAGGTAGACACTCGTTCAGCCTAAGGACTCAAACGATGTGTGTGGGCATTAGTGGTCTGACTTACATGAGCTATTTTTCTTTTTGACGTGCAGGGCATGTATGAGGAAGGCGACGAAGATATGAAGCGCACAATAGCCAAAGCGTGGTCGGACGCCAGATCTGGGAAGACGGCTGATCCAATGAAGGGATTGCCTTGAGCTGGTGGTAGTTTTGGTTCCGAGAGCTGCTATATTTGCTGAGCTAGTCCGTGCATTCAGTGTGGTTTACTAGAGTAGTGTCATGAGTATCCGCATCGCAATGCCTGTCTGATGATGATGGGAGTGCTCGTTTCCTCAGGTGTTTGTTTGGCCTAATTTGCACATTCTCGCATTTGAACTGAAAAAAGATGAATGCATATGCTTGTGCGATGAGAAAGAGAATGTGTATTTGTGGGACTCACGCGTTCTTTGTTGTAGTCGTTCGTTTGTGGCACAACTTCTGTTGGCTGAAGATAATTATATTTGTGGCTTAATGCATTCGTCGACAGAAGTGCATCAGGTGCTGATCTGTGGTTCAGAGAGGCCATGTCGATTGTCGTCCATGGTCCATCCATTCTGGTGCATTGAGTTTGGAGTATTTAGAAATGGTTCTCGGCCACTTGCGCTTCGCCTGGGCGATGGACCCGATCAGCTGAGTGCACGCCCGATGTCACGCAAACGGAGCGTGTCAGTGACCAACTGGCCGCCGTTCAGCTGCCACGGCCGGCCGGTGTGTGTGACGGGGGCTGGGACTTGTAACGTGGCTGTGGACAGTTTCTGTGACTGGAGACACCAGCGGCAAACAACACGTGCACGTCGTGCCAAACTTAGTGGCGAGAACCGAGAAACCTAGTGGAGTAAGTTGCATCGAATCAGAGCAGCATTTTCTTCCATTCGAAAGCTTTGTAACAGTTGTTCGCTTGGAAAGGTCGAAACAGAGCCCTGACTAGATTGAGCCCTTCTTTTAAAGAAAAGAAGAAGAAGAAGAAGCAAAAACAGTATTTTGAAACCTCAACAAGTTCTGAAGAATATGCGCATGTACATATCGATGTGTGGTACGCATATACATTTTCCCTCAATACATCTTTTCAGTTGACGTGTACACAGAAAAAGACACGTGGATCAAAATAGTTACTTTTTGTATTTGTATATAAAACACATCTATGTATATAAGATATAAAACACATCTATGTATATAAGAGCGTCTTTTATATACTACACTAAAAACGTTAGAACATGGACTGTCTTGTCTCTTTTTATTCGAGAATCAGATTCTTTGAAGAGAGAATTCCTTAGTTGGCCCTTTCTTAAAATTTGCTTCCCTATTTGGTCTAAAATAAATTATTTTTCCCTATTTGACACCTAAAGTAAATTTTGTTCCTTATGTGACATTTTCGTCTATTTTAGGCCCTGATGGTGTTAAGTGTGTGGTGAAAATACCATTTTGCCCCTAGTGGATTGTATGACTATCATGGATGTAGTAAAAAAAGCAATAAGTTCACTCATGTTTTAGGGATGTGCAACGGAGCATGTATATGTACACTCCAATATTTTTCTCCACGGTGATGCCACTAGTTGCCGTGGTCAAACTGGTCGAGTACTTTCCGGCCGTAGACTGCACATGTGTAACTTGGTTTCGTCGAGACACGAGCTAGCTGTTTCGGCCGGAGTAGAGGGGCACATACACACCAAGCACGTGAACCTAAGTACTAGTACATCTGTACATGCACGTATGATGGACCTCGAACCCCTCGTTGGTTACCCCAAGTGGAAGGTGTAAGATGCAGTAAGTAGAAGTGTTTTCCCCTAGCAAAGATGCCAAGGATCGAATCCCCAGAGACTCCTAGGTTCAACAAGTAGGTGTCAATTGCTAACGGCGCAATTAGCAATCAACGTGGACCTGCACACAGATACAAATAACTTTGCTCCCAACGAGTACAGAGAGGTTGTCAATCCCTCCGGCCTTGTAGTTCACAAAGGATTAAAAGCAATATGATAGTAGTGATAGATAATGTTTTGCAATAGTAAGTAAATAGCGAAAAGTAAATAGTGGATGTGATCAATGATGGTAATATGGATCGGAGTCTCATGATGTTCACTAGTGATGTCTCTCTCCCAAAAGACGATAAAACAGCTATGTGAGGTAAACAAATTACAGTTGGGCAATTGACAGGACCACGAACGCAAACCAATGCTGACTACATTGCAAGAAAGGTTGAGGTTCAAAGCATGGGCGGTACGCCAAAGTAAGTAGACCGAAATCCATCAATATCTACTACTAATCATCCACCTTGAGATATCTATCCAGAACATCTCGCTGGTATTAAGTTGTGAGTCCCACCCATAGTGTAAACTCAATGCAACAGACAACTGCATTAAAAGAACTTTGCGTAAAGTAAACAATCCTTGCACTCGCGGGCACAAGCACCGTTGTTTTCCCCCTTATGGCAACAACACATCCCCTAGACTCATGTTTCTGTCACTCAAGCTAGTCATCGAGGGGCATGAACCCACAATCGAGCATAACGTTCCCTCTTGGAGTCACTACTTATTACTCGGCCAAAGCAATAAATAACAACGGAGAACATGCAAGAATTACTTATGAACTAAAATATAGAAGAGGTGAATCAAATATATTACTCAAGATCAATCTGAACATAATCTCATAATCCATCTGATCCCAGCAAACTCAACATAGCAACAGCATAAAGATTACATAGGTGCCTCGATCATGTAGGGCAGCTCACGAGGACTAATTAGTGAAGCACAAGAACGGGAGGAGAACATCACATAGCTACTGGTCATGGACTCATGGTCCAAGGGAGACTACTCACGAGTCATCTGGGAGGCGTCCATGGTGGTGGAGAAGCTCCCGGTGGTGATCCTCCCCTCCGGCAGGGTGCCGGGAAGAGTTCTCCTGGTGCTCCCGATCTTGGAAGCGGCGGCGGCGGCGGAACAGAGATGAGATCGCGAAAAGAGTTCCTGTTCTGAGGGTTACAGAGGACCCTTTAAATATATGCCAAAGTAGGGCACCGGGGGAGCCTCGGGGGGCCCAGGCGCCCCCCCGGCGCGGCCCAGGGGGGGGGCGCCCACAGGGCGCCTGGAGCCCCTGTGGCCCCCCCAGGCTGCCCTTCGGACGCAGTGTTGTTTCCGGATCACTGATTTTTTATATAATTTTTCTCGATTTTTCTGGGCAGTTCTCGAAACGTGAAAACCTGAAATACAAAAACAGCCGAAAACAGAAACTGGCACTGGGGTGCACTGGATTAGTAAGTTAGTCCAAATATGATCAAAAGTGTATGGAAGTGTATGGATATCATAGCAATATCACCCAAAAGTGGCATGGAGCAAGCAGAAATTATAGATACGTTTTGGACGTATCAACATCCCCAAGCTTAATTCATGCTCGTCCTCGAGTAGGTAAATGATAACAAGAATAATTTCCATGGTGACATGCTATTAACCATATAGGACTTTCTCATAGTCATATGACAAAAGCTTACTGAGACAATGATTCTATAGTAATTAAGTTGTCTCAAGAGAAAATCACAAATGACTGAAAGTTTTACAACATGAAACTGAAACATCAAAAAGATTTGCAATGAACATGATGTGCAAATATGATAAAGTGATATCTAGCTTGCCCCCTTTAGTGATGCAAAACATAAATGCTAGGGCACCTTCAAGGTTTAAGTGATGACTAGATACAATCATTTCAGAATAAATGATATCACGATCATGCAAAAGACAATGCTACTTTGGGACAATGCACATTACACTCAGAATGACAATCATGCTCTCAGTAGTTGGTGCTTTAACATAAAAGTAAAAGAAAGGTTAAGTGCTAAAGCTTTTTATTTTGAAAACATGGAAGCAATTGTGTCAACGGTAGTAGTACTTCATATGTGTCATGCATAAAACATCCTATAAGTTGCAAGCCTCATGCATCGAATACTAATAGTGCTCGCTCCTTGTCCTAATTAGCTCGGATCCCCATGGGTTATCATTGCATTACATATGTTTTAACCAAGTGTCACAAAGGGGTACCTCTATGCCACCTGTACTGTGACGCCCCCGATTTGACCGTACACTAATCATGCACGCAAATGTGTACGACCAAGATCAGGGACTCACTGGAAGATATCACAACACAACTCTAGACACAAATTAAAATAATACAAGCTTTATATTACAAGCCAGGGGCCTCGAGGGCTCGAATACATAAGCTCGAAAACACAAGACTCAGCGGAAGCAATAATATCTGAGTACAGACATAAGTTAAACAAGTTTGCCTTAAGAAGGCTAGCACAAATATAGCAACGATCGAAAAGGCAAGGCCTCCTGCCTGGGACCTCCTAACTACTCCTCAAAGCCGAACTCCACGTAGAAACATCATCGGGATCCTCTGGCTCCTAGACTCCACCGATCTGGTTGCATCAACCAGAAAGAAGAAAGAAGGGGGGAAAGGGGGAGCAAAGCAACCGTGAGTACTCATCCAAAGTACTCGCAAGCAAGGATCTACACTACATATGCAATGGTATCTGTGTAAAGGGGTAATATATGTGGGTTAAATTGCAAAATGCCAGAATAAGAGAGGGATAGCTAATCCAATCGAAGACTACGCTTCTGGCCACCTCCATCTTGCAGCAGTAGAAGAGAGAAGATGGAAAAGTAACAAGTATCAAAGCTTCTGGCAGCCTCCGTCTTGAGTAGCTGAAGAGTTCACCAAGTAACATCGTATCGCATAAACCTACTCGGCGATCCTCCCGCACATCACCCTGTGAGAGAGCAACCATCGAGTTATCTCTGGCACTTGTAAGGGTGTGTTTTATTAAGTAACCAGTTCTAGTTGTCATGAGGTCGGAATACAACTCCGGGTCGTCCTTTTACCGAGGGACACGGCTATTCGAATAGATTAACTTCCCTGCAGGGGTGCACCACATAACCCAGCACGCTCGATCCCATTTGGCCGGACACACTTTCCAGGGTCATGCCCGGCCTCGGAAGATCAACACGTCGCAGCCCTACGTAAGCACAGCAGAGAGGTCAGCACGTCGGTCTAAGTCCTAAGCACACAGGGGTCTGGGCCCATCGCCCAATGCACACCTGCACGTTGCGAGGGCGGCCGGTGAGCAGACCTAGCAACCTCCATTACTAAGGAAGTTGCGTTACGCGGTCCAACCCGGCGCGCGCCGCTAAACCGCTGACGTCAAGAAGGCTTCGGCTGATACCACGACGTCGAGTACCCATAACTATTCCCATGTAGCTGGTTAGTGCGTATAGACCAAATGGCCAGACTCAGATCAAATATCCAAACTCGTTAAGCGTGTTATTATGAAATAACCGCGGACAACGACCAGGGCCAGGCCACCTCTCCACTGGGTGTCTCAACCTGCCCTGTCGCTCCGCCACAACGATCCACTTGGGGGCCGTCAGGAACTCAGGCCCACCACTACCTGGATGGAGCCACCTGTCCTTTCAACCCCCACATCAAATCACTTGCGGGTACTCAATGAGCCGACCCGACTTTAGTCACATCAAGTATCATGTAAAGTATGTATTTAGTATATACCCGTGACCACCACCCGAGGTGATCACGGCCCGATAGTATAGCATGGCAGACGGACAAGGATGTGGGGCCATTGATGGAATACTAGCATCCTACACTAAGCATTAGGATGGCAGGTGCATGTATCAAAAGTTGTAGCAGCAATGACAGGCTATGCAACAGAATAGGAGCAACCGAACAGTAACATGCTACACTACTCTAATGCAAGCAGTAGAGAGAAGAATAGGCGATATCTGGTGATCAAAGGGGGGGGGGCTTGCCTGGAAGCTCTGCAGACGAAAGGAATCTTCAGAATCGTAGCCGTAGTCGAACACCGAAGCATCAATGGTCTCGAGGTCTATCACAGTATCGGAGTCTACCGAAAATAAGCATCGAAGGGGAAACAAATAAATAACAGAGCAAACAATAGCATCACAAAACATAACATGGCAAAAGGCGGTGCTACGTGTGACCTAAGGCGGTGCTCGGTGATACAGACGAAGAGGAAAAACATCCGGGAAAGTATTCCCGGTGTTAGGCATTTTCGGGCAAATGAAACGGAGGGGAATGTTGCATGTTCGGTATGATAGAGATGTGTGGCGGACGAACGGACCGCGTATTCGGATTCGTCTCGTCGTTCTGAGCAACTTTCATGTATAAAGTATTTTCATCCGAGTTACGGTTTAAAAGATATGATTTTCTAAAGTTTTTATTAATTTCTGGAATTTAATATTAATTAAATTAATTCGAAAAATGATTTATGACATCAGCACGACATCATGCTGATGTCAGCGTGGTTGACTGGTCAACCTGACCAGTGGGTCCCACTGGTCAGTGACACAGTTTAATTAGTTCTATATTTAATTAACGAAACCTGATTAGTTTAACTAATTGAAAGTTAATTAGATTAATCACAATTAATTAATTTAATCTTAACATTATTCAATTTAGTTAATTGTCCATTAGGTTAATTAAAGACAAGATTAATTAGACTAATTATCTAGTTAATTAAATACTTAATTAATATTATTAATTATTTATATTTATATTCCTCTCTTTTTTTGATCTGGGGCCTGGGGCCCCACATGTCATTGGGCCTGGGGCCCTTAGCGGTTCTGGGCGCCTGGGTTAACGGGCACGCCCGCACCCGAGCAGACCTTCGCCCGCAGGGAGGCCGGACGAGGCCGCAGGCGACGGCGGCCATGGCGACGGGCGGCGCATAGGGTGGCGACGGGCGGCGCGTAGCGGAGCGCGGAGGGCGAAGCCGGCGGAGGCCAGTGCG
>LR738711.1:730301729-730316983 GCA_902687465.1 Secale cereale
GGTGTCTGTTGTTCCTTTTTTTTTGTTCTTTTAAATCTTTTCTGTTTCTGTTCTTTTTATTTTTTCTTCTCTTCTCTTTTTTAGTTTCCTTTTTATTTTAGTTTAAATAAAATTCATACTAGTTCCTAAATTAGTCTCAACAAATATACTACTGCCACATAAATTTGGGCAACTAAATAGAATAGTTTAATATTTTATAAAATACCAAAGGCATTTACTTAATTGTTTTGTCTAGTGTTTTAACTATTTTAGGACATTCAAACACTCGATAAAAATGTGGTTTCTCCAACATGATCACCTATGCATTATTTGGCACGACCCGAACATTTTAGTTTAAACATTTGAATAATTTTATCGTTTGACTTTAATTCAAATTCAAATTTGAATTGGTTTTAAACTAACGTGAGTTTATCGACAGTAACCGCGGTGACGTGGCATCATTAGTAGAGGTTTACTGTAGCTTGATTATCCGGGCGTCACAATTCTCCTCCACTACAAGAAATCTCGTCCCGAGATTTAAGCGGTGGAGCACGGGGAAAAAGTGGTGGTAGCGAAAAGCTAACGAGTCTTCTCGGTCTTGGCTGCCCTTTCGAAGAGGTTGATCCCTTTCGTTGATGTCTTCAGTTCCCTGCTTCAAGTCATCGTGATCAAGTCGTCATCCTTTCTTCGGGATCTCCATCGTTCTACGAACGCGAATAGGGGGGAAACTTTGGAGGAACGTATCTCTACGAAGTATGTGCATCCGACGGCGAATTCAGAAAGTGGTACACGAAGTACCATACGAATAGTATTTCAGTGAATGCATTGAGAACAATAAGTGATGGTACCAAAGTTTCAAATGGGTAGGCAATCATTCGATGCCTAGACAGAAGCTGGAATGGGGCTTGAACAACGTGAAGAACATGGTGTTTGATACCAGGATGAAACATAGTAGAATTCAGCTCGTGAATCATATACGAAGCCAAGTGCAAAGGATACCATAGAATTCAGGTTGTAAAGAAGAGTCAGGTTTCGATCCAGTGGACCTGTGGGTTATGGGCCCACCATGTGGGTTGATAGTAGGAAGGGTGATGACATCTTGCACAGAAAGCAAGGCATGTCAGAGAATAGTCTGTCAGCTAAGTTGGCAACAATGTCGGTACCAAGGACGGGGAACAAAGAGAACCATTGTCTTGCTCGTTGAAACGAGGCGGACCGGTAGGCAAAGTTTCCTTCCAACGGTGGTTACCAGAATGTTACCAACCATAGTAACAGGGTCTTACCGACAGAGTTGTACAACAAGGTGTTTACATTACCAGAGTAATATTACTGCTTAGATTATATGTAGATCAAGGAAAGGTTAAACAAACAAATGGAAAGGAAAATTGTGATTACACACAATTATTAGGAGTATACCCATCCCATGGACAAGAAGAATCATGGCAGACAGGGTAGGAGAGCAAGCACCCAACCATTCAGATAAAGAGGCAACGATTAATCAAGACGTTACCCATACAACGGTGTTTGGATAACTGACCAAGAAACATTTAGCATTGGGCTCCAAATGCTCTTGTTGAAAATTGAAGTACCACAGACATGCTTCGAGATAGCATTGGCATGGTCTTGAAGCAAAGGTCGGACTTGGATATACAAAGGATTCATCAGGAACAACTTATATAATAAGTCTTACAATTTTCTCCTGGAAGAATGGTTATCCTTGCAAAAGAGATTATAATGATAGGTCCTCCAGCAGGGGTGCTAGGCATGACATCATATTACCGAATCATCAAAGGACCAATATTATAACTACTGGAAAGTTGTCCCAACCATCATATCTGACCGGGATTCAGATCCGATTGGTGTCGTTTTACCTCAGACTTGGGATGTTCGAGAAGAAGAGGTGCATCACAAATCAACGAAATGAAATTGCAAGATTCTCGAGAAATGAACTATGGGAGCGGGTTCCCAAAACAATAGTTCATCGTTAAGCCAAGGGTAGGATGAGGAGGTGGCTGATGGGCTCAGCGACAATTCATCGAGAATTCCAAACGAATGGATTTTCATAAAAATGTGAACAAGAAAATGACATTGTCAATTCAAATGATATAATGTTGTATGCTCGAGAAAAACATACACCATTAATCATTAGTTGAAAGTGTGCCCGAAATATGACCTTAGGCAGCTAGATCAATGTTAGAGTGATGATTCGATAACCAACAGTCTAAGAACGAACTGTCAATCATTAACTTCAAAGCAATAGGGTTGCTAGAAGTACAAAACTCAAGCAGCATCGTTGGCATATTGGTATCCCGGTTAAAAAAAACAACACGGGGACCAAGGAAGAATGGTGATGGTGAGAAGTATCATCATGCCGAGAATTTCTGAGAGGTGGAGCAATTCCCACAACATTCTCGACATAAAAGACATTAATACTTCAAGGCAGAACACAACACTAGCTGGAGAGCAAGTTGTATTCATAATGTGGACAAGTTCGCGATGAAAGGGAGTCAAGGATGTTGTCGATGATAATAAAAATCATCAAGGGCAAGGAGGGTATTTCTCATCATGAACACATTTGACATCTCGGAAGAAGTCAAAGTGTTGAAGGTGATCCGACACATTTGCCGGGAGGTTTCAAGAGGATGAAATCAACAACAACGGCAATAAGCAAGGGAATTATGAAGTGGCAAGTTATAGGATCAATATATAAGATGCAAACTCAGAACCAAAGTTGCTTTTCAAGACAAGCAACATGATGTTGAAAGCTCGACGTAAGTAGTGCTCACACACTGAAGAATTTGTGCACCAGAGAAGGACAAGGTAGCACAGTCAAAGATAGCTAGACAAGGGACGTACCAAATAGTCTATGAATAAACCAGATTGAGTTTAAAAATTTCCCAGTAACATCTACTAGGGGTGTTGAATTTTTAGAGCAGATTTGATTTACTAAACGGTGTCCTCGGTTGACGGCAACCTAGAACCCGTAGAGTGATTACGACAAGCAAATGTATTATTTCATCAAAAGTTCGAAAGGTGTAGTGCAAAGGCATGATATCTTCGAGATACCAGGGGGGTAATACTCGAAGGTAGAACACGATAGAAGTTGAACTAGGTCATTGACCTACGACAGTAGATACTGTAACCTTGTCAAAAATTGACGAGGCCTGGAATGAATTTATTCCAGATATATTGGATAAGGACAGCATGGTCGGAACCATAACTGCAAGGGATCAAATTATTGACACCAAAAGAATTATTTAGATGAAAAATCATTTTGCAAGAAGCTTCCGAGACGGTCTACATCATTTTCATGGGCATGAACACAAGTTCAAGGTCGACTCCCACTTCTTTAATGCAAATCATTTCATTCACCTCTCGCTTTGATAGAACTGTAGTGTTGGAAATTTATCTCGCAAAACACCATAAGAATATGACTCGTGAAAACTTTCGGGTTCTCACGGATTAGCGAAAGGCATAGGTTCAACCCATCGGGCATCTTAGTAACATATACCACAAATTTCAAAAGTAGTTTCACCAGCTCGAAAGTAGAGCATGGTTGGCCAAACAGAGGATACAATTTACCAAAGGCATTATGTATCAGGGGAAGAACTCATAAGGTGATTGAATATGAAGGACACTGTCGGATAACAATCCAACAATGGATCGGGCGATCCACAACGGAGCTGATGTGTGTATCGGTACTCACTCAGAGGAAGAAAGAATGCAGAGGCATTAGATTCAAGAATCTTCTTATTAGTCTGATGCTTAAATGGAAAGAAATTATGGTTTCCAAAATGAAGGATCAAAAGCAGACACTCTGATCAAGATGGATAAGTCGAAAACACTTAGTTGGACAATCAATAAAGGTTTGATTTGCCGAGAACCAACTCATGTCCGGAATGACGTCTGAGCCGGAAAGATAATTTTATAAAGGATAACCTGATGACTGCGTGCATACACACACATTGAATCAATAGGCTCAAAATGGCTAAGACAAGGGATGTTAACGAAGACTACTAGTCATATGGAATTAACCATAATGCAAGCAGGCAAGAATTTCAAAAGTAACAGTCTGCAGAGGATTTTCGAAAGATCGAAAAGTATTTTGAAGAATTTTGTGTGACACATGAACAATTGACAAGAACGGATCCTCAATAAATGTGAGGAAATAACCGTAAGGGCTTTCACGCGAAATAAAACTGCAGGGCAGTAAACTCAAAGGATTCTCAGGACAATGGAGAATATTTCGAGGCATCTTGTAACAACAAGAGCGGCGAGGAACGATCATGAGAATGACAAATGCACACAGATATCCATAGGGATATATCGGTGGAAGTGAATTGCAAAGGCGATGAGCACAAGTTCTCGGGTTAACAGCGGAGAGTATCTTCAGGGTCTTCTGGTGCAGCAGACGATCATCGGTAATAAGGTGCTCTCCGGGTGAAAGTGATAACGAGATCCTAATGTTAGATTTTGCAAAATTCATTTATCCCGAATAGAAGAGAGATCAGAGCCCAGAGTAAAGACGAGGAATAAAAGATCCTAATACCACCCAATTGGCGACGTGGGCCCGTAAGCCACACAGCCAAGTTAGTAAATCAGTTTTTCAAAGACTAGACTCAACTTCGGCCAAGGAGTGTGGAAGGGGGATTCCTACAGGCAGTCGGCTCTGTTACCAACTTGTGACGCCCCTGATTTGACCGTACACTAATCATGCACGCAAATGTGTACGACCAAGATCAGGGACTCACTGGAAGATATCACAACACAACTCTAGACACAAATTAAAATAATACAAGCTTTATATTACAAGCCAGGGGCCTTGAGGGCTCGAATACATAAGCTCGAAAACACAAGACTCAGCAGAAGCAATAATATCTGAGTACAGACATAAGTTAAACAAGTTTGCCTTAAGAAGGCTAGCACAAATATAGCAACGATCGAAAAGGCAAGGCCTCCTGCCTGGGACCTCCTAACTACTCCTCGAAGCCGAACTCCACGTAGAAACATCATCGGGATCCTCTGGCTCCTAGACTCCACCGATCTGGTTGCATCAATCAGAAAGAAGAAAGAAGGGGGGAAAGGGGGAGCAAAGCAACCGTGAGTACTCATCCAAAGTACTCGCAAGCAAGGATCTACACTACATATGCAATGGTATCTGTGTAAAGGGGTAATATATGTGGGTTAAACTACAAAATGCCAGAATAAGAGGGGGATAGCTAATCCAATCGAAGACTACGCTTCTGGCCACCTCCATCTTGCAGCAGTAGAAGAGAGAAGATGGAAAAGTAACAAGTATCAAAGCTTCTGGCAGCCTCCGTCTTGAGTAGCTGAAGAGTTCACCAAGTAACATCGTATAGCATAAACCTACTCGGCGATCCTCCCACACATCACCCTGTGAGAGAGCAACCACCGAGTTATCTCTGGCACTTGTAAGGGTGTGTTTTATTAAGTAACCAGTTCTAGTTGTCATAAGGTCGGAATACAACTCCGGGTCGTCCTTTTACCGAGGGACACGGCTATTCGAATAGATTAACTTCCCTGCAGGGGTGCACCACATAACCCAGCACGCTCGATCCCATTTGGCCGGACACACTTTCCAGGGTCATGCCCGGCCTCGGAAGATCAACACGTCGCAGCCCTACCTAATCACAACAGAGAGGTCAGCACGTCGGTCTAAGTCCTAAGCACACAGGGGTCTGGGCCCATCGCCCAATGCACACCTGCACGTTGCGAGGGCGGCCGGTGAGCAGACCTAGCAACCTCCATTACTAAGGAAGTTGCGTTACGCGGTCCAACCCGGCGCGCGCCGCTAAACCGCTGACGTCAAGAAGGCTTCGGCTGATACCACGACGTCGAGTACCCATAACTATTCCCACGTAGCTGGTTAGTGCGTATAGACCAAATGGCCAGACTCAGATCAAATATCCAAACTCGTTAAGCGTGTTATTATGAAATAACCGCGCACAACGACCAGGGCCAGGCCACCTCTCCACTGGGTGTCTCAACCTGCCCTGTCGCTCCGCCACAACGATCCACTTGGGGGCCGTCAGGAACTCAGGCCCACCACTACCTGGATGGAGCCACCTATCCTTTCAGCCCCCACATCAAATCACTTGCGGGTACTCAATGAGCCGACCCGACTTTAGTCACATCAAGTATCATGTAAAGTATGTATTTAGTATATACCCGTGACCACCACCCGAGGTGATCACGGCCCGATAGTATAGCATGGCAGACGGACAAGGATGTGGGGCCACTGGTGGAATACTAGCATCCTACACTAAGCATTAGGATGGCAGGTACATGTATCAACAGTTGTAGCAGCAATGACAGGCTATGCAACAGAATAGGAGCAACCGAACAGTAACATGCTACACTACTCTAATGCAAGTAGTTGTAATGCCCAGGATGGAGTTATACCTCCTACGGGTCGAGGCCCGACTTAAAGGCATAAACCCATCCTAGAATGATCTCAAGTCTGGTAAACTTTGCACAACTCATGTAAAAGAGGGGATAGTAAACTGAAAATAGTTGGCTTACAATCGCCACGTCACAGAATAACAGTACAAGTCTCAAACATCATACAGTAAGATCACTACAACCCTCTAAGGGCAAAAGCCAAATGTCAAAGTACCAAACTCAGATAAATAAAACAACCACAGGCGGATCGAATCCTAGTAAGAGACTCCACTACTGATCGTCCGGGTAGCGCACGTAGTAACGACTACGCTCCTCGTCGTACTCCCAATCCAGCTCGGTGCCATCACCTGGATAGCTCACAGCTGGACCTGCATCTGGTGTGTGAAGTAACTGTGAGCCACAGAGGACTCAGCAATCCCGTTCCCGGGTAACAGAACTATCAAAGCCTTTAGGTGAGGGAAAGGCTGAAGAAAGAAAAGAGGTGAAGGAACAACAAAGAGTCTGCAGCAGCAACTAGCACTAACTTACGCGAGAGAGAGCGAGAAGAGAAGGCAAAGCGAGAAGTGATCACTAAGTGATCCTAGCTACAAGCTCACAAGCATAACCCCTCCATGTTCAACTCCCGAATCCCGATTCGGAAATTGACAGTCACGGAACACACACTGGTAGTGTATTAGCATCATTGTGTCAAGTTATCTACAACCGGAATTAACAAGCTCCCATCTGCCACATAACCGCGGGCACGGCTTTCGAAAGTTCAAACCCTGCAGGGGTGTTCCAACTTGACCCATTACAAGCCCACGATCCGCGGAGTCGCAACTCCAAAGTGGGAAGACCCGAGTATCCTCGGAATCCCGTGCTCAAGATATACCGAGCTAAGGTAAGGCTAATCCAGCAAATCCTCCCGGCGTGTCGACACCCTGATAGTAGCCGCGCGTATCTAGGTCTCAGGACACGTCCGGATGAGCAGTACGTACAGATACCGAAGATCCCAGCGAACCGGGTGGTATCCGCAAGTGGCTCTAGGTTGGACCAACACTCAAGTCGAGCACTGGCCCAGGGGGTTGAATTAATTAAGCCTCGGGTTAATTACTCCCTCGGAAAGGTTTTAGTTGTTTAGGCAAATAGTACCAAGGTTGGGACTTGCTGGAAAAGACTTAGCACTTAGCGGTTTATCAAGGGGGTCCCATACACCCCAACCGTGTTAGGAACGCATAATCAAGGAACATAAAACCGGCTTATACGGATCCTAACGGCATGAGTGGAACAAAACACCAAGCAAAAGGCTTAGCCTTCCACCCTTGCCAATATATATGTGATTTCATTTAAAGCATTTATATAGTGTGATATAACCCAACCAAACTTCAACATGGAGCAAGCATCTTCACTTCACCTGCAACTAGCAACGCTATAAGAAGGGCTGAGCGAAGCGTACTTAGCCAAGCAACGGTTTGCATAGGTAGGGTGGTTAAACATGGCAATTGGTTACAAGTAGGAGGCTGGCAAGAAGAACATGGGCATCGAGGCAAAACTATAGATCGAGACTACTAGCAAAAGACAAAGATAGTAATGTTATCGGGGTTCGGTCATCTTGCCTGAAGAGAAGAAGTTCGGATCGAAAGAAGGGTCCTCTTGCTCAAACTCGTTGGAAACCTCGTGCTCAACCTCGTTGGAAAACTCGTGCTCAACTTCGTGCTCTAAACAAGACAAACACACCAAGCACCAATCAACACGATGCAATGCGCACTCGAAAAACATGTATGCATGATGGATGCACTAGTGAAGCACATGGAGCACGGAAACATCACTCAAACAAAACACCTCAAAACAAGTTAACAACCTGATATTATTAATCTACACAGAAAATCACCCAAGTTTGATATAAGATTCGCTGAAATCGGAGTTACGGGCTAAAAGTTATGCCCGAAACAAGATTTGAGCGAAAACTGCAAATTACAGCAACATAGCATCTTGGGAGCTCAAAATAAATAACCTACAGCACCCAAAAGGCATGGCAAAGGACTTGAACATAAACTAGATATAATGTACAGCAACTAGGTCCAAAGTGCACCCCCAACGGAGTCACGGATCACTAGCAATGATCTTGGACATATTGAACTTTGAAATAAAATTCTGGCAGCAGAATTTTATTGAAAGTTTGGAGCAAAAGATAAGCATGCTACAGCCACTCAAATGGACATGTGAGGACATGAATGGAAAGACAACAATATATACTTCATGGAACAATCAAAATCCACCCCAAAACTATCATGCTTTTTCCTAGAACATCACACGAACATGGCATCGGAACGTTACAGATTTCAGACTTAGTGAAATTTCACTAAGTCCTAAAACAGCAACATCATCATAGCAACAAAAAGAGCATGTTTAAGACACCTCGAAACTAAACATGGCAAAGGGTAAGCACCTCATCAAAATACATATGAAGGTGATCCCGAAACACACAAGCATGCATCATTGTGGTGAACACACCGATTGCAACGAGCTCAACAAGATGGCATTTCATAACAAGTAAAAACACAACATTTGAACATGGCATCTTGCAACGATGATAACAAGGAAACAATAAATCTACCATGCAACCTATCACACACAACACGTAGTTCGTGACGAGACGAACACGTGGACATGTCATCTGCATCGTTTGGACAAACGAGCTAAAAGATATCACATGTCAAAGGTGGCACAAAAATAACACATAACAGCAGTTTATATCATCATGCACTCTTGTAACAGCAAAACATGTGTCAAGATGACATCTAACATGCATGACTACAACAGGTAAAACGTAGAGGGCATCTCCACGAACATCTGGACATGCTACACGCGCAAAACGGAGCAGCAGGTAAAAAGTTAGGGCAGGTCAAAGTATGCATCTCAGATTGACAGATCTGGGGAGTTAGAGAAAAAAAACAACCTCGGTGAACAGTACGGGCCGGTCCGGATGAACAGTGTCGGCCTCGGGTGAACAGTAGCGGCCCGATGAACAGTGCGGCGGCCCGCGGAGAACTGGGCCGCGGCTGAAACAGTAGCGGCGGAGGCGGCGTCCCACCGCGGCGTCGGCCCGGCGCGGCGCGGGAGCGGCCCAGGCGCGCGGTGGCGACGGCGCGGCCCACGGGGCGCTGAGGCGGAAAAGGCCCGCAGGAGGGAGCGGCGGCCCGGTGGAGGGGGGCGAAGCCCGGTGCGGCGGAGGAGCCGATGCGGGGAGGCCCGGAGGAGCAGCCGACGAGGGAACGCACAGGGCGGCGAAGTGGTCCCCCGCCTGGGCCTCCGAGCGGCCCGGCTGCGCGACGCGGCGCCAAGGGAACGGCCCGGTCGACGAAAACGAGCGGGGCGGCGCTGGCGATCGACGAGGCTGGCGCCTGGGGCTTCGACGCGTTGACTTCGCCAGGAGGATTGAGGGAATCCCGGCGCACCGCGACTTGCTGCTGCTGCGGTTGAACTGCTGGATCCCCTCGGGATCCGGTGGAAACAGTGGAGGATTTTTTTGGATCTGAGATCTGAATTTTTAGGGAAGAAGAAGGGGAATGTCCAAATAGACCTAGGGGTCTATTATATAGCAGTTTTAGACTAGGGTTTGGGGACTAGGGATGTTTAGGAGCCCTCCGATCGTGATCCAACGGATCCGATCGCGGGGATGATTTTAAAGGACCAAACGGAGATAAAAGAGAGCAGTAGGGGTATTTCCGGGACACGAAGTAAGGGCACTTCGGAACCACACGGGCAACGGAGGGAAAAGTCAACGGAGTCCAAACGAGACGAGATTTGGGAGGCGGGTTGCACACAACAAAACAACAACACACAACACAACCTCACGGCACACCGGTAACGTAAAACGCCCGAACAACAAAGTAGGCCTACGGGACGTCACGGACACGTGAGGGAGCTCCGGAACGCGAAACGGACAACGGGAAGAAACGCCACGAACCGGAAACAACCCACAACACAGATGCAATGCAATGCACATGTCTACATGATATGAATGAATGCCACACTCTCACACAACAAAACGACGAAAGCCCGAAAGACAAAGAACCCGAAATGGAAATAGATGAAGCCGGAGATTTATTATAAGCCCAAAAGGGAAAGTATTACATCCGGGGCATTACAAACTCTCCTCTACTACAAAAAGATCTCGTCCCGAGATCTAGGACTGGAAAAAGGAAGGGTACTCGGAACGAAGATGATCTTCTCGTTCCCAGGTAGCTTCTCGGTCTGTGTGATGTGACCACTTGACTTTCAGAAACTTGATGGTCTTGTTGCGAGTCTTGCGTTCAGTTTCTTCGAGAATTGCAACTGGATGTTCTCGGTAGGAAAGGTCTTGTTGAAGATCAATCTCCTCAAACGGAATCATTCGCTCAGGTGCCTTGAAGCATTTGCGAAGCTGAGACACATGGAAGACATCATGAACATTTGCAAAGTTGGAAGGGAGCTCGAGCTGATAGGCTAGATCGCCTCTTTTGCCAAGAATTTTGAAAGGACCGACGTATCTAGGAGCAAGCTTTCCTTTGATACCGAACCTCTGGGTTCCTTTCATCGGAGAAACTCGGAGATAGACATGATCACCGATGTCGAAAGCCAAATCACGATGCTTTCCGTCATAGTAACTCTTCTGACGCGACTGAGCGGCCTTGAGATTCTCACGTATGACTTTGCACATTTCTTCGGCTTCAGAGATCAAATCATTGCCAAGAAGTTGGCGTTCACCTGTTTCAGACCAGTTGAGAGGGGTACGGCACTTTCTGCCATAGAGAATTTCAAACAGTGCTTTGCCTGCACTTGCTTGAAAGCTGTTGTTGTAAGAGAATTCTGCAAATGGAAGACAGTCCTCCCATTTCATGCCGAAGGAGATGACACAGGCTCTGAGCATATCTTCAAGGATCTGATTCACACGCTCGACTTGACCACTAGTCTGAGGGTGAAAAGCAGTGCTGAACCTGATCTTCGTGCCCATGGCGGACTGAAAGGAGTCCCAGAACTTTGATGTGAACAAGCTGCCACGGTCTGAGGATATCACTTGAGGAATGCCATGTAGGGACACAATTCTGGAAGTGTACAGCTCTGCAAGTTGAGCTGCATTGATTGATTCTTTGACTGGAAGAAAGTGAGCGACTTTAGTAAGCTTGTCAATCACCACAAAGATAGCATCATTGCCTCGCTTGGATTTAGGAAAACCAGTGACGAAGTCCATTTCAATGTGGTCGAACTTCCACTCAGGAATAGGAAGAGGTTGGAGAAGACCGGCTGGACGTTGATGTTCTGCTTTCACTCTCCTGCATACATCACATTCATTCACGAATTGGGCAATTTCCCTTTTCATGCGTGTCCACCAGTAAGACTGCTTGAGGTCTTGATACATCTTGGAACTGCCAGGATGAATGGAAAGGAGAGAGTCATGAGCTTCTTCCATTATGAGCTTCCTGAGATCACCTTTGGGAACAACGAGTCTGTCCTCGAAGAACAAGGTATCTCTCTCATCAACACGGAAGCACTTATATTTTGGAGTGCCCTTTGCAATCCCATGTTTCACCTTCTTCACCATGGTATCACTGAGCTGAGCCTCACGGACTTGATCTTCCAAGGTAGGAGCAATCTGGAGATTAGCAAGAAAACCCTGCGGAACAACCTGAAGGTTGAGCTTCCTGAAAGCTTCACAAAGCTCAGGCTGGTGTGGTTTGATAAGAAGGCTGTTGCAATATGCCTTTCTGCTCAAAGCATCTGCAATCACATTCGCCTTGCCTGGAGTGTACTCAATGCTGGGGTTGTACTCTTGGATCATCTCGACCCAACGAGTCTGGCGGAGGTTCAGATGCGGCTGTGTGAAGATGTACTTCAAGCTCTTGTGATCAGTGAAGATGTCGACCTTTCTGCCCAGCAACAGATGTCTCCACGTAATCAGAGCATGTACCACAGCTGCTAGCTCGAGATCATGTGTGGGATAGTTCTTCTCAGCTGGCTTTAGCTGACGTGAAGTGTATGCCACAATTCTCTTCTCTTGCATAAGCACACCACCAAGACCTTGAAGAGAAGCGTCACAGAACACTTCATAGGGCTTGGATTCATCTGGAGGAATCAGAACTGGAGCTGAGACAAGCTTCTCTTTGAGGGTTTTGAAAGCCACTTCACAATCGGGAGACCAAAAGTATTTGACATTCTTCTGAAGGAGGTTGGAAAGAGGCTTGGCAATCTTGGAGAAGTTCTCCACAAACCTTCTGCAATAGCTGGCAAGACCCAGAAAACTACGGAGCTGCTTGACGTTCTGAGGAGCTTCTCAGTTGACAATTGCTTCAACTTTCTCGGGATTAACCGCAATACCGTCAGCTGAGATAATGTGGCCCAGGTAGAGAACCTTATCGAGCCAAAACTCGCACTTTGAGAATTTGGCATAGAATTTGTGCTCTCGGAGTCGATCAAGAACCAGACGCAAGTGCTTTTCGTGATCTTCTTCATTCTTGGAAAACACCAAAATATCATCCAGATACACTAGCACAAACTCGCCTGTATAGGGGTTGAAGATGTAATGCATCATCCTTGAGAAGGTAGGAGGAGCATTGGCGAGACCGAAGGACATGACGGTATACTCATATGAACCGTAGCTCGTTCTGAACGCCGTCTTGGGAATGTCTTCCTCGCGAATGCGAATTTGATGGTAGCCCATTCGGAGGTCAAGCTTAGAGAACACTTTAGCTCCTTTGAGCTGCTCAAAGAGTTCATTGATGTTGGGGAGCGGATACTTGTTCTTAATCGTCTTCTTGTTCAGTGGCCGGTAGTCAACACAGAGACGCTCCGTGCCATCTTTCTTCTTGACAAATAAGACACCACAGCCCCACGGAGATGTACTAGGCCGTATGAGACCCATACGCTCCTGTTCATCCAACTGTCTCTTCAATTCCTTCAATTCATCTGAAGAGAGCTTGTAAGGACGCCGACAAACAGGTTCGGTGCCTGGCTCGAGTTCAATGACAAACTCCACCTGACGGTGTGGAGGCATGCCTGGAAGTTCTTCTGGAAAGACGTCTTGATATTCATTCACCACTGGAATTTGCTCTATGGCATTAATTTCACCCTTATCATTAAGAGAGAAAAGCCGAATAGTATTATCCCTGGAGGCGAAGATAATCACATCTTCATCAGAATGAGTCAACTTGACTTCCTTCTGGGCACAATCAATGTGAGCATCGTGCTGAGAAAGCCAATCCATTCCGAGAATGAGGTCAATATCAGAATGACCAAGAACCACCGGAGAAGCCAAAAATCGATAATCACCCATGCGAATAGAAATATCCGGAACATGCACCCGAGAGGTCATTTGCAAACCAGGAGAAATAATGCTCAACGGCTTCGGCATCACTTGAGTGACAAATTCATGCTTAGCAACAAAAGGTCTTGAAATGAAGGACAAAGATGCACCCGAATCAAACAATACTTTAGCTGGAAAAGAGTTCACTGAGAGATTACCCAGAATGACATCAGAAGAAGCCTCTGCTTGTGCTGCATTCATCAGATTGACCCTGGCAGACTTTGGATCATGCTTGACAATAGCTGAACTCATAGGTGGAGGAGGTGGAAGACGCTTCGGATTCGGACATCTGTTGGCATAATGACCCTTCTGGCCACACTTGTTGCACACCACTTCAGAGAGAGGACAGAACTGAGAGCCACTGGACTTGGAGCCTTGAGACTGAAACTGCTTCTTCGACTGGTTGCTTGGGTTGGGTGGGTGGGAGAAACCACGGCCACTAGAGTTCTTGTTGTTGGAGTTGTTGTATGGAGCTCGAATCATTGGAGGAGGAGGAAGCCAGAATTTCTGTTGTTTCGCAGCCAACTGAGACGATGAGGTAGAGTGAACAGCATCTCGAATTCTCTTCTTAGAAGCCTCCATCTTAAGCTGAGCTGCTTCTTGTTTCAAAGCCATATTATAGAACTTATCGAATTCGTCTGGCTCGAACAGAGTGAGAGCAAGCTGAAGTTCATCTTTGAGACCTCCACGGAACTGATAGATTTTGCTCTTTGCATCAGGTATGTCTTGCTTTGCATAGCGAGCGAGGTTTTGGAACTTGACATTATACTGATAGACTGTCATGGAGCCCTGCTTGAGGTTGCGGAATTGCTCACGCATACCCTCGATAACACTTGTAGGAATGTGATGCGAGCGGAAATCCTTGCAGAAATTCTCCCACGAGATCACTTGACCCGGCCTTGAGTCCTTGTACTGCTGCCACCAATCAGCTGCTTGATCTTTCAGTTGGAAGGCTGCAAACTTCACATAGTCATCTTCTTTCACGTTACTGCACTCAAAATGCTTCTTGATATCGGTCAGCCAATCTTCAGCATCAAGAGGGTCGACACAGTAACTGAAAGCTTTAGGATTGTTAGCCAGGAACTGGTTGAGAGTAGCATGGTGCTGCTGGAAGAAGTTGCCTTGGTTCATAGGAACACCCTGATTAGCTTGATTAGCTTGATTAGCTTGCATCATCTGCATCATCTGCATCATCAACTGAGTGTTCTGAGCAGTAGTCTGCATAATTGCTCTCCAAGCCTCAGGCGGAGGAGGAGGTGAAGGAGGACGTTCTGGAACCTCTTCACCCTCTGGGTTGGCATTCGGAACCCTTTTCGGAGCCATCCTGTAAGAGATGACCACGAATCAGCAATTGATTGACAAAAGGAATAAGCTGAATCAATGGAATGAATTGCAACAAGTCTTCACAATAATCATTCGAACAATAAGAACGAATGAAATCATCCGAACAAGAGGAACGAATGAATTTCTCAGTTAATTGGTAACATCAGTCTTCACGAGAAGCCACATAGGGATCAAAAGGATAAAATAA
>LR738711.1:730324534-730335587 GCA_902687465.1 Secale cereale
TTGTTCCTTTTTTTGTTCTTTTAAATCTTTTCTGTTTCTGTTCTTTTTATTATTTTCTTCTCTTCTCTTTTTTAGTTTCCTTTTTATTTTAGTTTAAATAAAATTCATACTAGTTCCTAAATTAGTCTCAACAAATATACTACTGCCACATAAATTTGGGCAACTAAATAGAATAGTTTAATATTTTATAAAATACCAAAGGCATTTACTTAATTGTTTTGTCTAGTGTTTTAACTATTTTAGGACATTCAAACACTCGATAAAAATGTGGTTTCTCCAACATGATCACCTATGCATTATTTGGCACGATCCGAACATTTTAGTTTAAACATTTGAATAATTTTATCGTTTGACTTTAATTCAAATTTGAATTTGAATTGGTTTTAAACTAACGTGAGTTTATCGACAGTAACCGCGGTGACGTGGCATCATTAGTAGAGGTTCACTGTAGCTTGATTATCCGGGCGTCACATGTACAAAGGTCCAAGGAGATAGATCGCATTTGATTTCTCGTTTTTGATAGATCTCAACTTGAGGACATCCATACCGGGACAACATAGAAAATAGATGATGGACTCTTCTTCAATGCATAAGCATATTCTCATAAGAGATTGAGGATTAAGGTCCAAGCTAAAACTTCCACCATGATGCATGGCTTTGGTTGGCGGCCCAAAGTTCTTCTCTAACAATATGCATATTAATTCAACCCACGGTAGATCACCCTTACTTCAGACAAGACGAACATGCATAGCAACTCACATGATATTCAACAAAAGTGTGACAGTTGATGGCGTCCCCAGAAACATGGTTACCGCTCAGCAAGCAACTTATAAGAAATAAGATACATAAGCAACATATTCTTTACCACAATAGTTTTTAGGCTACTTTCCCATGAGCTATGTATTGCATGGTTAGTTTGCTTAGTACAGGTGGAGGTTAGCAAAAGACTGGGAGCGACCAACTAAGAGAGCAATGACGGTCATAATCATGCAGAGCGACAAAGCAATATTGAATCAGGCATGGTAGTTATATCGCTACTTAGAAATAAAAGATCATCAAGGCTTGACAGACTTTCTTTACAGTCTTAAATATGCGTGAGCATACGCCAAGTCAATCAAAATAAATTCTCGAAGGAAGATATTACTAAACCATACCACATCATAGGCAAACAAACCAAGTTGGTACTCCAATAACACATTGGGAACCCCCCAGCTATTTGAGATTAACCAAAAGAAAACCTGAACTACTAAGCACCATCATGAAAGTAGCATCTTTATCATAGACACATTAACCAATGCAACGGAAGCAAACTCTCTTAATAAGGTGAGCATGGTAATTAAAGAGAGTTCAAGCAACCAACTAAATAAAAGCTCTTGAAAAGATAAGCATGAATACCACGATAGTAGCTATTAAAAGACAAAGAACACATACAGCATAGATAGACATGAAAATTCTATGTTATGTTCTAGGTAGAAGTGGAGCGTGTTTCTCTCCCACATAAAGGAATGCTGGGTTCCGACTCGTTATGAAAAACTAAAAAGAAAACTAAAAGCGAGACGCTCCAAGCATAGCACATAACACATGAAGTGATAAAAATATAGCGAAACGAAAGACGAACTGATAATGTTGATGGAGAAGGGGATGCACGGGGGCATCCCCAAGCTTAGACGCTTGAGTCTCCTTGAATATTTCTTGGGGGTGCACGGGGGCATCCCCAAGCTTGAGCGCTTGACACTCCTGAATCTTTTTATCATCTTCCCACGCACACTTGAAAACTCCCTTCATACATAACTCATCATAATCTGATTAGCGAGGTTAGTACCCTTAATAAAATAATTATACCTTGCTGGAAATAAGGATATTCTTGAAGTTCTACTGTTTCTCAAGATTTCCAAAAGGTTTTTGCAAAGAAAAGGCAAGTTCTTAATTTGCAAAGTGAAGGTAAGGCAAAACAGGACAGAATCTGTGAAAAACAGAACAGCAGGCAGTAATTGATCTGTTCGGGATACTTCTGCAACTCAAATAAAAAAACTCAGAACTGACGCACGAAATATAATTATATAGAGAACGCTGTCGAAAAAATTCAGACCAAAAAGATGATCTGGTGATTTTATACGAATTTTTCTATCCAAGGACAGAATCTGTTTCCTGGACAGCACCTCACAACTTTTGAACTTTCTAGCTATGAGAGGCTATACTTGGCACAAATATGAAAAGCAAAGATACAATGATGATGCTACAGCAGTAAACAACATCAAGACACAACAAAAGCAAAAAATTTATTCATGTGGGCTGCCTCCCAAAAGCGCTTTCTTTTATGCCTTTAAGCTAGGCATAATGCATAGAGATCAAGTTTTATCAAGAGTAAAACAATAACTAGCCCGTACAACAGACTCAAAAGGTAACTTGATCTTCTTTCGAGGGAAGTGTTCCATCCCTTTCTTGAGAGGAAACTGAAATTTTATATTACCCTCTTTCATGTCAATGACAGCACCAACGGTGCGCAAAAAGGGACGTCCCAAAATAATTGGACATGAAGGATCACATTCAATATCCATAATAGTGAAATCAACGGGCACATAATTATCATTGACAACAATAAGAACATCATCGATCCTCCCTAAAGGTTTCTTTATGGAAGAATCAACGAGACGAACACCAAAAGAACAAGAATCATAAGGTTTCAATTTAAGCATATCATATATCCTTTTGGGCATAACAGAAGTACTAGCACCAACATCACATAATGCATAACAAAAGAAGTCATTCAAATAAATTTTTACCATAGGATCCCAACCATCTTCTAGCTTTCTAGGTATGGAGGCTTCTACTCTAAGTTTCTCCTCCCTAGCTTTGATGAGAGCATTAGTGATATGCTCTGTGAAGGCAAGGTTAAGCGTGCTAGTGCAGGGATCTCTAGACATCTTGTGAAGGAAATCAATAACTTCGGTAAGAGTGCAATTATCAAAATCAAGGTCACGGGCATCAAGTAAAGTGGCAGTGGTGTCCTTAAGGTTCACTTGTTTGGTAGCTTCTATAGTCATAGCATCACCATTAATAGGTCCATTGGGACCAGGAGTACATTGGGTGCTAAGAGTGTGAACATCCTCAATAACTTGGATGGTAGCAACAGTGTGGTGGGTAGGAAGGCTCTTAATTCTTTCCTCTTCCTCCCTTAGGGATGCAACCACTTCGGGTTTAGCTGCCATTTGGTTTATCAAAGTGGCCTGTGTGTGGGACATATTGGAAACTTGGGTCTCAGTGATAGTGAGTCTAGTCTGAAGGTTAGAGATCTCAATATTTATGTTCTCTAATCGTCTACTAATGTCTTGCAAGATAGCAGTATGCTCATTTAATTACCTCGAGAAGATTTTGTTTTGTTCATATTGGATGCGCATGTAGTTCTTAGTGGCCTCCTCTATTTCTACCAGTTTCTCATAGCCAGACAAGTCTCTATCTTTTTGGAAGGAGTTCTTGATGTTAGGATAAGCATTGTTGTTCCCATAGGAATTGGAGGGGAACGTTCTAGAATTACTACCAAAGTTACTCCTATAAGCATCGGCAATCACAGAATCCAAAGGATCATAACGAGGATCAACAGAAGATTGCTTCGAAAGTAGAGACATGATCAAGTCAACTTTTTCATTGAGGGAGGAAACCTCCTCGACAGAGTTTACCTTCCTACCTGTTGGAGCGCGTTCGGTGTGCCATTGGGAATAGTTAGTCATCATCTCATCGAGAAGCTTTGTGGCAGCACCAAGTGTAGTTGACATAAAAGTTCCTCCCGCGGCCGAATCTAACAAGTTCCGCGAGGTAAAGTTCAAACCTGCATAAAAAGTTTGGATAACCATCCAAGTAGTCAAACCGTGAGTAGGGCAGTTCTTGATAAGAGATTTCATACGTTCCCAAGCTTGGGCAACGTGTTCATTATCCAATTGTTTAAAATTCATTATGTTACTTCTAAGTTGGATAATTTTAGCAGGTGGATAGTATTTTCCGATAAAAGCATCTTTGCACTTGTCCCAAGAATCTATGCTATTTCTAGGCTAAGACTGAAACCAAATTTTAGCTCCTCCTCTCAAAGAGAAAGGAAAAAGCTTAAGCTTAACAATATTACCATCTATTTCTTGGTACTTTTGCATATCACAAAGTTCTACAAAGTTGTTCAAGTGTAAAGCAGCATCATCTCCAGCACCGGAGAATTGTTCTCTCATGACTAAGTTCAGTAAAGCAGGTTTAATTTCATATGAAGGTGCTGAAGTGGCAGGTGTAGTGATAGGTGTGCTGATAAAGTCATCGTTGTTGTGACTAGTGAAGTCACACAACTTGGTGTTCTCAGTGGAACCCATAGTAGCAAGCAAGCAAGATAACTATTTTTGTGATTTTCGATAAAAGGAACTAAAGCAAAAATGAAAAGTAAACTAACAAGACTAAAAAGCAAAGGTAAAAGATAGCATGCAACTCCCCTATCCTGAAGAGTGGAGTCCCCGGCAACGGCGCCAGAAAATACTCCTTGATGGGCCTCGAACCCCTCGTTGGTTACCCCAAGTGGAATGTGTAAGACGCAGTAAGTAGAAGTGTTTTCCCCTAGCAAAGATGCCAAAGATCGAATCCTCAGAGACTCCTAGGTTCAACAAGTAGGTGTCAATTGCTAACGGCGCAATTAGCAATCAACGTGGACCTGCACACAGATACAAATAGCTTTGCTCCCAACGAGTACAGAGAGGTTGTCAATCCCTCCGGCCTTGTAGTTCACAAAGGATTAAAAGCAATATGATAGTAGTGATAGATAATGTTTTGCAATAGTAAGTAAATAGCGAAAAGTAAATAGTGGATGTGATCAATGATGGTAATATGGACCGGAGTCTCATGATGTTCACTAGTGATGTCTCTCTCCCAAAAGACGATAAAACAGCTATGTGAGGTAAACAAATTACAGCTGGGCAATTGACAGGACCACGAACGCAAACCAATGCTGACTACATTGCAAGAAAGGTTGAGGTTCAAAGCATGGGCGGTACGCCAAAGTAAGTAGACCGAAATCCATCAATATCTACTACTAATCATCCACCTTGAGATATCTATCCAGAACATCTCGCTGGTATTAAGTTGCGAGTCCCACCCATAGTGTAAACTCAATGCAACAGACAACTGCATTAAAAGAACTTTGCGTAAAGTAAAGAATCCTTGCACCCGCGGGCACAAGCACCGTTGTTTTCCCCCTTGTGGCAACAGCACATCCCCTAGACTCATGTTTCTGTCACTCAAGCTAGTCATCGAGGGGCATGAACCCACAATCGAGCATAACGTTCCCTCTTGGAGTCACTACCTATTACTCGGCCAAAGCAATAAATAACAACGGAGAACATGCAAGAATTACTTATGAACTAAAATATAGAAGAGGTGAATCAAATATATTACTCAAGATCAATCTGAACATAATCTCATAATCCATCGGATCCCAGCAAACTCAACATAGCAACAGCATAAGGATTACATAGGTGCCTCGATCATGTAGGGCAGCTCACGAGGACTAATTAGTGAAGCACAAGAACGGGAGGAGAACATCACATAGCTACTGGTCATGGACTCATGGTCCAAGGGAGACTACTCACGAGTCATCCGGGAGGCGTCCATGGTGGTGGAGAAGCTCCTGGTGGTGATCCTCCCCTCCGGCAGGGTGCCGGGAAGAGTTCTCCTGATGCTCCCGATCTTGGAAGCGGCGGCGGCGGCGGAACAGAGATGGGATCGCAAAAGAGTTCCTGTTCTGAGGGTTACGGAGGACCCTTTAAATATATGCCAAAGTAGGGCACCGGGGGAGCCTCGGGGGGCCCAGGCGCCCCCCCGGCGCGGCCCAGGGGGGGGGGGCGCCCACAGGGCGCCTAGAGCCCCTGTGCCCCCCCCCCAGGCTGCCCTTCGGACGCAGTGTTGTTTCCGGATCGCTGATTTTTTATATAATTTTTCTGGATTTTTCCGGGCAGTTCTCGAAACGTGAAAACCTGAAATACAAAAACAGCCGAAAACAGAAACTGGCACTGGGGTGCACTGGATTAGTAAGTTAGTCCAAATATGATCAAAAGTGTATGGAAGTGTATGAATATCATAGCAATATCACCCAAAAGTGGCATGGAGCAAGCAGAAATTGTAGATACGTTTTGTACGTATCAACGTATCACGATCGTCACGTACAAAGCTAAACTCCCCTGTTCGTGGTGTCCGATTGTTGTCGTCCTTGTCTGCCGGCCTGTTCGTGGAGTACTAATCATATATGCTAGTACAAGTTCTATCGGATGTTTTGTATGGCCTTTACATGCACAGACCAAATACCTAATGTCGGGGAAACTGATCCATCCACGAACACCTATGGAGACGGAGCCCCTTTTCGGTACGGCAGGGGGCGGAGGTCGCACGAAGAGCAGATCGAGGCGATGCACACGAGCAGTTTACCCAGGTTCGGGCCGCATGGATGCGTAAAACCCTACTCCTGCTTTGGTTTGTATTGAGTTCTTGCTCGGGAGCGCTGAGAGCTACAGTACACTTCAGCAGCTAACGAGACCGAGCGTGAGAGTGTTCGAACCCTCCTCTACGTTGCGCATGGGCCTCCTTTTATATGCTCAAGGGGTCACAGACAGGTGGCAACGCAGACGAGGGTAAAAATGTAAAGGTGGTATAGTTGGTACACCTACTTGTACAGTGTTCAATACCTAACCCTGACGGCAGGGGACAAGGGCATTAAATGCCCATCGCCGTCGCCCAAAGAGTGCAAAAAGGGGCCGTCAGGGGCGCCACCGTCCGCCACGATGGCAACCTTGTCAGCTCCGCTTGCCACCGCGTACCCCTGGCTGCACAGCCTCCCGCCACGTACGCTTGGAAGGGTCCCAGAGCGACACGTGGGTGGATGCGCTGGAGCGCGGGTACTGAGTGGAAACTTGCCGCGGCAAGCGCCTTGCCGCGGTCGCTATCTTGTCGCTTCCGGGAGCTTGTCGCTCACCGGGCCTTGCCGGGACGCGTGGCGCGTCGCGGCAAGTTTCTTGAGATGCCTTGGTTGGCCTTCCCGGCAAGCTCCTCTTGCCAGGGTCTTGTGCCTTGAGCGGTCTTGTGCCTTGAGTGGCCTTCCCGGCAAGCTCCTCTTGCCGGGGCTTTGTCTCCTTGGCTTGGATACTTTGTTCTTGAATGGCTCCAAAGGAACCTTAAAGGACCTCGGTGCTCACCCGGCAAGCCTTGCCGCGGGGTGCTGCGACTGCCCGTGCACAAGTTCGGGATACTAAGGGTACCCCTACTTTAGTACACCGACACCTAAGCAACAAAACGTTGGAGCATACATATACATGTGCAGCTTCGGTTCATGTGCACTGATTGCTTTTCTTAATTACATTCAACATAGTTACACAATACATTAGGGGTAAAATGGTCTTTTCACCTCATACTTAACACCGTTAGTGTCTAAGGGCTCCTTTGATTCAAAGGATTTGCATATGAGTTTTGGAGGATTAGAATCCTTAGGAATTTTTCCTATGTTGATTGTTTGATTCATAGGATTGAATCCTATAGGAATTTTTCCTAAGGAATTTTTTGTACTACTTCCCATAGGATTTCTAGCATCCACTCAAACCTTTTTGAAAGAATCCTTTGTTTTTCCTATGATGCAATCAAACAACCTAAAATCCTATATGATTGAGCTGAGCATGACATTTCAATCCTATATTTTTTCCTATTCCAATGTTTTTACAATCCTGTGAATCAAAGAAGGCCTAAAATGGACGGAAGTGTCATATAAGGAACAAAAATATACTTTGGATGTCAAATATGGAAGAAAATTTTATTTAGGCCAAAAAAGGAAGCAAATTTTAAGAAAGGGCCAAATAAGGAATTCTCTTTTCTTTGAACGGAGAGAAGATGCTTCCAGAACACTTATGAGACAATAGAGTGGTGGTTCAATTAAGAGGCCATGTGGCAAAGTCTAATGAGATGAAAACTTTCTCTAACGGATCATCTCTCAACCGTTCGATGGAGCATATCAAAGTTGTTGCACTACATAGTGGTATAGGTAGACAAGTCAGGCATTTCTTTGAAAGATTAAATGGTTCAATCACTATCACAGAAACAAAGCATTTTTCTTCTTCATACAATCGTCTAAATGAACATTCTCCTTGTGAATTGCATGCAGAAGCAGTGCGTAGATTTATCGATTTTACTCAAGTTTTTAATCCTACAAATCAGACAAGCCTTGCGGAAAACATTCTTAAGAGATACAGTAGTATCCTCCAAAATTTCCATGAGAACCCTTTGAAGCGAAGAAACCCTAATATGTGTGAAGCGCAAAGAACTCGACTAATGTTCCCCTCAACATGCCTAACATTTATTTATTTCATCATAAATCCTACTCAATGAACCATTTGTTAATTATTTTGGAGTATGATCATTACAGGTAATATTTCAGTCTAGTCAAGCAGAGCTGACGCAGAAAAATCAGATGCCCAATGATTGCATCGCAACTCAAATCTAATGCATTTAGCAACAATTTTTGCATCCTGCTTGACTGTCAATTGATAAATATAGTTGTGCGACAAGACTATTTTGATTGGTGTGGCCTTGTAGGGCAAGATAGCTTTGTACCGGTACATGTTCAAATGAACCACCACCGTGCATCACTTGGCAAACCTGCAGACAACAACAAAAATAAATATTCTACATTCTTCAAGGAGGGAAATTTTAGTTTCTTTTTATTGACTACATGCTTGGCGAGGCATATTCTCACGCACAACTGACCTGAGAAGCTGATCGTGGTTTGCTCTTAAGAAAGAATATGGCTCCCATAGTCCTGGTTAAATTTTTCATAACGATGTGCTTGGAGATGGGCTGACGGCCTTGTGTTGCTCAAAGCAAGTTCGACGTCTTCAGGTTTGAGAGGGCCAACCTCAGGCAGCTCTACACCACGAACGGTAATGACGAATATGTAATATGTTTGATCAGACCGGCAAGAACAAGTCGAAAAACTTGGGCACTATTGTATTTCACAGGAAAGTAAAAAGAGTTTTAGGAAATCAAGAAATTAAAACTAACCTTCCTCTGGCACCAACTCATCACTGGCCTCAAGAACAGACATGAGACGTCTCAGTGGCTGCATGGCAGCTTCTTTGCACACGAGACGGATGTCTGAACCAGAGTACCCTTCAGTCTTTTCGACCAGGATATCATATGGGACCTCTAGATTTGAGGTCATTGCTGGCAAAAGTTCTTTAAACATGGCATGCCTTGCTTCAGCTTCAGGAAGTGGTACAAGAATCTGATGAACGATGCCAAAAAAATTGTGCAGTTAATTTATCAAATACTCCCTCCGTTCCTAAATATTTGTCTTTCTAAGGATTTCAACAAGTGACTATATACAAAGCAAAATGAATGAATCTACACTCAAAAATATGTCTACATACATCCGTATGTTGTAACCATTTGAAATGTCTAGAAAGACAAATATTTAGGAACGGAGGGAGTATATGGCATGGATTGTTTCCTACGTATCACACCTTCTTTTTCTTTTTACAATAAAGGCCTCACTCAGACAAGCATGTCTTCCTACTTTGATCTGTCCATGATATGCAGTTGCAAATCAATGTTTTATAGTAATGGGTTTGGGTAAATAAGAAAAATGTTGATTTTAGTCTTACCACCCAGGAAGAAACAACATTATATGTTAGCATGCTCTCTTCTAATATTTACTACTAATTGAATACTTTAGATACATCTCAAGCATCCATTTCCATAACAGTAAGTTATGCTCTTCTTGAGACTGATTGGAATTCAAATAAAAGCTTCTTCAGGTCTGACATAGGGCCAGTTCTTTTGCTGGTTTTTTTGGGCTTCCAGAATAAGCTGCCCCTCACCTAGCTTATTCTAGAAGCCCAAGTTAATTTTTTCTTTTAGAAGCCTACTAATGAAGTCTTAACTACTAGGCTTCTAAAATAATAATTTGGTTTAGGCTTCTAAAATAAGCTGGGTAAGGGGCAGCTTATTTCAGCTTATTTTAGAAGCCAGCAAAAGAACTGACCCATATAAGCCCCACAAAAGAATATTCAACCAAGGCATGACTGAAATGATTGGTATTAACAAACATATATCTGTCGAGTTAAAAATTCAACTTGGTTTAAACAATTTTGGCAATGAGATTGGGAGCATGTCCTTCTTTGTTTGGAAAAACAACTTGGAATAAAAACACAGTACTAGCCATACCCGCTTCTCAAGCCGACGGAGCATAGCTGCATCTAATTCCCATGGTAGATTTGTTGCTGCAAGCACAAATACTAAGTCGTTCGTTTTTGTCAAGCCATCCATCTGCAGTAAAAATCGGTGTAAATATGACTAAACTGAAATCTGAAGCTCAGCACGCTTCAAGCTAGGGCTTAGGAGATCATGTAGTAGGAAACCATCCATTAGAATAGTAGCTTATTTATATTTGTGAACAAGTAGGCACCTGAATAAGTAGCTCAGTCTTCAAGCGTCGACTAGCTTCATGCTCACTGCGAGCTTCACCACGCTGACTAATAATAGCATCAATCTCATCAAGAAATATAGTTGATGGTGCATGATGTCTTGCAAGCTCAAAAAGAACTTTGACTAGCTTCTCAGAATCTCCTGCACTTGCACAAAAGAACATTCCATTAGTTATTCCTTCATCAAACAAACCTTAACTATGCTGCACATAACAATATAAATATGATATGATAAATGACGACCTGAACAAATTACCTAATTGTGCAAAGCATGGCTAAATTACCAGTTGTCATGCAATTTAAGTAATTTAATCAAATAACTGTATGCAGGACAGAGGGAAGTCAACAACACACACCACGCCATTTGCTGACAATTGATGAAGCCGAAATGTTGAAGAATGTAGTATTGCACTCAGTAGCAACTGCTTTTGCCAGCATTGTCTGAAAATAGAAAAGAGCTACTACTTTAAAATAGGCAACACAAAGTAATTCTTAATAGCCAAAAAATGGTTAAAAAGATAAGGAAAACTATAGAACTATAAAATGAACACAAATGAGACCCCTCC
>LR738711.1:730337144-730413137 GCA_902687465.1 Secale cereale
GAGAGTGGGGCGGGGGCACCCGTGTTCACTTTTTTCGGTCCGTACATGCAAGCTCTAAAAAAAATGGGGAGGGGGCAGTTTCACTTCCTCGGCCTCTGCACCAACTAAGGATGCACACAACCTTTCAAGCATGAGTACCGGGATTTTTAATCTTGGTTATGCACCAAGCCTAGTCCTCAAGGATAAATGTGTGAGTACCAGCCTAGTCCTCAAGAATAAATAGGAACCTAAATTCGTCTCCATGAGGATTTGAACCCAGGTGTTGGGTTCGTACATCCACTCCCCCAACCAGTTGAGCCAGGCACTCGGAAGCACTTGCTCCCTTTCATAAAAAACAATTCTTCCAATATTCTCACACGTAGATGATTCTTGATTATGTTCACATATCAAGTTTCGTGAAAATCATGATATTATTATTGTGGACTGGAATAAACAAACCCCCGAAAAATTCACAACCTAAAAATGTTTGTAGCTCCTCATTTTTTTATGCAGACTACAAATCAACAACAAAAATCACAAAATACTTGACGGTACGTGATTCCATGTCTTTTTTTTTGGATTTTCTAAACTGATCCTCTGAAAAGTAAATTAAGTGACCATGTGAGCTTGAGTGCAGTACACCCACAAGTATCCCTTACAATATTAACTTTTGTACCACATGACTATTGCTAAACTTAGAATGAACTATGATCAGAATGTTATCTCTACTATGATATCTCTTGCTACAAAATACAGTGAAGTAGTGAGTTATAATGTCCCAGTGTGGAGATATAAGAATACGTGCAAAATAAAAGGTATGTAAAGGAAAATATGGAGATATATTTTCTGTGTACAAAGTGCACTAAGTTTACAACCTTCCCTGTTCCAGGAGGACCAAAAAGTAAGATGCCTTTCCACGGTGATAGTAGACCAGTGAAGTATCTGAATATTGTAAAAAGTAAGATTAGGAACAATTGACAGATCAATCATATGCAGTACGCCTTTAAAAGGTTTAGTATCGAGGTAGACAACTGGAGCGGGACCGTTCCGAGAACTTCCAAACCCACACCTCAGAACCCCCAGACCATTCCGAAAAAAAATGTGACTATTTTGCATAAAATGAGTAAACTAAGTCGTCTATCATTCTCCAATCTGTTCCAATTATGTGTTAGACAAAAGTGATGGATACAATCTGATAGAAGTAATTCTTTTTTCTAAAATACATTAAGGTTCAATTATAATATGCTCTTCTCAAGTGTGCATAGCAAAGCCATTTTTTTGCCATTCATCGTTAATTCATTTAAATATGTAGGATAATTCATTGTGGTTGGTTGCTCTGCTCCCTATAACATAAAGAATCAAAAGAAAGGTGAACAGGAATATAAAAATTTATATGATATTAGGTATCAATTTTTTCTGTACAAAAAGACCTTCACTACCTTCCTTCTCTGAATTTATTACTTATTTATAAAAGAGAAGACCATCACACAAAGAAGCTGAGAATCTGAAATACCACTAGGGAAGGGCACAATGATGGTACAGTTGAACACACTATGAGGTAATGTCCAAAGGTTAACTTTAACCTTATGAATCATAAAGTAGCAATCTTACTTTGGGTACTTTATGGGCATGACGACTGCTTCTTTTAGGAGACGTTTTGCAGTCTCTAGTCCCTTGATGCTTTCCCATTGCACATCAGGGCTCCCACGGATAATATCCCTGAAAGGAGGAGAATAAGTCGATAGCTAGACAATGTCATCCCTAATTTTATGCGAAGCTTAGATTACTCCTTACCGCAACAATGTCTCTGCTAAGTTACGCATTTCAGCTGACTCGAATTGAGGTAGGAGAGGCTTCTGGCTGCAAAAGTAACCTCAATAATTGTAATGTTCAAGAGTAGATATTCTGAATAACTAAGATTTTGAGCATGCAAAATCATTTTTCAGGGAGAGCATATGTTGCAATTGAAGTGGAACATAGTGCATTGTGCAGTCATGCATTCAACAAACCAGCCAAAATAACATGAATCAGCGTCCCACATTAATAGCAATACAATTCCAAGCCAACTAGACCTCTCTACCCATTCCACACCAAACGCATTCCAACGAATCAATAGCTTTCACTCGGTCAAACCCCTTTCATTTCGCACCAAAATTAATGCCCAAATCTACAGTTCAAGATCTAATAAGCAAACCCCCTCACCGCATGCTGCATCGAGCACCTAAACAGTGGATCTTAGTTAAGACAAGAACGAAGAAATATCTCACATCACATCAGCATTCCCATCGCGAATCGCCGCGGCGCGCATCTCCGGCTGCCTGGCCTGTAACAGCAAAAACGGGATCAGGGTCAAAGCGAACAGGACCAGACAAGAACGCCCGCATGCACGTAATCGATCGCCAAAGAGGCCAGCGCACAAACAGAGGGCACGCGGACCTGCTGCTCGTACTGCTCGTAGATGGCCAACTCGGGGGTCCTCTTCTTGACGCTCCCGTTGGGCGCCGCCCCGTTGGCGTGCCCGTTCTGCTCCGGCTCCTGCTTCTTGCCCCCGAAGAACGCCCTCAAATCCTGAAAACAAGGCGGAGAAAACGAGCTGGTGATCGGGCTCACGAGATGCGGAGGAAGAGGGAAAAGCAAGCGGGCGGGGCTAGAGAAGTGTGTCTCTGTGACGCGCACCATTGCTCGGATCTGCCGGCTGCGTCCACGGGCGCCGGAGGGGAGAGTGAGAGCGAGCGAGTCGACTGGTGTGCTGTTCGTGAGCTCGCTCAGACTCCCCGGAGAATCGGGAGGGGGGCGGGACAGGGACTAGTACCAGCGGTTGGTTGCCGGAGATCGGCGGGTGGGTCCCGCCTCGATTTGTCGAGATGCCACCCATGCCCGGGGAGGATCTGGATCCACGCGGATACTATTACCATCGACCTTCCGCACATGCGCCCGCCACATGTGCGCATGGGTTCCTCTCGTGGACTCACCAACCACACCAGCAAGAATCTCTTCTGGAACTAAGTTTTTCTTTTTCTCTTTTCAGAAAGACAAGATCTGTTATAGAAAAGTCCATCAGAAATACTACTAAGCACCCTAAATATAATGAAAATTACATCAAGGTTACTAAACCATCGAACAGTCACTATCGTTGTTAGAACAAGTTGCTTCCCTACCTTTGTTGGCCTAATCTTGTCGAGAGCAGTTGAGAGGTCTTCGTGCACATGTCCCTAAGAGTCAAAACGAGTTGCTTCCCTACCTTTGCCGGCCTAATCTTGTCGAGAACGATCGAGAAGTCTTCGTGCACATGTCCCTAAGAGTCAGAACGAGTTGCTTCTCTATCTTTGCGGGCCTAATCTTGTCGAGAATGGTCGAGAAGTCTTCGTGCACATGTCCCTAAGGCCCCGTTCGGAAGCTCTCTGACTTCCCAAAATCGTTCGCTCCTGCTCCGTATTCAGGCAGCTAGCTTCTCGAAGGAGCAACGAATCGTTCGGCTAGCTGCAACCGCTCCAACTCGCATACATGGGCTGGTAACCCGGGAAACCAGGCTAAGGCCTGTTCGGCTACTACTTGGGCCAGGTTCTGTTGGCCAAGTGCTAGGTTAGCGAGACGCGTGGTCGCTCGGGCATGTTTGCTCTGATCGAAACGGTATGCAAAATCACTTCGGGGTGGCAGCCTAGCTGTAATATAGAGGAACTCCCCCTTCTGATTTTTTTGAAGCTGGGCTGATGCTGCTCCTCGTCTCCGAAATTTTTGCACGGGAGGATTCACGTCTCCGCGGAGCGGTCTTCTCGGAGCGGGAGCGTTCGGGCTGACTTCTCGCAACAATTTTGGGAAGCTGGCTCGTGGAGAACTTCCGAACGAGCCCTAAGAGTGAGTGCCTAGGAGCCAATGTTGAACCCTTGAATCTATCTAAAGTGTCCGAGATCTCACCATCATGCACATATGGTAAGAAACTCTAACCTTGCCTCCTAAGTAGTCAACAGAAATATATGTCAAAGCTACTTCGACTTTGTCTTGTCGTACGAAGTCAAGCAGGATTAGAGCCCGAAATACCAGCTAGGAGGCGAGGTGCCGCCATCTGCCCAAGCGCCACCCCTGCGAGGACTAAAAATCCTTAACCTATATTACTAGTCGGGGCCAGGCATCGGGGTTCCATACCCCTTCATTGGTTGTGAAGCAATAGGCAGAGGGCGAGGAAATCCACGGGCTCGTCGACACAGCCTCAAGGGGACAGATTCTTCGTCCTAACCGCCACTTTCGTGAGAGAAGAATGAAAAGAGAAGATCGGGTTTTGATTCAGATATTTAAAACATTTCTTTCCTTACCAAATAAAAGTCTTCTCAAACCACAAAAATAATTCCTTTTGACCCAACTCGTAAGGGATCTTTGGTGCACCTATTGGGAAATGTAGTAGAAAATAAAATAAAAATCGCGCCTACGCACACCCAAGATCAGGGCCGTCTCGAGAAATTCGGGGCCCCGGGACGAAAATCAAAATTGAGCCAATTTTTTTAAAACAGACATATAACATGAGAACTAATATAACTCAAGCGTACTCTCAGTTTATTACACAATTTCAGTCTGTTATATCTTACTCCTAACCTAGCACCGTTGACAAATAAATTCATTATCATTTATCAATACCTAGCCCATGGATACATGATGATAATATATCATCCTACTCGGCTGCTCCTAACCTAGGTCAGGGAGATCAAAATTAGAAATCTAGGGACGATAAAATTAATTTGTATACCTAGTAGATGGAGACCTGGGTTATAGCCAATGGCAGAACTGCACACGCGAAAGGCAGCATCGGTCAGCTGACGATGTTCCAGACGAGCAATTGTCGGAGGGAGCAGCGGACGGCACCTTGGGCGATTGGCGGAACCGCGAAAGCAGCAGGCGGGCGATTGGGCGAAGGCAGGAGACGGCATCTGCTCGTTTGGCGGAAGCAGGCGAACCGGCGGCGTGTTAGCAATCGATGGGAACACTTAAGAAGACCTCGCGGGCTGGCTTTTTGTTGCTGTGTACTTTGCTTAGGCCTTGCCACTGGATTAAATGGCAAAGTGTGATTATATTGGTATACATATACTACTAATCTATAATACCTAAATAGCTCATCCCCACTATCCTATTTCTCTTGACATGCAGCCAATCCACATCATCAAGTGGACCCCACCTACTTTTTTGCTTAATCCCATATCATCCATTCTGATTTTCCTACGTGCTGATCTATTTATTTACACAAGAGAACTCTATCGCTAACACTGGACCATATACCCGTATGACTATCGGTCTTCCAAAACCACGACTCATGTTCTGGAACTGACACATGCATATGAAGAGACATGATTGATTGTGGGCATTCAAAGATACATGATGTTTCATTAACCATCTATAAATCTTAGCCAGCGCCTCCACGTCGCTTCAAGATCTCTTCAAATCTTGGACGATACATAAGGGGTAGGGAGGAGGAGGAGGAGCGGCGACGTGTAAGGGGCGGGAGGACTGCATCTCGGAGCTCCCCAAAGAGAGTGCGCTGTAGCTCAAGTCGGGCATCCACACCGGCAAGCAGTTGGAGGACAGAGAAGAAGGAGCGGTGGCGCGCAGGGAGTGGGAGGACCGTCTCTCAGAGCTCGCCAATGCCACGCGTTGCTGCTCTCAAGTCACCATATGCAGCGGCGTGCTCCCCTGGTATAGTGGCGCGACATCTTGGAGCATCGGCGACCCATATGTCATCGTTCCGCCTTCAAGTCCTGCCGGGCGCGTAGTGGACGGTAGGGACGGGGGACCAGCTCATGGCCCTCGGCAAGTGATAGTGTTTGGCCACACCAGCACCGCCGCACCGGCACCGCCGTACCCCACCAGCTCTGCGACGAGGTGCTGGAGGGTATAGACTTCAACAAGGAGGCTCCGTCCAGGTACGTACTACGACGACCTCGCGAGGAACCCCACGTCGCTGTATAAGGTCGATGCGCATTGTGGGAGGAAAGATGTACATGCTCGGTTGCCCACGGGGGACTGACGTTGCATGTTCCCAGACGCGTCCCTCATGGCCGTGCACGGCACGAGGCTGTTCGACGTCATGTGCTTGCAATTCTACGACAACCAGCCATTCCAGTTCACTGCCGGATACGGCAACATACGGAGTGCATGGCAACAGTGGATGACGGATTTGCCTTCTCTGACCGTATACCTGGGCTTGCCGGCGCCGTTAGATGTTGCCGACAGAGCGGGTTTCGATGCGGACACGCTCCTGTCGCAGGTGCTACCGCTGCTGGAAGGTGCGGCCAATTACGGCAATCGTCATTTGGGGAGCTGCTTCTAGGACGCTACGACAAGTACCCTGGCTCTAGGATGCTGCTGCAGAGAAATTTGGAAAACCAGAACAAACATCATGTATTCTTTACAGGCTTACACCCATTTGTACTGTGTTAAAAACATTTAAAATTAGGAGTTTGTTTTGTGGTCGTTTATCTCAATTTATGGGCACGTCACATCTTTCAGCATGCTAATTTTTTCTCGACAAAAGATTACAGGAAACAGGCAAACAACTCGCATCCTACGATTCCAAAAGCAGAGTCAATAAGCGGTACTCTTTTTGTCCATTCTGATTCTAATTCTAACGTATTTCATTCATTGACAGTGCATCCACAACCTAATTCAAGAATTTGCAGGTTGGTGATCTCATTGACATGTCAAAATACAAATTTCAAAGCCGTTGTTATGTTTAGTTTGTACTTAACTGTACCCAATTTCTTACAAACAACCAAAAAGAGACCGATGCACTATCTCTAAGCTTATGAAGCAACTGTTTAATGATTATATTGAGCACTTCAAAACCTACTACATGTCCCGCAGCAACGCGCGGGGTATTCATCTAGTACTCAGTAATTTGGGGGCCCCAAATTTTTGGGGGCCCTAGGCGGTCGCCCACCTTGGCCCTCTCCATCAACGGGCCTGCCCAAGATCAATATGAAGATGCATAAGGCCTTGTTCGGTTATACCCCGCTCAAGAGGATTGGAGGGGATTTGGGGCAATTTTGACTTGTAGGGGATTAAACCCACTTCAATCCTGTCAAACCCCCTGCAAATCCCTGTCAACCGAACACAACATAAGGAGTTGGGATCATGATCGTTACCGTCACCAAGTTGTAGCAAAAGAAGAACGTGTTAGTGTAGATCGTATTTGGAGTCACTTGAACCGTCGATGAACGATCCCACGAACCGCCCACGAACAGTCCCTCGAACTGAAGACCGAAAGCACGACATCTCTACTTGGTTGCAAGCGCGCGGCCTTGATGATCCAGCGGCTCTTCAGCATCCAGAGCTAATCATCGCCAGCGAATTAGAGGGAAGAGATTAGAACCATACGGTCTTCTAATTATGAGGACAAGTCTAGCTCTAATTAGCCAACTCGGACCAACTAGATTTAGAACTAGAAGAACTAGAGGAGGCTCCAAAATTTGTGTATCCAAAATAGCACCAAACCTCAAATATATATAGGTTGGAGGGGACAGGGAGTGCTGCAACCAAGGAGGAAGGAGTCCCCCTTAGTGCGCCAGCCTAAGGGGAGGAGTCTGACTCCTCCACCCCATTTCGAGGAAGGAGGCGCTGTCATGGGACCAGATCTGATAGTAGAGGTAAGGGGTACGTAGGAGAGGGCAGAGCCTAGCTACGGCGAGATTGTACACTCGGATTTACGAGTTCAGGCCCCTCTCGGAGGAGGTAATAGCCATACGTCTTGGTGCCACAAAGGCTTTGTTTTTACTGGAGTTTTGAGTTACAGGGGGTGCGAACCGTTGTGCACGAGGCGAGGGATGGCTTACATAGAGTCCGCTGACCCCTCGCAGTCCTCAGTTATGCAAAGGTTCAATGAGAGAATAAAGGCACGGACGTTACTGGAAACGCCTGTGTTTAATGGTCTTTACGGCATCGGAGTGATTGCCTGTCGTTTCCGTCCTGGGGTGGCTCTAGGCCTTCTGTTCATCGAGTGAAACCAGATACTCCGAGTGAATAATGGTGGTCCAGTGGAGATCACACAACCGAGTGAACCTGCCATCGAGTGAGTTTCCCTCTATGGTCATTTCAGTCGGCACCTCCCTTCTAACTTTGTAGGTCTTGGCCTTTTGCATAGTGTCCTTGGGTAGGCATGTAGGTCAGGCCTAGGACCCTACCCTAGGTACATGTCATCGTCATTAGCCCCCGAATGGATCGAGGTTCGAGTGAAGAGGGATTGGAGCTGACTTCGACCCGACTTAATGTCTCGGGGACATTTTTTAGGAGTCAGAAGGTATGCGAATTGCCAAACCCTTCGTCAATTGCCTTGATCGATTCTGGCTCCTTGAGCACCCGAGTGGAACGAGTAGTGAGGTGCCGAGCGTCGAGTTCGACCCGAATGAATATTGATGTCTCTCATGCCATCGATTGATTTGTTGGATCCGGATTTCACGGGATTCAAAATTCGAAGAAGCGCGCGGGCCGGCTGTAGCGCGGTAAGCGGGGCAAGTGGGGAGGGACTCCTTGATCTTCGCCCCACTGTTTTTGCCACATATCGGGCTGATGTCAGTTGCGGGATGCTCTGAGATTGCGATGGCCAATAGGTCAGTCACTCGGATGTGCGAGTATAAAATACAATGTGGCCGAGGCGTGCAACAGTGTCCTCCACTTTTCCCCTTTCTTCTCCGTCTCTCTGCTTCATCCATCTCAGCGCAACGCCGCCCCATTCGCTCCCTTCGACCATCGTGGAGACGGAAAAGGACAAGACGAAGGCATTGGAGCGCGCCAAGAAGGTGGCCAAGGGGAAGAAGGGGTCGAGCTCGCGGGCCGCTCTGCCGTCGGGTTGGATCCAAGGCGATTGTATCCCCTCGTCAGTCACACGGGATGATCTCGAGGGGCTCGTCGCCGACAGCCTGCTGGCCTCCGGATCTTGGAGGTTGCCAGAGGGGAAGACCGAGCCTGCGCTGCGCGATGGCGAGTGGATTCTTCTTACCCATGTGGAGAAAGGTTTTTCCTTGCCTCTGCATCCATTCTTATGTGGTTCCTTGAACTTCTTTGGTGCACAAATCCACAATTTTCCCCCGAACACCATATCGTATCTTGCTACCTTTGTCTCAGTGTGCAAAAACTTCTTGGGATGCCATCCTCATTCGGGGCTTTTCAAACATATTTTCACTTGTCGATCCCAGTCGGTTAGGAAAGCCAACCCGAGTGACGCGGAAACCCACGCGATCCCGATGTGTGGGGTTTAGGTGTCCAGATGCGAGGTAGAAGTGTCATACCTTCCATGACTTTTCCTGAGTCGGTTAGGGGTTGCCAGTCGACCTAGTTTTACTACAATGACATTCCGACTCCTGGTGCGTCGACTGGCCTTCCCCATTTCTCTCTGGAGAGACTCATCACACCTCGTTCGTTGACCATTGATGATGAGGAGATGGGCGAGGTGGGGATCTTGGTTGAAGCAGTTTTTGAGTTGATCCGGGGTGAAGTGACGGGCTTAGACCCGCTGGAAGTGTTTCTCAGTTGACGCATCCAGCCTCTGCAAGTGCGTGACCATCCCATGTGGTTGTACTCAGGTGCACACGACACAACTCGGACCCATCCGGAAGAGGTCGGCGAGGATACCGTGGCCTAGTGGCTTAGGAACATCACTGGAGCCCGTGACAACCCATGCAGAGCCAAACAAATTCAGCCTTTCGACGCCAAGCATCCGCCAGGAGAGGTGAGACATAGCTTGTCGAGTGAACTATCTCTGTTTTTAACATGACACTGTATTGGAACTTGACTGATTTTGAAATTCGTGTCTTGCAGACATTCATGACTGAAAGAACATGCGGTGCCCCCATGTTTGGTTTTAGTTATTGATGACAATCTCTATGGACTAATGGTTGCCTTCAGTTATATTTGAAGGGTTTGTCAGGCTTCTCTTGGAGCCCATTTGTTGGTTTCAAGGAGAGTTTGTGATGACCAAGGTGCTATTAAGGAATTATCCAAAGATTGATCTTGTGGGTGTTGAGCTTATTGCAAGCATGTCTTGAAGAAGAAGAGTGTGTGATCATTCATGTTTACCTTCAAGACATCATCCAAATGAAGAGAGTTGGAAATATTCAAGGTTGATCAAGACTAAGTCAAAGAATGAATCAAGTTGATCAACACACAAAGTGTAGAAGATGTACCTAGAGGGATCAAGCAATCCCATGGTATGGTAAGCATTGTCAATCATGCTTTGTGTACTAACCCATGGTCTCCGTGAGAGTTCTTTGTGGGGTTAGGTTGCGGTGTGCAAGTTCAAGTGGATCATCACGAAGATATCATATGCTTGAAGCTTGTCATCCATTGTGGTGGCAATAGACTTGTGAAGATGTGCCGAAGAGTGGCTCACCCATAGTGGTGTATGGGGGAGCAATCTACTAGTCTTGACCGAGCCAATGCAATCAAGAAAGGTGGTCCAACTTGAGGGAGTCAAGATCGTCATCATCCAACTCAAGTGGACTATGTGCAAGGCAAAGGTTTGCCCTTGATAGGTTTTCTATTTTACCGGTCTCATGGTGGTAGTTGGGAGACCGGGTTATAGGATCGATTGCCGTACTATCAAGGGGGGCTCTCAATGAGTAGCTTGATCGTATCGTTCGTAGAGAGCTCAAACCATTGCATCCTTGCATCATCTTTATTGGTTCTTGTTTGGTTCTTCTCCTTGTGAGTTTTTGAGCTTATGGTCATCTTGATGACAAGCTCGAGTTCATCGAAAATGGAGTTCACTCATTCATCTTCTATGATGTTTTCGATGTTGGAGGTTATGCCGGTTCTTCTCTGATGGAGTGTTCACTCCTCTATATACTAGGCATACCTCACTGTTTTGATGCTACTCGTCTTCCTCTATCCATCAAGCTTGAGTTTGCTCAATTCGGAGCTCATTTGAAGAAGTTATGGCAGTTCAGGGTTTTATTGTTGCTCCTGCGGTAGTACCGTAGGGCCAGAGTGGTAGTACCGCTTATAGCCACAAGCGGTAGTACTGCTGGTTCACATCGGTAGTACCGCCCTTGGCTATATGCGGTGGTACCGCTCCGGTTTCGCGCTAGTGCTGCCTCGATTCGAGACCGACGCTTCTCGTGTCAGGTTGGGCGGCAGTAGGAGCGGCAGTAGGCGCGGTAGTACCGCTTATAAGCGGTAGTACCGCCCTACCACCACTGCTAGTGCCGCTCGAGGGATTTCTCTCTTCGTTTCTCTCTCGATTGGCGCTGTGCTTGGTCCCAGCGGTAGTACCTGGGCCAGGCGGTAGTACCGCTGCAGCCAGCGGTAGTACCGCTCGCTGCGGGCTGGTTGGTGGGGATAACGGTTGGATTTTCTCCCCCCTGTAAAAGGGGGTCTTCTTCCCCATTGAACCTCATCTCTTGATCTCGTGTTCTTCCCCCATTGTTGACCTTCCTCAAGCTTGCTATCTCTCAATCCCTCCATGGATTCTTGCTAGTTTTTGGGGGAAAAGAGAGGAGAGATCTAGATCCACATTTCCACCAATCACTTTCTCCTCTAGGTGAGGGAACCCCTTGGATCTAGATCTTGGAGTTCTTGGTGTTCTCCTTCTTGTTCTTCCTCTCATTTCCCTCCCTAGCATTAGTTGCTTCGGTGGGATTTGGGAGAGAAGGACTTGGGCACTTCGTGTGCCCTTGCCATTGCATTTGGTGCATCGGTTTGATTTCTCCACGGTGATACGTGGAAGTTACAAGTTGGGAAGCTTATTACTCTTGGGTGCTTGGTACCCTTGAGCTTGTTCCTCTTGGGTGCTTGGGTGCCCTAGACGGTTGTGGTCACCTCGAAGCCATATTCCATTGTGGTGAAGCTTCGTGGTGTCGTTGGGGAGATAGCCCCAACCTTGTGGTGTTCGGAGCTCAATCATTGTGGTGCAAAGCTCCGGGCAAGCGTCGGGGGTCTCCAATTAGGTTGTGGAGATCGCCCCGAGCATTTTGTACGGGTTCGGTGACCGCCCCCAAGGGTTGCCATTTGTACGGGTTCGGTGACCGCCCTCAAGGGTCCCTTAGTGGAATCACGACATCTTGCATTGTGCGAGGGCGTGAGGAGATTACGGTGGTCCTAGTGGCTTCTTGGGGAGCATTGTGCCTCCACACCGCTCCAAACGGAGATTAGCATCCGCAAGGGTGTGAACTTCGGGATACATCGTTGTCTCCACGTTCCTCGGTTATCTCTTACCCGAGCCCTTTACTTATGCACTATACTTTGTAATAGCCATATTGTTTCTTGTCATATATATTGCTATCACCTAGTTGTTTATCTTGCTTAGTTAGCATAAGTTGTTGGTGCACATAGGTGAGCCTAGTTGTTGTAGGTTTTGTGCTTGACAAATTAACCGCTAGGTTTATTCCGCATTTGTTCAAGCCTAAACCGTAATTATTTTAAAGCACATATTCACCCCCTCTAGGCGACATCCACGATCTTTCAATGACGATGTACTCGCCCGTGCCGAACGGGGAACAGTTCACTCGAGGAGCGGAAAGCGAGGGCGGGAGTGCTGGCATTGATTATGCTGACAACAGTGAAGACAACATCGACGAATCTGATGATAGCGAAGAAGTCGAGTCATCACCACGCACTGAGCGTCGTACCTAGCAGACTCAAGATACGGCGACTAGCCAGGGCCAAGCTGTGGTGTTGAGTGTCAGGAACCAGAAGCGCACTCGGACGTCAACTCCTGGCCCGACTGGAAACTTCCAAGCAAGCCAAGACTGTTCCACCTAAGCCTAGGAAGGCCCTGCCAAGAATAAAGGTTACTATGCCCATTACTTCAACGTGAGTGCTTCTTCTTTTTCACTTTCTATCTTATTGCTGCAGACCTTCATGTTTTTGTTGACCGAGCGAGAATTGTGCCAGGGCCGCTACTTCGGTAACATCACCTATGCAAGTTGATGAGGAGCACGTGGAGGCGGAAACTGCGGATATGGCAACTTCTCGGCAAGGTATGTCAAGCTTTCACTCTGTTTTGCTTCAGTGGTTGACTCGACAATTGAATGAGCTGTCATTGTGGAGTGATTGTAGTGCCAACAAACATCATCCATCTAGTATATGACGATGAAGATGAGCCTCAGAAGGACGCAGGTGATGCAGGTACGACCTCGGCGGCTCCCCGAGGACTTGCTCGAGAGTACCGTCGAGCCGAACACCTCGTGCACCGCCTACAGCTGCACCTCAAGAGCCAGGTGGTTCATTTGGCGTTGGTACCATCACTACTGCTCTATCGTCAACCACTTCGCCTTTGGTGTCGACTCTTCTAGCTTCAGGGCCTATTGGCCAATCTCAAGTGCCAATCCTTCCGACTGCATCATTGACTTCTGCATCGACTGTGTTCACTCTGCACCACGTACCTGAAGACCAGACCAGGGCTAGCAAGGAAGCCATGATCCAAGCCGGTCTTATGATGCAGCGCTCGAAGGAAATATATGAAAACAACAAATTGGCTTACGATGCCAACACAACTCTCCAAGTGAATGTCCGAGTAATTGTGATTGTAAGTTGATTTCCGATTGGGTTTACTCCGTCTTGAATCTGTACACCCACTCAGTGTTTTCTGTTTACTCTGTAGTCCTTCCACTCGGACCGGTCGGAGCGCGGCGAGTGGGCAACTGATCCAGTGGGGGCATGCTGAGTGCACCCACTAGGTGTAGTCCCCAAGACCGCCGTCGAATGTTTGATTCGGTGGGGGTCTTAGAATATCTTTGCTTGGAGCTCGTTACTCGGGCTGGTCAGGCCGTGCTGAGTGGGAAACTAATCCAGTGGGGGCACGCTGAGTGCAGCCACTGCGTGTAGTCCTCGAGACCGCCATCGAATGTTTGATTCAGCGGGGGTCTGAGAACAAGTTGTTTGCTCTCTCTTCTTCTTTTTTTGCACTCAGATCAGTGAGGCTGAGACCGAGTGGAAATGGAACCAGTGGGGGCACTCTGAGTGCCCCCACTGGGTGTAGTCCCCGAGACCACCATCGAATATCTGATTCGGTGGGGGTCTTAGAATATGTTTGGTAGTAGCAAACTGGATCTTCTCTTCTCCACTCGGAAGTAGAGGAAATACTTTGAGAATTTTTCTCAACGTTGACTGAGTCTTTTTTGTTGATCCCAGAAATCTTGTGAACTTGGAACTCAGTATGTTGCTCTGGAGAAGGAGAAGATCGAACTCCAACCGGACTTAGAACTCACCAAAAAGAACCTGGAGCGTGCTCAGACTGAGGTGAAGACCATGGGAGGTATTTTTTTGTCGATCGTGAGCATCGTTGCCTTCTCTTTCCGTTCTTTGAATTTAGTAGTTTCACTTGAACAGATGTGTGTAGTGAAAACCATCGGCTGCAAGCTCGACTTAGGACTATTGTTTCTTTAGACACCGTGAAGTAGGCCTTGGAGGAGAAGAATAAAGATCTTGCTGTAGCACAGAAGACGACCAGGGAGAAGACCCGAGCTGCTGATACGAAGCTGGCCTCAGTCGGTAAGCTTGAGGAGGAGAATGCTGCTCTGAAGACTGCTCTTGAAGAGCTCAAAAGGGAGCAAGATGAGTGGGCCAAGGAGGTTGAAGACCAGGCGAATGCCTTTCAGCTAGAGCGGACAAGCCTGGTCGATAAGGTTGGAGAGCTCACGCGGAAGAGAGATGCACTTGAAGAGTATTTGGGGGCTTCGCAAAGAAGATGTACGACATGCTGGAATGTATCTATTCTTTGTCCGAGTGAATTTCTTGTGTAACTTGCCATTTTGAGTGAATTTCCAGTAGGTGTCATAACTGATCCTTTGTTTGCTGCTCAGAGTTCTGCAGGATTTCGAACAGGAGACTGGTCGGATTGATACAGGTCATGACCCGACCAAGTCGCTCATCAAGGATGCAGAAGCTTTGAGTATGTTGCGACTGGAAGCTCGTCTCAATGACATCCTGGGATATATCACCCGTCTGAGGACTGCGCTGGCGCAGATTGACAAGGAGCTGTGGCCTGAAGACACATTCCAGAATGACCTTGAGTCTATGATGGCGCGCCTCAATGACATCCCTGGCCGAGTGCAAGCATGGAAGAAATTAGCCGCTCGCTGTGGGGCAGAGGCGGCACTTTCACTTGTCCGCGTCCATTGTTCAGACGTCGAGGAGGAAAAGTTGGCAGCTCTCTAGGTCGCAAATACGAAGAAGCTCCCGTTCCAGTCCTTCATGGAAACTTTCATTGATGTTGCCACTCGTATCACGGATGGAGTCGACCTTGACACTTTCGTCGAGCCGGCGAGCCCTCCAGGCGCGTAAGAAACTTTAAGTCTCTGAGTACCTTGACTGAAACTTCTATTTGCCTTGGTATGTGAGTGATTTTGTAATCGTTAAAACTCCCGCGGGCCTTCAGCCCGAGTACCTCGATCTTTGCTTGAGATTTTGAACTTATCTGAAGTTTTGCTCTCTATTTGCTTGCTCGGTTGAGTCTTTCTCGTACATTGGGCGAAGCTGGTTCGCGGCCAAGTCCCCCCGAGTGGGAGGGATGCCCTCACCAAGAGAAGATTTTTAACTTAGGCAAGGATTGGCTCGCGGCTAAGCCCCCGAGTGGGAGGGTGATAACCCACAAGTATAGGGGACCACAACAGTTTTCGAGGGTAGAGTATTCAACCCAAATTTATTGATTCGACACAAGGGGAGCCAAAGAATGTTCTCAAGAATTAGCGGCCGAGTTGTCAATTCAACCACACCTGGAAAACTTAATATCTGCAGCAAAGTATTTAGTAGCAAAGTAGTATGGAAGTAACGGTAACAGTGGCAAAAGTAACAGTAGTAGTTTTGTAGTGATGGTGACAGTAGCAGTAACGAAAGTAACAAAACAAGTATCAATATTAAACGAACTCATAGGCAATGGATCGGAAATGATAGGTGTCAGATAATATTCATCATGTAGCAGTTATAACCTAGGGTGACATAGAACTAGCTCCAATTCATCAATATAATGTAGGCATGTATTCTGCATATAGTCATACGTGCTTATGGAAAAGAACTTGCATGACATATGGTGTCCTACCCTCCCATGGCAGTGGGGTCCTAATGGAAACTAAGGGATATTAAGGCCTCCTTTTAATAGAGTACCGGACCAAAGCATTAGCACATAGTGAATACATGAACTCCTCAAACTACGGCAATCATCGAAAACAATTCCAATTATTGTCACCTTGGGGTATGCGGATCATAACACATAGTAGGTGTCTACATCTTGCAAGATAGGATCAAGACCACATATATATTCATGAAAACATAATAGGTTCAGATCTGAAATCATGGCACTCGGGCCCTAGTGACAAGCATTAAGCATAGCAAAGTAATAGCAACATCAATCTTAGAACATAGTGGATACTAAGGATCAAACCCTAACAAAACTAACTCGATCACATGATAAATCTCATCCAACCCATCACCGTCCAGCAAGCCTACGATGGAATTACTCACACACGGCGGTGAGCATCTTGCAATTGGTGATGGAGGAAGATTTATGATGACGACGGCGACGGTCTCCACTCTCCGGAGCCCCAAACAGACTCCAGATCAGGTCTCCCGAGGAAGAACAGGAGGTGGCAGCGGCTCAGTATCGTAAAACATGATGAATCCTTCTCTCCTATTTTTTTTCTCCCCGAACAAGATTATATGGAGTTGGAGTTGAGGTCGGTGGAGGTCCAGGGGGCCCACAAGGATAGAGGGCGCGCCCTAGGAGGGCTCCTTCCACCCTTGTGGACAGGGTATGGGACCCCTCCGGTGGATCTTTTTGCCAGTATTTTATATACTTTCTGAAAATATTCTCTGTGAATTTCAGGTCATTCCGAGAAATTTTATTTCTGCACAAAAATAACACCAAGGCAATTCTGCAGAAAACAGCGTCATTCCGGGTTAGTTCCACTCAAATCATGCAAATTAGAGTCCAAAACAAGGGCAAAAGAGTTTGTAAAAGTAGATACGACGGAGACATATCAACTCCCCCAAGCTTAACCCATTGCTTGTCCTCAAGCAATTCAGTTGATAAACTGAAAGTGACAAAGAAAAACTTTTACAAACTCTGTTTGATCTAGTTGTTGCAAATATGTAAAGCCAGCAGTCAAGTTCTTAGCAAAGATTATGAATTAACCACATTCACAATAACACGTAGGTCTCACATTTACTCATATCAATAACATAATCAACTAGTGAGCAATAATAATAAATCTCAGATGACAACACTTTTTCAAAACAATCATGATATAATATGACAAAGTGGTATCTCGCCAGCCCTTTCTGAGACTGCAAAACATAAATGCAGAGCACGTGAGAAGATCAAGGACTGACTAGACATTGTAATTCATGGTTAAAGAGATCCAGTCACATTCATACTCAATATCAATTAATAACAAAGCATATAAATGACAGAGGTGCTCTCCAACTGGTGCTTTCTATAAGAGGATGATGACTCAGCAGTAAAAGTAAATAGATAGGCCCTTCGCAGAGGGAAGCAGGGATTTGCAGAGGTGCGAGAGCTCAAGTTTTTAAAACAGTGATGAATATAATTTTGAGCGGTATGCCTTCATTGTCAACGCTACGACCAAGAGTTCTCAATATCTTCCATGCTACATACATTATAGGCGGTTCCCAAATAAAATGGTAAAGTTTTACTCCCCCTCCACCATCAACCACACTCCACGTCTTATCCGAAAGAACGGGTACCGTCCATACCAACAACAGTCCTGGGGGAGTTTTGTTTAATTATATTTTGATTTGATTTTGAGCATGGGACTGAGCATCCTGGTCACCAGCCATTTTCTCGTGAATGACAAGCGGAGTTCACTGATGACCCACAAGTACAGGGGATCGATTGTAGCTCTTTTTGACAAGTAAGAGTGTCGAACCCAACGAGGAGCAGAAGGAAATGACAAGTGGTTTTCAGTAGGGTAATGCCTGCAAGTGCTGAAATTGTAAGTAGCAGAGTAGTTTGATAGCAAGATAATTTTGTAATGAACAAGTAACGATAGTAGTAGCAAAAGTGCAGCAAGGTAGCCCAATCCTTTTGAGAGAAAGGACAGGCCAAGATGGTCTCTTATAATAAGCAAAGCGTCTTGAGGGTACACGGGAATTTCATCTAGTCAGTTTCATCATGTTGGTTCGATTCGTGTTCGCTACTTTGATAATTTGGTATGTGGGAGGATCGGTGCTTAGGTGTTGTTCTTACTTGAACAAACCTCCTACTTATGATTAACCCACCCGCAAGCATCCACAACTACGAGAAAAGTATTAAGAATAAATTCTAACCATAGCATTAAACTTTTGGATCCAATCGGCCCCTTACGGAATAGCGCATAAACTATGGTTTAAGCTTCTGTCACTCTCGCAACCCATCATCTAATTACTACTCCACGATGCATTCCCTTAGGCCCAAATATGGTGAAGTGTCATGTAGTCGACGTTCACATGACACCACTAAGGGAATCACAACATACATACTATCAAAATGTCGAACACATATAAAATTCACATGATTACTTGCAACATGATTTCTCCCGTGACCTCAAGAACAAAGGCAACTACTCACAAATGATAAACATTCTCAAGATCAGAGGGGTATTAAATAGCATATTGGATCTGAACATATAATCTTCCACCAAATAAACCATATAGTAATCAACACTACTAGTCACCCACAAGCACCAATCTATAGTTTCAGTGACAAGATTGAACACAAGAGATGAACTAGGGTTTGAGATGAGATGGTGTTGTTGAAGACATTGATGGAGATAGCCCTCCCCAAGACGGGGGAGTTGTTGGTGATGATGATGACGATGATTTCCCCCTTTGGGAGGGAAGTTCCCCCGGTGGAATCGCTCCGCCGGAGGGCAAAAGTGCTCCCGCCCAAGTTCCGCCTCGAGACGGCGGCGCTCCGTCCCGAAAGTCTTCTCCTTATTTTTTATAGGTTAGAATGACTTATATACTAGAAGATGGGCACCGGAGGTGGGCCTGGGTGAGCACAACCCACGAAGGCGCGCCTAGGCTCCCTGACGCGCCCAGGTGGGTTGTGCCCACCTGGTGGGCCCCCTCTGGTACTTATTTGCTCCAATACTATTCAAATATTCCATAAAAATTCTTCATGAAGTTTCAGCTTGTTTGGAGTTGTGCGGAATAGGTGGTCTGACATAGCTTTTTCAGGTCCAGATTTCCAGCTGCCGGAATTCTCCCTCTTGGTGCATACCTTGCAAGTTATGAGAGAAAATGCATTATAATTACTCCAAAAAGCATTATTATACATAAAAAACATAAATAACAGCAATAAAACATGATGCAAAATGGACTTATTAACTCCCCCAAGCTTAGACCTCTCTTGTCCTCAAGCGAAAACCAAAATCGAAAAACATGTCCACATGCTTTGAGAGAGAGGTGTTGGTAAAAACAAAATACAGACATAGAAGCATCATGTTGATTATTATAACAGCAAAAAATTTAAACATAATACTTTTATCAAAGGACTTGTATCATAGACTTCTCATGAACAAGTAATAGTTCATCACACAATTGAAGTATAAAGCATAATTTCTATTAGAAACCAACAAACTATGTTCTCAGTCAACTTTGCAACTACAATTCATCATGTTTTCAGGAAGGGTTACGTATCGGAGCCTTCAGGCAAGTCCACATACTCAACCATCATATAGTCTTCTATAATTGCTAACACTCACCGCATACACATGAGCAGAACGTTTCAACCGGACACATAGAAAGATAGGGGCTTATAGTTTTGCCTCCCAACGTACTCATCTCAAGGGTGATGTCAACAATAATAACTCATGCCACTCATATTCAATTGGACATATGTGCCCATATCTTTCCTCGCCACATGATGCTTGCCAAAGGATAAAATGAAAAGGAATAGAGAGAAAACTTTGACTCTTTGCATAAAAGTAAAAGATATGCCCTTCGCAGAGGTTGCCATGCGCTTATTTGTTTGTATGCTCAACCCCTTAGTGTAAAAGAATATCATGTTGCATTGCCCCTTGTGATATCAACCTTTATTGTGCAGTCGGTCGCTTTTATTCTTCACCATCACAAGTCCGTGCAACGCTCAATTTGCTCTTACACTAAATTATCTCACATTTTTAGAAGCAATTTTTATTGCCTTGGTGCACCGATGACAACTTACTTGAGGGATCTTACTCAATCCATAGGTAGGTATGGTGGACTCTCGAAAAAGGTTTGGGTTTAAAGGTTTTTGGATGCACAAGTAGTATCTCTACTTAGTGTAGACTTTTTGGCTAGAGAAGATATTGAGCAAGCACCACATGTTAAAGGATCTATGACAATATGACTTCTATGTGAATATGAACAAACTTAAATCATTAAGTTGTCTTCCTTGTCCAACGTCAACAATTTTGGCATATAATATTTTGATGGGGGCTCGCAATCACAAATGATTTCTAGGATAGTATATTTATATGTGAATCTTCTCTTCCCTTATTAATTCTTTCATTAGTAGCATCATTGACCAATGCTATGTTTGTCAATCTCTAATAAAATTTTCTACTTATACTTTTCCTTATGTGGTACCATCACCCACCATAAGATTAACATATGATCTTCTTAATTTATTTCCTTTCTTTTATTCATTCAATTATAACCTTTCTTTTTTATGCAACAGGAAGGTAAAGAAAGCAAAAACTCAAAACTAAACTTCATTATATATCTCGCACACGATTACAAGGATAGATCACTAAGAAAACTCACGAAAAGAAGGTATTGAACTAAACTTTCATTTATTCTAAAGCAAAAGATCGAACTAGAGTAGGTAAATGCAAAAGGATAGTGGGGATGATACGATACCGGGGCACCTCCCCCAAGCTTGGCGGAGGCCAAGGGGAGTGCCCATACCCGATACTCAGTTTTCTTTTGGTGGTGAAGAATATGGTGGCGGTGATGATGTAGATGCGATCTTGTCCTCGGTCTTCCATGGCAGAGGTTCACCATCATAGGAGGAAGAATGTGTTCCACGGGTCCTGCAATTAGCAGGCAAACTCATACCTTTGAACCTTGCCTCGTATTCAAAGACTTGGTTTTGGAGATCATAAATCTAGCTTTGGAGAAAGTTGATTTGCTCGTTGAAGGTGAAGACGATGTACTTCATGGGCTTGCCGTCCACCTTGAGATCACGGGAAAGTTCTGTGATGATGAGGTGATTGGCATTGAGCCCACGCTCCACCATCCCCCCGCACCGGAAGACCTCCTGCTCCATAGCCGCCAGCCTGGCCTCCACGTTCCTGTCCCCTTGGGTCCTTGCACATCGCGGATGTGCAACACCCCCTCATGCATCTGGATGGTTTGAGGGTGCTGCACCACATCCCGCAGATATGGGCTGATGATGTTCTTGAAGAACTTGTCCTTGGAGGTGTTTGAGGCGGCCATGGTAGATGGGATCTGACAGAAAACATCAGGAAAAGAAAACAAAAGATTTCTTCGCTATACGTTGGTCAATAGGTTCGGGGGTATATAATTTTTTTATCTTAGAAACCAGCAAACTGCAGAAAAACGGAGTCCGGAAGGTGCCCGAGGTGGGCACAACCCACCGGGAGGCACCCTGGTGTCTTCTGCCCACCAGGGTACGCTTTCTGGAAGTTTCTTATTTTCCTAATTTTATAAATATTCCAAAACTGACAAAAAATATTTTTGCGGATTTTTCGGAGTCCGTTTCCGTATCACGTACCTCCTTATTTTCACGATTCTGGAGTGTTCTGGAAGGACTCTTTTATGTGTTCTTCCAGTGTGAAAGTTTGGATAATATTCCCCCCTTCGGAAACCTCTTGGCAGGAGAGATTCAAGAGAGACTTTGGCTTGCTTGCGCATAGGGTTAAGCCCTCCCTAGAACTGTTTGTTAGTGACTTCTTGAGAACACTTGTGTAAACAGTAAGACAACTTGAGTCAACTAGAATTGGGGTGCTTGACAAGGATGATGGGTCTTTGATCATGCCTTGTTGGCTGGTCTGAGACCCTCATGCTGTCTTGCATGAAGCCCCTAGGCACCATGTAACTTTGTTGATATATGGAAAGTCAGTAAGATGCTCTCCAACTGTCATTGATAGTTCAAAAAAAAACATTAATGGGCGTACTTGAGATATAATGTTTTTTTCATTGTCCATTAACAACCTTTGGGTTGGTACCTTCAGCATTATTTATTTTGATAGCTCCAGACCGATAAACCTTCTTGATGACGTAGGGGCCTTCCCATTTAGAGAGGAGTTTTCCTGCAAAGAACCTGAAACGAGAGTTGTACAAAAGAACATATTCTTCGACTTTGAACTCACGCTTTTGGATTCTTTTATCATGCCATCTTTTAACTTTTTCTTTAAATAACTTAGCATTTTTCATAAGCTTGGGTTCTCATTCATCTAAAGAGCTAATATCAAATAACCTCTTTTCACCGACAAGTTTGAAATCGTAGTTGAGTTCTTTGATTGCCCAAAATGCTTTATCTTCTAACTCAAGAGGCAAATGACAAGCTTTTCCATAAACCATTTTATAAGGAGACATACCCATAGGATTATTATAAGCTGTTCTGTAAGCCCAAAGTGCATCATCTAATTTCTTAGACCAATTCTTCCTGGACCTATTGACAGTCTTTTGCAAAATTAATTTTATTTCTCTATTGCTAAGCTCAACTTGACCACTAGACCGAGAATGACAAGGTGATGCAATTCTATGGTTAACATCGTATTTGGCAAGCATTTTACGGAAAGCACCATGAATAAAGAGTGAACCACCATAAGTCATTAAATATGAAGGGACTCCAAACCTTGGGAAAATAACTTCCTTAAGCATTTTAATAGAGGTGTTGTGATCAGCACTAGTGGTTGGAATAGCTTCTACCCATTTAGTAACATAATCAACAACAACCAAAATATGTGTATACACATTAGAGGAAGGAAAAGGTCCCATGTAATCAAATGCCCAAAAATAAAATGGTTCAATAGCAAGTGAATAATTCATAGGCATTTCTTGACGCTTACCGATATTACCTATTCTTTGACATTCATCACAAGATAAGACGAACTTACGGGCATCCTTAAAGAGAGTAGGCCAGTAAAATCCAGATTGCAATACCTTGTGAGCAGTTCTTTCTCCAGCATGATGCCCTCCATATGCTTCAGAGTGACATTTCCGAAGGATTTGTCCCTGTTCATGCTCAGGTACACAACGTCTAATAATACCATCTACTCCTTCTTTATAAAGTTGTGGGTCATCCCAAAATTAGTGTCTTAAATCATAGCAGAATTTTTTTCTTTTGTTGGTATGTAAAACTAGGTGGTAAATATTTAGAAACAATGTAATTAGCACAGTCAGCATACCAAGGAGTATTATTAGCAATATTTATTGCAGCCAACTGCTCATCAGGAAAACTATCATCAATAGGTAGTGGGTCATCAAGCACATTTTCAAGCCTAGACAAGTTATCAGCTACGGGATTCTCACCTCCTTTTCTATCAGTGATATGCAAATCGAACTCTTGTAGCAAGAGAACCCACCGAATAAGTCTAGGTTTAGCATCTTTCTTTTCCATAAGATATTTAATAGCAGCGTGGTCAGTGTGAACAGTTACTTTTGAATCAACAATGTAAGATCTAAATTTGTCACAAGCAAACACCACTGCTAGGAATTCCTTTTCAGTAGTAGCATAATTCTTTTGAGCACTGTCTAGAGTCTTACTAGCATAATGAATAACATTTAGTTTCTTATCAACTCTTTGTCCTAGAACAGTACCAACAGCATAATCACTAGCATCACACATAATTTCAAAAGGCAGGTTCCAATCAGGTGGTTGAACAATAGGTGCAGAAATTAAGGCTTTCTTGAGTGTTTCAAAGGCTTCAAAGCAATCATCATCAAAAACAAAAGGAACTTCCTTTTGCAAAAGATTTGTAAGAGGCCTAGAAATTTTAGAAAAGTCTTTAATGAATCTCCTATAGAAACCAGCATGACCTAGGAAACTACGAATACCTTTGATGTCCTTAGGACATGGCGTTTTCTCAATTGATCAACCTTAGCTTTGTCCAATTCAATACCCTTTTTAGAAATCTTATTGCCCAAGGCAATACCTTCGTTAACCCTAAAGTGGCACTTCTCCCAATTCAAGACAATATTTGTTTGTTGACATCTCTGCAAAACTCGATCAAGATTGCTTAAACAATCATAAAAATACTTCCCATAGATAGAGAAATCATCCATGAAAACCTCTATAATATTTTCACAAAAGTCAGAGAATATAGCAGTCATACATCTTTGAAAGGTAGCAGGTGCACTGCATAAACCGAAAGGCATACGTCTATAAGCATAACTTCCAAAGGGACAAGTAAAAGTAGTCTTTTCTTGATCAGGTTGAGAAACATGTATTTGCGAAAAACTAGAGTATCCATCAAGGAAGCAAAAGTGTGTGTGCTTAGACAATCTTTCTAGCATTTGATCAATAAAAGGAAGAGGGTAATGATTTTTTCTAGTTGCTTTATTTATTTTTCTAAAATCAATTACCATTCTATAGCATATACCAATTCTTTGTGGAATAAGTTCATTCTTATCATTAGGAACAACAGTAATACCTCCCTTCATAGGAACACAATGAGCATGACTTACTGATACGTCCAAAACGTATCTATAATTTCTGCTTGCTCCATGCTTCTTTTGTGTGATATTGCTATGATATTTATGTACTTCCATACACTTTTGATCATATTTGGACTAACCTATTAACTCAGTGCACCACAGTGCCAGTTCCTGTTTTCTGCTGTTTTTCTATTTCAGGTTTCCCCCATATTAAAAGTGCCCTAAAAATTCCGGGAAAAATACAGGAAAAATCAGCATACCGGGAGCTTCAAGAAAAACCAAAGCAGGGCCAGAGGGGAGCCAGGGGCAGCCCAGGCGGCCCCACCCCTGACCGCCCTAGGGGGGCGCATGGGCCCCCCTCTCCGCTTCTGGTGACCCCCTTTGGCATATATATACTCCTCGGGTCCCGAAAACCCTGATTCCGGAACCCTTTTCTCCAGAAACTATTCCGATCTCCGCCACCATCGCCACCAAGTTTCGGGGGACCATAATTCCTGTGCATGCATCCTGCCAGGACGGGGAAGTGCCCCCGGATTCATCTCCATCGACATTGCTTCCTCCCTCCATGATGCGGGAGTACTTCCTCCTCGGGGCTGAGGTTTCTACCAGTAGCTATGTGGTCAATTCTCTCTCCCATGATGTGATCTTCGTTGTGATCATAGGCTATGTTAATCTAGGGTGATCCCGTGATATTTCCCCTTCCTCTATGTATTGGATTGATGTACTCACTTGTCTTTATCTAGTATAATCCCCGAGACCAAGGTGACAGCGGTCTATTGGACATGGATTAGAAGAATATTTTCATGAGTGATTTCCTCTTTTGTGTGTTGATTGAAGATTGAGAGTCTCTTGGTGCTTGTCTTTGACTATCCTTGAGATATGTTGTGGTGATTGTGGTACTCTCTTTGGATGGCCGCGGTGACATTAGGAAATCCATAGATTGAGAACTATGAACTTAGAGGTGTGCTTTTGTAGCCCTACATAATTCTCGTCCTCTCTTGACCACAAAGGAATGACCTCCGAGTGCGTCTCCATTGCATGTTTTATGGGAAATATCTATGTTAATGTTGTTGGGAGTTGCCACTAGTGAAAGTATGAAACCTAGGCCCTGTTTCCACCATTGCAATACCATTTGTGCTCACGTTTACCACTTGTTTGCTTGCTGCACTTTTTTTATTACAGATTTATATTACTTTGCTTTGCCACTCCTATCATCCATATTTTACCATCTCTTCGCCGAACTAGTGCACCTATACAACTCCTAGTTGTATTAGGTGTGTTGGGGACACAAGAGACTTTTTTGTATCTTAGTTGCAGGGTTGCTTGAGAGAGACCATCTTTAGCCTCTACTTCCCTGAGTTCGATAAACCTTAGGTCATCCACTTGAGGGAAATTGCTGCTGTCCTACAAACCTCTGCGCTTGGAGGCCCAACATAGTCTACAAGAATAGTTGCGTGTGTAGACATCAAGCTATTTCTGGCGCCGTTGCCGGGGAAGTAAGTGTTTGAAGGTATATCTTTAGATCTTGCAATTAAATCTTTTCGTTTCTTGTTTTTATGTTTCACTAGTTATGTTTATGGAAAACCGCATTCTTAGTTCGCTGCTTGGGGAAGGCCGCTTTACCACACCCGTGGTAGAGAAGTCTCCCCCACCTACTGAATGTATCCCGTTCCAAATACCACTTGGGATAATTGAAATAATTAGGAATGATTGTTATGATGGGACAGTCAATCCTAGTATTCATTTGTTGAAACTTACAGAACTTTGTGAGTTGTTTAAGATTTCAGGTTTGACAAGAGATGGGGTCATGAGGAAATTATTTGCCTTGTCACTGAAAGGAAAAGCATTGGAATGGTATAGGCTACTAGATGACTCTCACCTGCTGGATTGGGAAGAGATCCAGTCTCTCTTTTACTCCAAGTTTTATCCTCTTCATGAAGCCCATGAGAATAGGAATTATGTTTATAATTTCTATCCTCATGACGGAGAGAGCATAGCTCAAGCTTGGGGGAGACTGAAAACATTAATGCTAAAATGTCCTAACCATGAGCTCCCCAAAGATATGATTATTACTAATTTCTATGCGAAGCTCTCTCGACAGGATAAAGATTTGCTCGATGCTTCCTCTATGGGTTCTTTCACAAAAGAAAAGATTGATGCTAAATGGGAACTCCTTGAAAGAATTCAACGCAACACTGAAGATTGGGAGATCGACAAAGGTAAAGAGTCAGGTATAATTTATGAGTATGATTGCATTAAGTCCTTTGTTGAAACTACAAGTTTTAATAAGTTTAGCGCTAAGTTTGGGCTTGATTCTCAACTCCTTGTTGATTTCCTCAAATATTTTGCTTCACATCTTAATATGCCTAAGGAGGATTGGATCAAGCATCATGAACCTTTTAAAGAGATTTGCAAAGAAAATGAAATTGTTCATGATGATTGCAACATGCATGATCCAATTCCTAAAAATGAAGTTTTATATAAGCATGTTAATTTTTGTGGAGTGGATAGACCTTGTGAAAGGCCTATGATTGAAGAAGAGAAGTATTGTAAGCAACATAAGCATGAAAGAACAATCACTTGGGTCAAAGATTTAAATGAAATTGCTAGATAATTGTGTGACCTTTATCCTTTTACTTGTGAACTTTGCTGTATAGAGGGTCACTTTAATTTTCAATGCATGCACTTTCAAAACATAACTGTTAACCAGTTGTGTGATAACATGATCACCCCTGATCTTTATGATGAGCTTATGTTATTTTTGATGTGTGAAGAGTTATCAGAAAAGACTTCTTGGCTAGATGTTAATGCCATAGGAATAAAAAACACTTTGCAAAATTGCCATCTCTATTGTGTTGTTAATTGCCATAAAAATGATTACATAAGTAAGATTAGAAAGGAGGGAACTTTACCAAAGTATAAAAATGTCTCTTATATTTCTGCTAATAAAAAGGAGAGTTTCTCCCAAGTTTCCCCTATTGTTTCTAATGATAAACCAGGATATGTGGAGAAGCTTCATCTCCAACCACTCCCTCCTAAGGTGAAGAAGAAGAAAAATAAGAGGAGGAGGAAGAGGAGCAAGAAGGAAGAAGAATGGGTATCAACCTGGCCTGAGCATATTCCTCCCATCAATTTTTATCCTAACGGTTGTAAGTTTAAAGAAGAAGGTGAAGTTTATTGCCTTAATTATCATCTTGATGATACGTCCGTAGGTACTATTGAAGATGATTTTGATTATGATATGCATGTTACTTATTGTGATTGGGAAAATGATGATAATGCTACTTATGATCTTGAAAATCTTTTTGGTACCAACTCTGAAAGTGATGATATGGAAAGCTCTAAGCTTGGGGATGATAGGATTGCAAATCCTTTACCCACTAGTGATGTGATAATTGATAATTCTTTTGCTAGTAAGAATAAAGACAACATGTTTACAAATATAGTTGCTAGCAATGATAATGCTCTTCTCTACTATGATGATGTTATAACTCCAATCTATAGCGATTATAAAGGTACCTATGACATAAGGAGAAATTATCCTTATGAAACTTGTCATAATCATGGAGGGAATTACTCCCTTGTTGAACACCATCTTCCTAATACACAATTAATCTATAGTGTTCAAGTTGTTTATGATAGTCCTACTCCCACTATTACCAATGAGAAAGATTATGCTTATGTGGAGAGTAAGAGTACCTTTTTGCATGTGGATCATGGTAACAATGCTTTATGTGATGCTTATATTGTTGAGTTTATTCATGATCCCACTGAAAATTATTATGAGAAGGGAACATATGCTTATAGATATTTCAATAATATCAAGTTCCCTCTCTTTATGTTGAAGGTTTTGAAGCTGCACTTGTTTTGTCTTCCTATGCTTATTGCTTTGTGCTTCAATGAATTATTCTATTGCAATATTCCTATGCATAGGAAGCATGTTAGGCTTAAATGTGTGTGGCATTTGCTTCTTGATGCTCTCTTTTGTTCTTCAACTCTTATTCCTACGAGAGCATCATTAAAGTCTTAAGCCTATCTTTATGGCTATAAAGAAAGAGCTCTAGGGAGACAACCCTTGTTATCTTTGCTTTCAGTTTGTTCTTTCAGTTTTTAGTGGTCTTGATGTTTGTTACTACTGTAGCAACATCATTGTATCTTTATTTTTCAGCTTTGTGCCAAGTTTAGCCTCCGATTGCAAGAAAGTTCAAAAGTTGTGACGTGCTGTCCAGAAAACAGATTCTGTCCTTGGACAGAAAAATTCGTATAAAATCACCAGATCATCTTTTTGATCTGAATTGTTTTGACAGCGTACTCTATACAATTGGCTTTCGGGCGTATGTTCTGAGGTTTTTGATTTGAGTTGCAGAAGTGCCCCGAAAAAATTATTTACTACCTGCTGGTCTGTTTTTCACAGATTCTGTCATGTTTTGCCTTTTCTTCGTTTTGCAAACCTTGAGCTTGCTTTTTCTTTGCAAAAACCTTTTGGCAATCTTGAGAAACAGTAGCTCTTCAATATTATCCTTATTTCCAGTAGGGAAAAATTATTTTATTTTGGGTACTAACCTCGCTAATCAGATTATGATGAGTTATGTATGAAGGGAGTTTTCAAGTGTGCGAGGGAAGATGATAAAAGAAGATTCAGGAGGGTCAAACGCTCAAGCTTGGGGATGCCCCCGTGCACCCCCAAGAAATATTCAAGAAGACTCAAGCGTCTAATCTTGGGGATGCCCCCATGCATCCCCTTCTCCATCAACAATTATCAGTTCGTCTTTCGTTCCACTATATTTTAATCACTTCATGCGTTATGTGCTATGCTTGGAGCGTCTTGCTCTTAGTTTCCTTTTTAGTTTATTTAGTTTTACTTGCTGTTCTTAAACAAGTTGGATCCTAGCCTTCATTGTTTGGGAGAGAAACACACTCCACTCCACTGTAGAACATAACATAGGCTTGCATGCGTATCTTCTTGTGTGTGTTCTTTATCTTTTCATAGCTGCTGTCATGCTTAGCTCTTAGTTTTCATGCTTATCTTTTTAAGAGCTTTTGTTTAGGTTGTTGCTTCTGGAACTCTCTTGAGTTATCATGCTTATCTTGTTAAGAAAGTTGGCTTCTGTGGCACTGGTTGATATCTCTATGATAAAAATGCTATGTGCATAATGGTGCTTAGTAGTTCATGTTTTCTTATGGTTAGTCTCAAATAGCTGGGGGTTCTTAATGTGTTATTGAAGTACCAGCAAGATTTGTTTGCCTATGATGTGGTATGGTTTAGTGATATCTTCCTCCAAAAATTTATTTTGATTGACTTGGCATATGCTCATGCATATTTAAGACTGTAAAGAAAGTCTATCAAGCCTTGATGATCTTTAATTTCTGAGTAGTGATATAACTTCCATGCCCGATTCAATGTTGCTTAGTCGCTCTGCATGATTATGGCCGTCATTGCTCTCTTAGTTGGTCGCTCCCAGTCTTTTGCTACCCTTCACCTGTACTAAGCGGACTGACTGCTTGTGCATCCAAAATCCTTGAAACCAGTTATGCCATATGAGTCCACCATACCTTCCTATATATGGTATTTACTTGCCATTCCTAACGAAGACTTTCTTGTACCATCTCAAAATTATTCAAAAGCATTTCTCTTTTGTGCCTCTGTTTTAGCTCATGAGGAAGTAGTAGGTAATTCATGATCTTCTTATGATTGGACAAAATTTTACCCCGGGATTGCATGTCTAATATGCAAACCCCTAATACGAGGAGGGACTGGCATGAGTGCGCCCAGCTCACAAAAGATAATAGCAACAAACAAACCCTCCTTCACGCTTTGTTCATGAGAAATCAGAAAACTCTGGTAGTGATAAACAAAGGAGATTACGGGGATGTGATCGTCCCCGCGTGGGAGCCGTTCCTCGAAACTTGTCCAGCATAAGAAGTAATTGGGTTATCTACTAGCATTCGTTGACGAATTATGCATCTCCCAAAAGCTTTTTATCTCTGTTTTTAAAACCACAAGCTCTGGTACTTGTTTAGTCTTTGCTTCCAGCCACGGGTTTTCAACCTTGCCATCAAAATCCACGGTTCGAGAGTCTCCACTTTCTTTCTTCAAAGCACCAACTATTGAGAGCATGATTGTCATTCTGAGTGTAATGTGCATTGTCCCAAAGTACCATTGTCTTCTGCATGATTGAGATATCGCTTATTCTGAAATCATTGTATCTAGTCGTCACTTAAACTTCGGAGGTGCTCCTGCATTTATGTTTTGCTTCACTAAAGGGGGCAAGCGAGGTATCACTTTGTCATGTTTGCACACCATGTTCACTACAAATCTATTGGGTGTTTCAGTATCATATTGTAAACTTTCAGTTCTTTGTGATATTCTCATGAGGTAACTTAATTACTAAAGATTCATTATCTCAATAAGCATTTGTCATGTGATTGTGAAAGACTCTTTGGTAGCATGTCACCACAGAAATTATGCTTGTTATCATTTACCTACTCGAGGACGAGCAGGAATTAAGCTTGGGGATGTTGATACGTCCAAAACGTATCTATAATTTCTGCTTGCTCCATGCTTCTTTTGTGTGATATTGCTATGATATTTATGTACTTCCATACACTTTTGATCATATTTGGACTAACCTATTAACTCAGTGCACCACAGTGTCAGTTCCCGTTTTTTGTTGTTTTTCTATTTCAGGTTTCCCCCATATTAAAAGTGCCCTAAAAATTCTGGGAAAAATACAGGAAAAATCAGCGTACCGGGAGCTTCAAGAAAAACAAAAGCAGGGCCAGAGGGGAGCCAGGGTCAGCCCAGGCGTCCAGCCCAGGCGGCCCCACCCCTGGCCGCCCTAGGGGGGCGCCTGGGCCCCCCTCTCCGCTTCTGGTGACCCCCTTTGGCATATATACTCCTCGGGTCCCGAAAACCCTGATTCCGGAACCCTTTTCTCCAGAAGCTATTCCGATCTCCGCCGCCATCGCCACCAAGTTTCGGGGGACCATAATTCCTGTGTCGGCATCCTGCTGGGACGGGGAAGTGCCCCCGGATTCATCTCCATCGACGTTGCTTCCTCCCTCCATGATGCGGGAGTAGTTCCTCCTCGGGGCTGAGGTTTCTACCAGTAGCTATGTGGTCAATTCTCTCTCCCATGATGTGATCTTCGTTGTGATCATAGGCTATGTTAATCTAGGGTGATCCCGTGATATTTCCCCTTCCTCTATGTATTGGATTGATGTACTCACTTGTCTTTATCTAGTATAATCCCCGAGACCAAGGTGACAGCGGTCTATTGGACATGGATTAGAAGAATATTTTCATGAGTGATTTCCTCTTTTGTGTGTTGATTGAAGATTGAGAGTCTCTTGGTGCTTGTCTTTGACTATCCTTGAGATATGTTGTGGTGATTGTGGTACTCTCTTTGGATGGCCGCGGTGACATTGGGAAATCCATAGATTGAGAACTACGAACTTAGAGGCGTGCTTTTGTAGCCCTACATAATTCTCGTCCTCTCTTGACCACAAAGGAATGACCTCCGAGTGCGTCTCCATTGCATGTTTTATGGGAAATATCTATGTTAATGTTGTTGGGAGTTGCCACTAGTGAAAGTATGAAACCTAGGCCCTGTTTCCACCATTGCAATACCATTTGTGCTCACGTTTACCACTTGTTTGCTTGCTGCACTTTTTTATTACAGATTTATATTACTTTGCTTTGCCACTCCTATCATCCATATTTTACCATCTCTTCGCCGAACTGGTGCACCTATACAACTCCTAGTTGTATTAGGTGTGTTGGGGACACAAGAGACTCTTTGTATCTTAGTTGCAGGGTTGCTTGAGAGGGACCATCTTCAGCCTCTACTTCCCTGAGTTCGATAAACCTTAGGTCATCCACTTGAGGGAAATTGCTGCTGTCCTACAAACCTCTGCGCTTGGAGGCCCAACATAGTCTACAAGAATAGAAGCGTGTGTAGACATCACTTACCATATACTATCAGCTATATGATAGATTATACCTGCTTCCAGAAGTTTTAAAATTTCCGCTCTTACCACTTCTTTCATCTTCGGATTTAACCATCGTTGATGATCAACAATGGGTTTAGCATCAGGTTCCATATTGATCTTGCGCTGACATAGAGTGGGACTAATGCCCTTTAAATCATCAAGAGTATATCCAATAGCAGCTCGGTGCTTCCTTAGAGCTTTCAATAATCTTTCTTCTTCATGTTCTGAAAGGTTAGCACTAATAATAACAGGATATTTCTTCTTTTTATCAAGATAAGCATATTTCAAAGTGTCTGGCAATTGTTTTAATTCAAACACATGATCACCTTGAGGTGGAGGAGTACCTCCTAGAGTTTCAATAGGTAGATTGTGTTTAAGCAGAGGACGTTGTTCAAAGAAAATATCATCTATTTCATTTCTTTCATGCATGTGTAAATCATTTTCATGGTCTAGCAAATATTGTTCTAGAGGATCAGTGGGAGGCACAACAATAGAAGCAAGACAAATTATTTCATACTTACTAGGCAATTCTTTTTCATGAAGCTTTCTATTAATCTTGGAGAAATTAAATTCATGAGACTCATTACCAAAACTAACACCGACAATTTGTTTCTCACAATCTATTTTAGCATTAACGATGTTCAAGAAAGGTCTACCAAAGATTATGGGACAGAATTCATCTTGTGGGGAACCAAGAACAAGAAAATCAGTAGGGTATTTTATTTTCCCACACAAGACTTCAACATATCTAACAATCCCAATTGGCGATATAGTATCTCGATTAGCAAGTTTAATAGTGACATCAATGTCTTCTATCTCTCCGAGTGCTATGTCATTCATAATTTCTTGATATAAAGTGTAAGGAATAGCACTCACACTAGCACCTATGTCACATAAACCATGATAACCGTGTTCTCCTATTTTAACTGAGATAAGGGGTATGCCGACAACAGGTCTATGTTTATCTTCTTTATCGGGTTTGACAATTCTAGCTGCTTCTTCACAGAAGTAAATAACATGCCCGTCTACATTTTCTTACAAGAGATCTTTAACCATAGCAATATTAGGTTCTACTTTAATTTGTTCATCTGGTTTAGGTGTTCTAATATAACTTTTGTTAACCCCACTTGAAACTTTAGCATGTTCCTTTATCCTAACAGGGAAAGGTGGTTTTTCAATATAAGCAGTAGGAACATCTGGATCAACATGATAAAGTATAGTTTCTTCCTTAGCTAGTACCGGTTCTTTAACTTCTTCTTTAATAGGTGGGTGATATTTAAACCACTTCTCTTTAGGGAGATCAACATGAGTAGCAAATGATTCACAAAATGAGGCTACTATCTCAGAGTCAAGTCCATATTTAGTGCTAAACTTTGGAAAAGCATCGGTATCCATAAAAGATTTAACACAATCATACTTAAGCATAATACCTGACACTTTACCTTCGTCGAGTTCCCAATGTTGGAGATATGCCCTAGAGGCAATAATAAAAGCATTATTATTATATCTCCTTGTTCATGATAATTGTCTGTTATTCATGCTTGAATTGTATTGTACGGAAACAGCGATACATGTGTGAATACATAGACCACAATGAGTCCCTGGTAGGCCTCTAGTAGCCAGCTCGTTGATCAACAGATGGTCACGGTTTCCTGACCATGGACATAGGATGTAAGTGATAACGGGATCACATCATTAGGAGAATGATGTGATGGACAAGACCCAAACTTGAGCATAACACGAGATCGTATAGTTCGTAATGCATAAGCTTTTCGGTGTCAAGTATTTATTCCTTAGACCATGAGGTTGTACAACTCCCGGATGCCGTAGGAATACTTTGGGTGTGCCAACCGTCACAACGTAACTGGGTGACTATAAAGGTACGCATCGGGTATCTCCGAAAGTGTCTGTTGAGTTGGTACGAACCGAGACTGGGATGTTGTCACTCCGTATGACGGAGAGGTACCTCTGGGCCCACTCGGTAAGACATCATCATAATGAGCTCAAAGTGACTAAGTGGTTAGTCACGGGATGATGGATTACGGATCGAGTAAAGAGACTTGCCATAACGAGATTGAACAAGGTATCGGGAATACCGACGATCAAATCTCGGGCAAGTACCGTACCGATGGACAAAGGGAATAACATACGGGATTAAGTGAATCCTTGACACGGTGGTTCATCCGATCATCGAGGAACACGTGGGAACCAACATGGGTATCCAGATCCCGCTATTTGTTATTGACCGGATAATGGTCTCGGTCATGTCTACGTGTCTCCCGAACCCGTAGGGTCTACACACTTAAGGTTCGGTAACGCTAGGGTCGTAGAGATAAATGCACGTGGAAACCCAAAAGTTGTTCGGAGTCCCGGATGAGATCCCGGACGTCACGAGGAGTTCCGGAATGGTCCGGAGGTAAAGATTGATATATAGGAAGTCCAGTTTCGGCCATCGGGTGATCTCCGGGGGTCACCGGGAGCGTCCCGGGACCACCGAAGGGGCCCCGGGGGTCCACCGGGAGGGGCCACCCATCCCGGTGGGGCCCCTAGGCTGCAAGGGGAAGTGTCCAGCCCTCAGGGCTGGCGCACCACTAGGGGGCCCACCTCCCCATGCGCCTAGGGTTAAAACCCTAAGGGGGAGGGGGGCTCCACTTGCCTTGGGGGGCAAGGAACCCCCCTGGCCGCCGCCCCCTTGCAGATTGGATCTGCAGGGGGCCCAGGCGCACCCCCTGGCCCCTATATATATGTGGGGAGGGAGAGGGCAGCCGCACCCAAGCCCTGGCGCCTCTCCCCCTCCCGTCACACCTCCATACTCCCACGCAGGGCACCCGGCGAAGCCCTGCTGCGATCTCCACTGCATCCGTCATCACGCCGTCGTGCTGCCGGATCTCTGACGACTTCTCCTCCCCCCTTGCTGGATCAACAAGGAGGTGACGTTGCTGCACCGTACGTGTGTTGAACGCGGAGGTGCCGTCCGTTCGGCGCTAGATCATCGATGACGAAGAACGTGAAGAGTACGACTACTTCATCCACGCTTCGTTGAAAGCTTCCGCTCGCAATCTCCATAACGGTATGTAGATGCACTCTTACTTGCTTATTGCTAGATGTCTCCATAGTTGGATCTTGGTGAAAGCGTAGAAATTTTTTGAATTATGCTACGTTCCCCAACAGTGGCATCTGAGCCTAGGTTTTATGCGTAGCATCTTGCACGAGTAGAACACAAAGCAGTTGTGGGCGTTTGGTTTTGTTCAACTTTCTTACCGTTACTAGTCAATATTGATTCGGCGGTATTGTGGGATGAAGCGGCCCGGACCGACTTTACACGTACGCTTACGTGAGACTGGTTCCACCGACAGACATGCACTAGATGCATAAGGTGGCTGGCGGGTGTCTGTCTCTCCTACTTTAGTCGGATCGGATTCGATGAAAAGGGTCCTTATGAAGGGTAAATAGAAGTTGACAAATCACGTTGTGGTTTTGGCGTAGGTAAGAAACGTTCTTGCTAGAAATCCTATAGAAGCAACGTAAAAAATTTGCAACAACAATTAGAGGACGTCTAACTTGTTTTTGCAGCATGTGCTATGTGACGTGGTATGGCCAAAACGAAGATGTGATGAATGATATATGTGATGTATGAGATTGATCATGTTTTTGTAATAAGGAATCACGACTTGCATGTCGATGAACTTGACAACCGGCAGGAGCCATAGGAGTTGTCTTAATTATTGTATGACCTGCGTGTCACTGAATAACGCCATGTAATTACTTTACTTCATTGCTAAACGTTAGCTATAGTAGTAGAAGTAATAGTTGGCGTGACGACTTCTTCAAGACACGATGATGAAGATCATGATGATGAAGATCATGGTGTCGAGCCGGTGACAAGATGATCATGGTGCCCCGAAGATGGAGATCCAAGGAGCAAGATGATATTGGCCATATCATGTCACTTTAATTGATTGCATGTGATGTTTATCATGTTTATGCATCTTGTTTACTTAGAACGACGGTAGTAAATAAGATGATCTCTCACTAAAATTTCAAGTATTGTGTTTCCCCTAACTATGCACCGTTGCTAAAGCTCGTTGCTCCGAAGCACCACGTGATGATCGGGTGTGATAGGTTCTAACGTTCGCATACAACGGGTGTAAGACAGATTTACACACGCGATACACTTAGGGTTCACTTGACGAGCCTAGCATGTACAGACATGGCCTCGGAACACGGAAGACCGAAAGGTCGAACACGAGTCGTATAGAAGATACAATCAACATGAAGATGTTCACCGTTGATGACTAGTCCGTCTCACGTGATGATCAGACACGGACTACTCGATTCGGATCGTGTATCACTTAGATGACTAGAGAGATGTCATTCTGAGTGGGAGTTCATTAAAATTTGATTAAGATGAACTTAATTATCATGAACTTAGTCTAAATTCTTTACAATATCTCTTGTAGATCAAATGGCCCACGCTCCAATTTCCCTCAACTTCAACGCGTTCCTAGAGAAAACCAAGCTGAAAGACGATGGTAGCAACTATACGGATTGGGTCCGTAACCTGAGGATTATCCTCATAGCTGCCAAGAGAACCTATGTCCTTGAAGCACCGCTAGGTGATGCACCCATTCTCCCAGCAAACCAAGACGTTATGAACGCTTGGCAGTCACGTTGTGATGATTACTCCCTGGTTCAGTGCGACATGCTTTACAGCTTAGAGTCGGGGCTCCAAAAATGTTTTGAGCACCACGGAGCATATGAGATGTTCGAAGAGCTGAAAATGGTTTTCCAAGCTCATGCCCGAGTCGAGAGATATGATGTCTCCGACGCATTCTACAGCTGTAAGATGGAGGAGAACAGTTCTGTCAGTGAGCACATCCTCAAGATTTCAGGATTGCACAATCGCTTGTCTCAGCTGGGAATGAATCTCCCAGAAGAAGCGATCGTTGACAGAATCCTCCAGTCGCTCCCACCAAGCTTCAAGAGCTTCGTGTTGAACTTCAATATGCAGGGGATGGAGAAGTCCATTCCCGAGGTGTATTCAATGCTGGAATCAGTGGAGGTGGACATCAAGAAAGAACATCAAGTGTTGATGGTCAATAAAACCACTAAGTTCAAGAAAGGCAAGGGTAAGAAGAACTTCAAGAAGGACGGCAAGGGAGTTGCCGCGCCTGGCAAGCCTGTTGCCGGGAAGAAGCCAAAGTATGGACCCAAGCCTGAGACAAAGTGCTTTTATTGCAAGGGAACGGGTCACTGGAAGCGGAATTGCCCCAAATACTTAGCAGACAAGAAGGCCGGCAACGTCAAAGGTATACATGATATACATGTTATTGATGTGTACCTTACCAGCACTCGTAGTAGCTCCTGGGTATTCGATACCGGTGCAGTTGCTCACATTTGTAACTCAAAACAGGAGCTGTAGAATAAACGGAGACTGGCGAAGGATGAGGTGACGATGCGCGTCGGGAATGGTTCCAAGGTCGATGTCATCGCCGTCGGCACGCTGCCTCTACATCTACCCTCGGGATTAGTTTTAAACCTGAATAATTGTTATTTAGTACCAGCTTTGAGCATGAACATTGTTTCTGGATCTCGTCTTATGCGAGATGGCTACTCTTTCAAATCGGAGAATAATGGTTGTTCTATTTATTTGAGAGATATGTTTTATGGTCATGCCCCGCTGGTCAATGGTTTATTTTTGATGGATCTCGAACGTAGTAATACACATATTCATAGTGTAGATGCCAAAAGATGTAAAGTTGATAATGATAGTCCCACATACTTGTGGCATTGCCGCCTTGGTCATATTGGTGTCAAACGTATGAAGAAGCTCCATTCGGATGGACTTCTAGAGTCTCTTGATTATGAATCATTTGACACGTGCGAACCATGCCTCTTGGGCAAGATGACCAAGACTCCATTCTCCGGAACAATAGAGCGAGCAACCAACTTGTTGGAAATCATACATACCGATGTGTGCGGTCCAATGAGTGTTGAGGCTCACGGAGGCTATCGTTATGTTCTCACCCTCACAGATGACTTGAGTAGATATGGGTATATCTATTTAATGAAACACAAGTCTGAGACCTTTGAAAAGTTCAAGGAATTTCAGAATGAGGTTGAGAATCAACGTGACAGAAAAATAAAGTTCTTGCGATCAGATCGTGGGGGTGAATATTTAAGTCATGAATTTGGCACACACCTTAGAAGCTGTGGAATTGTTTCACAATTGACACCGCCCGGAACACCTCAACGTAACGGTGTGTCCGAACGTCGAAATCGTACTCTGTTGGACATGGTGCGATCTATGATGTCCCTCACCGATTTACCGCTATCTTTTTGGGGTTACGCTTTAGAGACTGCCGCATTCACTTTAAATAAGGGCTCCGTCGAAATCCGTTGAGACGACTCCGTATGAACTTTGGTTTGGCAAGAAACCGAAGCTGTCGTTTCTGAAAGTTTGGGGTTGCGATGCTTATGTCAAGAAACTTCAACCTGAAAAGCTCGAACCCAAATCGGAAAAATGCGTCTTCATAGGATACCCAAAGGAAACAATTGGGTACACCTTCTACCACAGATCCGAAGGCAAAGTCTTTGTTGCCAAGAATGGATGCTTTCTAGAGAAAGAGTTTCTCTCGAAAGAAGTGAGTGGGAGGAAAGTAGAACTTGATGAGGTGACAGTCACCCCTCCTGGACCGGAAAGTAGCGCAGCACGGGAAACTGTTCCTGAGGTGCCTGCACAGACAAAGGAGGAAGTTAATGATAATGATCATGAAGAAACTGACCAAGTTACTACTGAACTTCGAAGGTCCACAAGGGTACGTTCCACACCAGAGTGGTACGGCAACCCTGTACTGGAAATCATGTTGTTAGACAACGGTGAACCTTCGAACTATGAGGAAGCGATGGCGGGCCCAGATTCCAATAAATGGCTTGGAGCCATGAAATCCGAGATAGAATCCATGTATGAAAACAAAGTATGGACTTTGGTGGACTTGCGTGATGATAGGCACGCCATAGAAAACAAATGGATATTTAAGAAGAAGACAGACGCGGATGGTAATGTGACCATCTATAAGGCTCGGCTTGTCGCTAAGGGTTATCGACAAGTTCAAGGGATTGACTACGATGAGACTTTCTCTCCCGTAGCGATGCTGAAGTCAGTCAGAATCATGTTAGCTATTGCCGCATTCTATGATTATGAGATATGGCAAATGGACGTCAAAACAGCATTCCTTAATGGCTTCCTCAAGGAAGAGTTGTATATGATGCAACCGGAAGGTTTTGTCAATCCAGAGAACGCTGACAAGGTATGCAAGCTCCAGCGCTCGATTTACGGGCTGGTGCAAGCATCTCGGAGTTGGAATATTCGCTTTGATGAAGTGATCAGAGCGTTTGGCTTTATACAGACTTATGGAGAAGCCTGTATTTACAAGAAAGTGAGTGGGAGCTCTGTGGCATTTCTCATATTATATGTGGATGACATATTGCTGATGGGAAATGATATAGAATTCTTGGAAAATGTAAAGGCCTACTTGAATAAAAGTTTTTCAATGAAGGACCTTGGAGAAGCTGCTTACATATTAGGCATCAAAATCTATAGAGATAGATCAAGACGCCTCATTGGTCTTTCACAAAGTACATACCTTGACAAAATATTGAAGAAGTTCAATATGGATCAGTCAAAGAAAGGATTCTTGCCTGTTTTGCAAGGTATGAGATTGAGCAAGGCTCAGTCGCCGACCACGGCAGAAGATAGAGAAAAGATGAGTGTCATTCCCTATGCCTCGGCCATAGGTTCTATCATGTATGCCATGCTGTGTACCAGACCTGATGTGAACCTTGCCATAAGTTTGGTAGGGAGGTACCAAAGTGATCCCGGTACGGAACACTGGACAGCGGTCAAGAACATCCTGAAGTACCTGAAAAGGACTAAGGATATGTTTCTCGTTTATGGAGGTGACGAAGAGCTCGTCGTAAAGGGTTACGTCGATGCTAGCTTCGACACAGATCTGGATGACTCTAAGTCACAAACCGGATACATGTATATTTTGAATGGAGGGGCAGTCAGCTGGTGCAGTTGCAAACAGAGCGTGGTGGCAGCGTCTACATGTGAAGCGGAGTACATAGCTGCTTCCGAAGCAGCGCAGGAAGGAGTCTGGATGAAGGAGTTCATCACCGACCTAGGAGTCATTCCAAGCGCATCAAGCCCGATGACTCTCTTCTGTGACAACACTGGTGCTATTGCCATTACCAAGGAGCCTAGGTTTCACAAGAAGACCAAGCACATCAAGCGCCGTTTCAACTCCATCCGGAATTATGTTCCGGATGGAGACATAGATATTTGTAAAGTGCATACGGATCTGAATGTCGCAGACCCGTTGACTAAACCTCTTTCACGAGCAAAACATGATCAACACCAAAACTCTATGGGTGTTCGATTCATCACAATGTAACTAGATTATTAACTCTAGTGCAAGTGGGAGACTGTTGGAGATATGCCCTAGAGGCAATAATAAAAGCATTATTATTATATCTCCTTGTTCATGATAATTGTCTGTTATTCATGCTTGAATTGTATTGTACGGAAACAGCGATACATGTGTGAATACATAGACCACAATGAGTCCCTGGTAGGCCTCTAGTAGCCAACTCGTTGATCAACAGATGGTCACGGTTTCCTGACCATGGACATAGGATGTCAGTGATAACGGGATCACATCATTAGGAGAATGATGTGACGGACAAGACCCAAACTTGAGCATAACACGAGATCGTATAGTTCGTAATGCATAAGCTTTTCGGTGTCAAGTATTTATTCCTTAGACCATGAGGTTGTACAACTCCCGGATGCCGTAGGAATACTTTGGGTGTGCCAACCTTCACAACGTAACTGGGTGACTATAAAGGTACGCATCGGGTATCTCCGAAAGTGTCTGTTGAGTTGGTACGAACCGAGACTCGGATATTGTCACTCCGTATGACGGAGAGGTACCTCTGGGCCCACTCGGTAAGACATCATCATAATGAGCTCAAAGTGACTAAGTGGTTAGTCACGGGATGATGGATTACAGATCGAGTAAAGAGACTTGCCATAACGAGATTGAACAAGGTATCGGGAATACCGACGATCGAATCTCGGGCAAGTACCGTACCGATGGACAAAGGGAATAACATACGGGATTAAGTGAATCGTTGACACGGTGGTTCATCCGAGGAAGATCCTCGAGGAACACGTGGGAACCAACATGGGTATCCAGATCCCGCTGTTGGTTATTGACCGGAGAATGGTCTCGGTCATGTCTACGTGTCTCCCGAACCCGTAGGGTCTACACACTTAAGGTTCGGTAACGCTAGGGTCGTAGAGATAAATGCACGTGGAAATCCGAAAGTTGTTCGGAGTCCCGGATGAGATCCCGGACATCACGAGGAGTTCCGGAATGGTCTGGAGGTAAAGATTGATATATAGGAAGTCCAGTTTCGGCCATCGGGTGATCTCCGGGGGTCACCGGGAGTGTCCCGGGACCACCGGAGGGGCCCCGGGGGTCCACCGGGAGGGGCCACCCATCCCGGTGGGGCCCCTAGGCCGCAAGGGGAAGTGTCCAGCCCTCAAGGCTGGCGCACCACTAGGGGGCCCACCTCCCCATGCGCCTAGGGTTAAAACCCTAAGGGGGAGGGGGGCTCCACTTGCCTTGGGGGGCAAGGAACCCCCCTGGCCGCCGCCCCCTTGCAGATTGGATCTGCAGGGGGCCCAGGCGCACCCCCCTGGCCCCTATATATATGTGGGGAGGGAGAGGGCAGCCGCACCCAAGCCCTGGCGCCTCTCCCCCTCCCGTCACACCTCCATACTCCCACGCAGGGCGCCCGACGAAGCCCTGCTGCGATCTCCACTGCATCCGTCATCACGCCGTCGTGCTGCCGGATCTCTGACGACTTCTCCTCCCCCCTTGCTGGATCAAGAAGGAGGTGACGTTGCTGCACCGTACGTGTGTTGAACGCGGAGGTGCCGTCCGTTCGGCGCTAGATCATCGGTGACGAAGAACGTGAAGAGTACGACTACTTCATCCACGCTTCGTTGAAAGCTTCCGCTCGCAATCTCCATAACGGTATGTAGATGCACTCTTACTTGCTCGTTGCTAGATGTCTCCATAGTTGGATCTTGGTGAAAGCGTAGAATTTTTTTGAATTATGCTACGTTCCCCAACACCCAATATTCAGAGTTGAGTTTAATTCTTTCCAAAAGATCCCACCGGAATTCAATAGTTTTCTTCATAAAAGAACATAAAAAGCATGGATTGATCATTACGAGAAAGCCGAGCATAAAAATTATGAATAATAATTTCTCTTGAGAGCTCATGATTGGGGCATGAATATAACATTGACTTAAGCCTCCCCAAGCTAGAGCTATACTTTATCCTTCACGAGGCAAAAAATTAAATATATAATTCTGATCACGATGAACTAGATGCATAGGATATTTTTTTGGTGAAACTCCAATTTCAATCGGTTCCAGTTCCAAGATCCAATATCATCGCATAGCCTGTACCATGCTAATGCTTTTCCCTTCAAAGATAAAGGAAAAACCTTCTTCATAACTTGATCTCCGGGTGGACCTGTAAGCTTAAACAATCCACAAATTTGTTCCACATATATCAAGTGCATATCAGGATGTTCGGTTCCGTCTCCTGCATAAGGATTAGCTAGCAGTTATTCTATCATACCCGAAGGAATTTCATATTCAATATTTTCAATAGGTGCAGCGGGTTGAGGGGTAGCTAATTGTGGTTCCGGTCAAGGTGAAGATACCCCAAACAAACCCCTCAAAGGATTGTTCTCCATACTAACAAGTGACAATTAATTTCAGCACACTATATGAATGTTTCCTTACCAATTTCCACTTACCAAAAGCGCTTCACTCCCCGGAAACGGCGCCAGAAAATAGCCTTGATGACCCACAAGTATAGGGGATCAATTCTAGATCTTTTCGCTAAGTAAGACTGTCGAACCCAACGAGGAGCAGAAGGAAATGACAAGTGGTTTTCAGTAGGGTAATGTCTGCAAGTGCTGAAATTGTAAGTAGCAGAGTAGTTTGATAGCAAGATAATTTTTTAACGAACAAGTAACGATAGTAGTATCAAAAGTGCAGCAAGGTAGCCCAATCCTTTTGAGACAGAGGACAGGCCAAGACGGTCTCTTATAATAAGCAAAGCGTTCTTGAGGGTACACGGGAATTTCATCGAGTCACTTTCATCATGTTGGTTCGATTCACCTTCGCTACTTTGATAATTTGGTATGTGGGTGGATCGGTGCTTAGATGTTATTCTTACTTGAACAAACCTCCTACTTATGATTAACCCTCCTGCAAGCATCTGCAACAATGATAAAAGTATTAAGAAAAAAGTTCTAACCATAGCATTAAACTTTTGGATCCAATCGGTCCCTTACAGAATAGCGCACAAATTGGGGTTTAAGCTTCTGTCACTCTCGCAACCCATCATCTAATTACTACTCCACAATGCATTCCCTTAGGCCCAAATATGGTGAAGTGTCATGTAGTCGATGTTCACATGACACCATTAAGGGAATCACAACATACATACTATCAAAATATTGAACACATATGTAACTCACATGATTACTTGCAACATGATTTCTCCCGTGACCTCAAGAACAAAGGCAAATACTCACAAATGATAAACATGCTCAAGATTAGAGGGGTATTAAATAGCATATCGGCTATGAACATATAATCTTCCACCAAATAAACCATATAGTAATCAACTACAAGATGTAATCAACACTACTAGTCACCCACAAGCACCAATCTATAGTTTTGGTAACAATATTGAACACAAGAGATGAACCAGGGTTGGAGATGAGATGGTGCCGTTGAAGATGTTGATGGAGATAGCCCTCCCTAAGATGGGAGAGTTGTTGGTGATGATGATGATGATGATTTCCCCCTCTGGGAGGGAAGTTCCCTCGGCGGAATCGCTCCGCCAGCGGGCAAAAGTGCTCCTGCCCAAGTTCCGCCTCGAGACGGCGACACTCCGTCCCGAAAGTCTTCTCCTTATTTTTTCTAGGTCAGAATGGCTTATATACTAGAAGATGGGCACCGGAGTGGGCCTGGGTGAGCACAACCCACCAGGGCACGCCTGGGCTCCCTGGCGCGCCCAGGTGGGCCCCCTCTGGCACTTATTTGCTACAATATTCTTCAAATATTTCATATAAATTCTCCGTGAAGTTCCAGCTTGTTTGGAGTTGTGCAAAATAGGTGGCTTGACGTAGCTTTTCAGGTCCAGATTTCCAGCTGCCGGAATTCTCCCTCTTGGTGCATACGTTGCAAATTATGAGAGAAAAGGCATTGGAATTACTCCAAAAATCATCATTATACATAAAAACTAAAAACATGATGCAAAATGGATGTATCATCCACTCATTGTGAGAATAACCCACCTAGCAAGGAAGATAAAGATAGCCCCCAGTCGCTACATGAGCGATTTGTGTTGGGGAACGTAGTATTTCAAAAATTTCCTACGAACACGCAAGATCTATCTACTAGATGCATAGCAACGAGAGGGGAGAATGTGTCTACGTACCCTCATAGACCGAAAGCGGAAGCGTTTATCAATGCGGTTGATGTAGTCGTGCACTTTCACGATCCGTCTCGATCTAGTACCAAACGTACGGCACCTCCGCTTTCAGCACACGTTCAGCTCGATGACGTCCTCGCCTTCTTGATCCAGCAAGACGGGCGAAGTAGTAGATGAGTTCTGGCAGCACGATGGCGTGGTGACGGTTGTTGATGAAGAATAATCTCTGCAGGGCTTCGCCAAGCACTACAGAAACTAGACGGAGGATAAACTAGAGGGTCGGGGTTGCCGGCACACGGCCTGGTGTATCTTGATCTGTCTTGGGTGCTAGCCTTACCCCTCTTTATATGTTGAGCCTTGGGGTCGAAACTTGGAGTAAAATCCTTCACAAAGTCGGTTTCACCCACAACGCAAGAGTCCTTCTCGGACTCCAGGGCTAGACGCCAGGGTTCCTGGTGTCTGGACCCAGACGCCAGGGACCCTGGCGTCTAGCCCCTGGACTCCGCAAAACTTCCTTTTGCGCCTTCCAAAAACCTTGTGTGCTTTCCCTTTTGGCCACAATAAAGTGTTCTCGTACCCAAACATTTCGGGAAACATCCGAAACCCCTTCCGGAGGTCAAACACTATTATCCCATATATTAATATTTATCTCTGGACCATTCCGGAGTTCCTCGTCATGTCCGTGATCACATCCGGGACTCCGAATAACATTCGGTCACCAACATACACAACTCATTAAATACTATATCGTCAACGAACGTTTAAGCGTGCGGACCCTACGGGTTCGAGAACTATGTAGACATGACCGAGACATCTCTCCGGTCAATAACCAATAGCGGAACCTGGATGCCCATATTGGCTCCTACATATTCTACGAAGATCTTTACCGGTCGAACCGCATAACAACATACGTTGTTCCCTTTGTCATCGGTATGTTACTTGCCCGAGATTAGATCGTTGGTATCTCAATACCTAGTTCAATCTCATTACCGACAAGTATCTTTACTCATTCCGTAATACATCATCTCGTGACTAACTCATTAGTCATTTGCTTGCAAGGCTTATTATGATGTGCATTACCGAGAGGGCCCAGAGATACCTCTCCAACACTCGGAGTGACAAATCCTATTCTTGATCTATGCCAACACCACGAACACCTCCGGAGACACCTGTAGAGCATCTTTATAATCACCCAGTTACGTTGTGACATTTGATAGCACACAAGGTGTTCCTCTGGTATTCGGGAGTTGCATAATCTCATAGTCACAGGAACATGTATAAGTCATGAAGAAAGCAATAGCAGTAAAACTAAACGATCATAGTGCTAAGCTAACGGATGGGTCTTGTCCATCACATCATTCTCCTAATGATGTGATCCCGTTGATCAAATGACAACTCATGTCTATGGATAGGAAACATAACCATCTTTGATCAATGAGCTAGTCTAGTAGAGGCATACTAGGGACACTATGTTTTGTCTATGTATTCACACATGTACTAAGTTTCCAGTTAATACAATTCTAGCATGAATAATAAACATTTATCATGATATAAGGAAATCAATAATAACTTTATTATTGCCTCTAGGGCGTATTTCCTTCAGTCTCCCACTTGCACTAGAGTCAATAATCTAGATCACATCACCATGTGATTAACACCAATAGTTTACATCACCATGTGACTAACACCCATAGTTCTCATCGCCATGCGACCAATACCCAAAGGGTTTACTAGAGTCAACAATCTAGTTCACATCGTCATGTGATTAACACCCAAAGAGTACTAAGGTGTGATCATGTTTTGCTTTGTGAGAGAAGTTTAGTTAGCGGGTCTGTCACATTCAGATTCGTATGTATCATTTGCAAATTTCTATGTCTACAATGCTCTGCACGGAGCTACTTTAGCTAATTGCTCCCACTTTCAATATGTATCCAGATCGAGACTCAGAGTCATCCAGATCGGTGTTAAAGCTTGCATCGACGTAACTCTTTACGACGAACTCTGTATCACCTCCATAACCGAGAAATATTTCCTTAGTCCTCTAAGGATAATTTTGACCGATGTCCAGTGATCTACTCCTGGATCACTATTGTACCTCCTTGACAAACTCATGGCAAGGTACACAAAAGGTTTGGTACACAACATGGCATACTTTATAGAACCTATGGCTGAGGCATAGGGGATGACTTTCATTCTCTTTATATTTTTCTGCCGTGGTTAGGCTTTGAGTCTTACTCAACTTCACACCTTACAAATCAGGCAAGAACTCCTTTGGCTGATCCATTTTGAACTACTTCAAAATCTTATCAAGGTATGTACTCATCAAAAGTCTTATCAAGCATCTTGATCTATCTCTATAGATCTTGATGCCCAATATTTAAGCAGTTTCACCGAGGTCTTTCTTTGAAAATTTCCTTTCAAACACTCCTTTATGTTGGGGAACGTAGTATTTTAAAATTTTCCTACGATCACGCAAGATCTATCTACCAGATGCATAGCAACGAGAGGGAAGAGTGTGTCTACGTACCCTCGTAGACCGGAAGCGGAAGCGTCAAGTGACGCGGTTGATGTAGTCGAACTTCTTCGCGATTCAACCGATCAAGCACCGAACGTACGACACCTCCGCGTTCAGCACACGTTCAGCTTGATGACGTCCCACGAGCTCTTGATCCAGTTGAGCTTCACGGGAGAGTTTCGTCAGCACGACGGCGTGGTGACGGATATGATGTATCTACTGGCGCAGGGCTTCGCCTAAGCACTGCGACGGTATGACCGAGGTGTGTATCTGTGGAGGGGGGCACCGCACACGGCTGGAACAATTCAACTTGTGTGTCTTTGGGTGCCCCCCTACCCCCGTATATAAAGGAGCAAGGGAGGAGGGCCGGCCGGCCTCCTATGGTGCGGCTAGGGCAATCCTACTAGGAATAGGATTGCAATCCTATTCCTAGTAGGAGTCCATCAAGAAGGAAGAGAGGGAAAGGAAAAGAGGGAGAGGTGGCGCCACCCCAATCCTAGTCCAACTAGGATCCCTAGGTGGGGCGCCGGCCAGCCCCTATGGGCTGCCTCTCTCTTTTCCTTAAGGCCCACTATGGACCATCCCCCCTCGTAGGGGGTTCCGGTAACCCCTCCGGCAATCCAGTTAAATCCGAAACTTTTCCGGAACACTTCCGGTGTCCGAATATAGTCGTCCAATATATCAATCTTTATGTCTCGGACATTCCGAGACTCCTCGTCATGTCCGTGATCTCATCCGGGACTCCGAACTACCTTCGGTACATCAAAACTCATAAACTCATAATACCGATCGTCATCAAACGTTAAGCGTGCGGACCCTACGGGTTCGAGAACTATGTAGACATGACCGAGACTCATCTCCGGTCAATAACCAATAGCGGAACCTGGATGTTCATATTGGCTCCTACATATTCTACGAAGATCTTTCATCGGTCAAAACCGCATAACAACATACGTTGTTCTTTTTGTCATCGGTATGTTACTTGCCCGAGATTCGATCGTCGGTATCTCCATACCTAGTTCAATCTCGTTACCGGCAAGTCTCTTTACTCGTTCCGTAACACATCATCTCATGACTAACTCATTAGTCTTTTGCTTGCAAGGCTTATTGTGATGGGTGTTACCGAGAGGGCCCATAGATACCTCTTCGACACTCGGAGTGACAAATCCTAATCTTGATCTATGCCAACACCACGAATACTTTCGGAGACACCTGTAGAGCATCTTTATGATCACCCAGTTACGTTGTGATGTTTGATAGCACACAAGGTGTTCCTATGGTATTCGGGAGTTGCATAATCTCATAGTCATAGGAACATGTATAAGTCATGAAGAAAGCAATAGCAGTAAAACTAAACGATCATAGTGCTATGCTAACGGATGGGTCTTGTCCATCACATCATTCTCCTAATGATGTGATCCCGTTGATCAAATGACAACTCATGTCTATGGTTAGGAAACATAACCATCTTTGATCAATGAGCTAGTCTAGTAGAGGCATACTAGGGACACTCTGTTTTGTCTATGTATTCACACATGTACTAAGTTTCCGGTTAATACAATTCTAGCATGAATAATAAACATTTATCATGATATAAGGAAACATAAATAACAACTTTATTATTGCCTCTAGGGTATATTTCCTTCAGTCTCCCACTTGCACTAGAGTCAATAATCTAGCTCACATCGCCATGTGATTTAATACCGATATTACACATCGTTATGTGAATAACACCCATAGTTCACATCACCATGTGACCAACACCCAAAGGGTTACTAGAGTCAATAATCTAGTTCACATCGCTGTGTGATTAATACCCAAGAGTAATAAGGTGTGATCATGGTTTGCTTGTGAGAGAAGTTAGTCAACGGGTCTGTCACATTCAGATCCGTATGTATTTCACAAATTTCTATGTCTACAATGCTCTGCATGGAGCTACTCTAGCTAATTGCTCCCACTTTCAATACGCATCCAGATTGATACTTAGAGTCATCTGGATTTAGTGTCAAAGCTTGCATCGGCGTAACCCTTTACGACGAACTCTTTATCACCTCCATAATCGAGAAATATTTCCTTAGTCATCCAATTACTAAGGATAATTTTGACCGCTGTACAGTGATCTACTCCTGGATCACTATTGTACCTCCCTGTCAAACTCATGGCAAGGTACACAATGTGTTTTGTACACAGCATGGCATACTTTATAGAACCTATGGCTGAGGCATAGGGAATGACTTTCATTCTCTCTATATTTTTCTGCCGTGGTCTGGCTTTGAGTCTTACTCAACTTCACACCTTACAAGTCAGGCAAGAACTCCTTCTTTGACTGATCCATTTTGAACTACTTCAAAATCTTATCAAGGTATGTACTCATCGAAAGTCTTATCAAGCGTCTTGATCTATCTCTATAGATCTTGATGCCCAATATGTAAGCAGCTTCACCAAGGTCTTTCTTTGAAAAACTCCTTTCAAACACTCCTTTATGCTTTCCAGAAAATTCTACATCATTTCCGATCGACAATATGTCATTCACTTATACTTATCAGAAAGGTTGTAGTGCTCCCACTCACTTCTTGTAAATACAGGCTTCTCCAAAAGTCTGTATAAAACCATATGCTTTGATCACCTCATCAAAGCGTATATTCCAACTCCGAGATGCTTGCACCAGTCCATAGATGGATCGCTGGAGCTTGCATACTTTGTTAGCACCTTTTGGATCGACAAAACCTTCTGGTTGCATCATATACAACTCTTCTTTGAGATATCCATTCAAGAATGCAGTTTTGACATCCATTTGCCAGATTTCATAATCATAAAATGCGGCAATTGCTAACATGATTCGGACAGACTTAAGCATCGCTATAGGTGAGAAAGTCTCATCGTAGTCAATTCCTTGAACTTGTCGAAAACCTTTCGCAACAAGTCGAGCTTTGTAAACAGTAACATTACCGTCTGCGTCGGTCTTCCTCTTGAAGATCCATTTCTTTTCGATGGCCTGCCGATCATCGGGCAAGTCAACCAAAGTCCACACTTTGTTCTCATACATGGATCCCATCTCAGATTTCATGGCTTCAAGCCATTTTACGGAATCTGGGCTCATCATCGCTTCCTCATAGTTCGTAGGTTCATCATGGTCTAGTAACATGATTTCCAGAACTGGGTTGCCGTACCACTCTGGTGCGGAACGAACTCTGGTTGATCTACGAAGTTCAGCAGAAACTTGATCTGAAGTTTCATGATCATCATCATTAGCTTCCTCACTAATTGGTGTAGGAATCACTGGAACGAGTTTTTGTGATGTACTACCTTCCAATTCGGGAGAAGGTACAATTACCTCATCAAGTTCTACTTTCCTCCCACTCACTTCTTTCGAGAGAAACTCCTTCTCTAGAAAGGATCCACTCTTAGCAACAAAGACCTTGCCTTAGGATCTGTGATAGAAGGTGTACCCAACAGTTTCTTTTTGGGTATCCTATGAAGATTTACTTCTCCGATTTGGATTCGAGCTTATCATGTCGAAACCTTTTCACATAAGCATCGCAGTCCCAAACTTAAAGAAATGACAGCTTAGGTTTCTCGTCAAACCACAGTTCATACGGTGTCATCTCCACGGATTTAGATGGTGCCCTATTTAATGTGAATGTAGCTGTCTCTAATGCATAACCCCAAAAGCGATAGTGGTAGATCGGTAAGAGACATTATCGATCACACCATATATAGTAAAGTACGGTTATGACGTTCGGACACACCATTACACTGTGGTGTTCCAGGTGGCGTGAGTAGTGAAACTATTTCACATTGTTTTTATTGAAGGCCAAACTCGCTAACTCAAATATTTTACCTCTACGATCATATCGTAGAAACTCTTATTTTCTTGTTACGATGATTCTCCACTTCACTCTGAAATTCTTTGAACTTCTCAAATGTTTCAGACTTGTGCTTCATTAAGTAGGTATACCCATATCTGCTCAAATCATTAGTGAAGGTCAGAAAATAACGATACCTGCCGCGAGCTTCAACACTCATTGGTCTGCATACATCAGTATGTATGATTTCCAACAACTCTGTTGCTCGCTCCACGGTTCCGGAGAACGGAGTTTTAGTCATCTTGCCCATGAGGCATGGTTCACAAGCACCAAGTGATTCATAATCAAGTGATTCCAAAAGTCCATCACTATGGAGTTTCTTCATGCGCTTTACACCAATATGACCTAAACGGCAGTGCCACAAATAAGTTGCACTATCATTATTAACCTTGCATCTTTTGGCTTCAATATTATGAATATGTGTATCACACGATCGAGATCCAACAAACCATTTTCATTGGGTGTATGACCATAGAAGGTTTTATTCATGTAAACAGAACAACAATTATTCTCTAACTTACATGAATAACCGTATTGCAATAAACATGATCAAATCATATTCATGTTCAACACAAACACCAAATAACACTTATTTAGGTTCAACACTACTCCCGAAAGTATAGGGAGTGTACGATGATGATCATATCAATTTTGGAACTACTTCCAATACACATCGTCACTTCATCCTTTAACTAGTTTCTGTTCATTATGCAACTCCTATTTCGAGTTACTACTCTTTAGCAACTAAACCAGTATCAAATACCGAGGGGTTGCTATGAACACTAGTAAAATACACATTAATAATCTGTATATCAAATATACCTTTGTTCACTTTGCCATCCTTCTTATCCGCCAAGTATCTAGGGCAGTTCCACTTCCAATGACCATTTCCTTTGCAGTAGAAGCACTTAATTTCAGGCTTGAGTTTAGCTTTGGGTTTCTTCATGGGCGTGACAACTTTCTTGTCATTCTTCTTGAAGTTCCCCTTCTATCCCTTTGCCCTTTACTTGAAACAAGTGGTCTGGTTAACCATCAACACTTGATGCTCTTTCTTGATTTCTACCTTCGCCGATTTCAGCATTGTGAAGAACTCGGGAATTACTTTCGTCATCCCTTGCATATTATAGTTCATCACGAAGTTCTACTAACTTGGTGATAGTGTCTAGAGAACTTTGTCAATTACTATCTTATCTGGAAGATTAACTCCCACTTGATTCAAGCAATTGTACTACCCAGACAATCTGAGCACATGCTCACTGGTTGAGCTATTCTCCTCCATCTTGTAGGCAAAGTACTGTCAGAGGTCTTATACCTCTCGACACGGGCATGAGTATGAAATACTAATTTTAACTCTTGGAACATCTCATATGCTCCGTGGCGTTTCAAAACGTTTTTGAAGTCCCGGTTATAAGCCGTAAAGCATGGTGCACTAAACTATCAAGTAGTCATCATATCGAGCTTTTGTCAAAACGTTCATAACGTCTACATCTGCTCCTGCAATAGGTCTGTCACCTAGCGGTGCATCAAGGACATAATTCTTCTGTGCAGCAATGAGGATAATCCTTAGATCACGGAACAATTCCGCATCATTGCTACTAACATCTTTCAACTTGGTTTTCTCTAGGAACATATAAAAAAATAAACGTGGAGCAACATCGCGAGCTATTGATCTACAACATAGATATGCTAATACTACCAGGACTAAGTTCATGATAAATTAAAGTTCAATTAATCATATTACTTAAGAACTCCCACTTAGATAGACATCCCTCCGGTCATCTAAATGATCACGTGATCCAAATCAACTAAACCATGTCCGATCATCACGTGAGATGGAGCAGTTTCAATGGTGAACATCTTATGTTGATCATATCTACTATATGATTCACGCTCGACCTTTCGGTCTCCAGTGTTCCGAGGCCATATCTGCATATGCTAGGCTCGTCAAGTTTAACCCGAGTATTCTGCGTGTGCAAAACTGGCTTACACCCGTTGTATTTGAACGTAGAGCTTATCACACCCGATCATCACGTGGTGTCTCGGCACGACGAACTTTCGCAATGGTGCATACTCAGGGAGAACACTTATACCTTGAAATTTAGTAAGGGATCATCTTATAATGCTACCGTCGTTCTAAGCAAAATAAGAAGCATAATAAGATAAACATCACATGCAATCAAAATATGTGACATGATATGGCCATCATCATCTTGTGCTTTTGATCTCCATCTCCAAAGCACCGTCATGATCACCTTCGTCACCGGCGTGACACCTTGATCTCCATCGTAGCATCGTTGTCGTCTCGCCAACTATTGCTTCTACGACTATCGCTACCGCTTAGTGATAAAGTAAAGCAATTACATAGCGATTGCATTTCATACAATAAAGCGACAACCATATGGCTCCTGCCAGTTGCCGATAACTTTACAAAACATGATCATCTCATACAAAACCGTATAACTCATCATGTCTTGACCATATCACATCACAACATGCCCTGCAAAATCAAGTTAGACGTCCTCTACTTTGTTGTTGCAAGTTTTACGTGGCTGCTACGGGCTTAGCAAGAACCGTTCTTACCTACGCATACGAAACCACAACGATGTTTCGTCAAGTATGTGCTGTTTTAACCTTCACAAGGACCGGGCGTAGCCACACTTGATTCAGCTAAAGTGAGAGAGACAGACACCCGCCAGTCACCTTTAAGCAACGAGTGCTCGTAACGGTGAAACCAGTCTCGCGTAAGCGTACGCGTAATGTCGGTCCGGGCCGCTTCATCTCACAATACCGCCGAAGCAAAGTATGACATGCTGGTAAGCAGTATGAGTGTATGACTAGTATCGCCCACAACTCATTGTGTTCTACTCGTGCATATCATCTACGCATAGACCTGGCTCATGATGCCACTGTTGGGGAACGTAGTATTTTAAAATTTTCCTACGATCACGCAAGATCTATCTACCAGATGCATAGCAACGAGAGGGAAGAGTGTGTCTACGTACCCTCGTAGACCGGAAGCGGAAGCGTCAAGTGACGCAGTTGATGTAGTCGAACTTCTTCGCGATTCAACCGATCAAGCACCGAACGTACGGCACCTCCGCGTTCAGCACACGTTCAGCTTGATGACGTCCCACGAGCTCTTGATCCAGTTGAGCTTCACGGGAGAGTTTCGTCAGCACGACGGCGTGGTGACGGATATGATGTATCTACCGGCGCAGGGCTTCGCGTAAGCACTGCGACGGTATGACCGAGGTGTGTTTCTGTGGAGGGGGCACCGCACACGGCTGGAACAATTCAACTTGTGTGTCTTTGGGTGCCCCCCTGCCCCCGTATATAAAGGAGCAAGGGAGGAGGGCCGGCCGGCCTCCTATGGTGCGGCTAGGGCAATCCTACTAGGAATAGGATTGCAATCCTATTCCTAGTAGGAGTCCATCAAGAAGGAAGAGAGGGAAAGGAAAAGAGGGAGAGGTGGCGCCACCCCAATCCTAGTCCAACTAGGATCCCTAGGTGGGGCGCCGGCCAGCCCCTATGGCCTGCCTCTCTATTTTCCTTAAGGCCCACTATGGACCATCCCCCCTCGTAGGGGGTTCCGGTAACCCCTCCGGCAATCCAGTTAAATCCGAAACTTTTCCGGAACACTTCCGGTGTCCGAATATAGTCGTCCAATATATCAATCTTTATGTCTCGGACATTCCGAGACTCCTCGTCATGTCCGTGATCTCATCCGGGACTCCGAACGACCTTCGGTACATCAAAACTCATAAACTCATAATACTGATCGTCATCAAACGTTAAGCGTGCGGACCCTACGGGTTCGAGAACTATGTAGACATGACCGAGACTCATCTCCGGTCAATAACCAATAGCGGAACCTGGATGTTCATATTGGCTCCTACATATTCTACGAAGATCTTTTATCGGTCAAAACCGCATAACAACATACGTTGTTCCTTTTGTCATCGGTATGTTACTTGCCCGAGATTCGATCGTCGGTATCTCCATACCTAGTTCAATCTCGTTACCGGCAAGTCTCTTTACTCGTTCCGTAACACATCATCTCATGACTAACTCATTAGTCTTTTGCTTGCAAGGCTTATTGTGATGGGTGTTACCGAGAGGGCCCACAGATACCTCTCCGACACTCGGAGTGACAAATCCTAATCTTGATCTATGGCAACACCACGAATACTTTCGGAGACACCTGTAGAGCATCTTTATGATCACCCAGTTACGTTGTGACGTTTGATAGCACACAAGGTGTTCCTACGGTATTCGGGAGTTGCATAATCTCATAGTCATAGGAACATGTATAAGTCATGAAGAAAGCAATAGCAGTAAAACTAAACGATCATAGTGCTATGCTAACGGATGGGTCTTGTCCATCACATCATTCTCCTAATGATGTGATCCCGTTGATCAAATGACAACTCATGTCTATGGTTAGGAAACATAACCATCTTTGATCAATGAGCTAGTCTAGTAGAGGCATACTAGGGACACTCTGTTTTGTCTATGTATTCACACATGTACTAAGTTTCCGGTTAATACAATTCTAGCATGAATAATAAACATTTATCATGATATAAGGAAATATAAATAACAACTTTATTATTGCCTCTAGGGCATATTTCCTTCACTTTATGCTTTCTAGAATATTCTACATTATTTCTGATCAACAATATGTCATTCGCATATACTTATCAGAAATGTTGTAGTGCTCCCACTCACTTTCTTGTAAATACATGCTTCACCGTAAGTCTGTATAAAACCATATGCTTTGATCACCTCATCAAAGCATATATTCCAACTCCGAGATGCTTGCACCAGCCCATGGATGGATCGCTGGAGCTTTGCACACTTTGTTAGCACCTTTAGGATTGACAAAACCTTCTGGTTGCATCATATACAACTCCTCTTTGAGATATCCATCTAGGAATGCAATTTTGACATCCATTTGCTAGATTTCATAATCATAAAATGGAGCAATTGCTAACATGATTTGGACAGACTTAAGCATCGCTACGAGTGAGAAAGTCTCATCGTAGTCAACTCTTTGAACTTGTCGAAAACCTTTCGCAACAAGTCAAGCTTTATAGACAGTAACATTACCATCGACATCAGTCTTCCTCTTAAAAATCCATTTATTTTAAATGGCTTGCCGATCATCGGGCAAGTCAACAAAAGTCCACACTTTGTTCTCATACATGGACCCGATCTCAGATTTCATGGCCTCAAGCCATTTTGCGGAATCTGGGCTCATCATCACTTCCTCATAGATCGTAGGTTCATCATGGTCTAGTAACATGACTTCCAGAACTGGGTTGCCGTACCACTCTGGCGCGGAACGTACTTTGGTTGATCTACGAAGTTCAGCAGTAACTTGATCCACAGTTTCATGATCATCATGATTAGCTTCCTCACTAATTGGTGTGGGAATCACTGGAACCAGTTTCTGTGATGTACTACTTTCCAATTTGGGAGAAGGTAGAATTACCTCATCAAATTCCACTTTCCTCCCACTCACTTCTTTCGAGAGAAACTCCTTCTCTAGAAAGGATCCATTCTTAACAACGAATATCTTGCCTTCGGATCTGTGATGGAAGGTGTACCCAACAGTCTCCTTTGGGTATCCTATGAAGACACATTTCTCTGACTTGGGTTCGAGCTTATCAGGTTGAAGCTTTTTCACATAAGCATCGCAACCCTAAACTTTAAGAAATGACAACTTTGGTTTCTTGCCAAACCATAGTTCATAAGGCGTCGTCTCAACGGATTTAAATGGTGCCCTTATTTAATCGTGAATGCAGTTGTCTCTAATGCATAACCCAAAACGATAGTGGTAAATCGGTAAGAGACATCATAGATCGCACCATATATAATAAAGTACAGTTACGACGTTCGGACACACCATTACACTATGGTGTTCCGGGTGGCGTGAGCTGTGAAACCATTCCACATTGTTTTAAATGAAGAATAGAACTCGTAACTCAAATATTCGCCTCCGCGATCAGATCGTGGGAACTTAATTTTCTTGTTACGATGATTCTCTACTTCACTCTGAAATTCTTTGAACTTTTCAAATGTTTCAGACTTGTGCTTCATCAAGTAGATATACCCATATCTGCTCAAAACATCAGTGAAGGTCAGAAAATAAGGATACCTGCCGCGAGTCTCAACACTCATTGGTCCACATACATCAGTATGTATGATTTCCAACAAATTAGTTGCTCGCTCCATTGTTCCGGAGAACGAGGTTTTAGTCATCTTACCCATGAGGCATGGTTTGCAAGCACCAAGTGATTCATAATCCAGTGATTCCAAAAGCCCATCACCATGGAGTTTCTTCATGCTCTTTACACCAATATGACCTAAACGACAGTGCCACAAATAAGTTGCACTATCATCATCAACTTTGCATCTTTTGGCTTCAATATTATGAATATGTGTATTACTACGATCGAGATCCAACAAACTATTTTCATTGGGTGTATGACCATCGAAGGTTTTATTCATGTAAACAGAATAACAATTATTCTATGACTTTAAATGAATAACCGTATTGCAACAAACATGATCAAATCATATTCATGCTCAACGCAAATGCCAAATAACATTTATTTAGGTTCTACACTAATCCCGAAAGTATAGGGAGTGTGCGATGATAATCATATCAATCTTGGAACCACTTCCAACACACATCGTCACTTCACCTTTAACTAGTCTCTGTTCATTCTACAACTCTCGTTTCGAGTTACTAATTTTAGCAACTGAACTGGTATCAAATACCCAGGGGTTGCTATGAACACTAGTAAAATACACATCAATAATCTGTATATCAAATATACCTTTGTTCACTTTGCCATCCTTCTTATCCGCCAAGTATCTAGGGCAGTCCCGCTTCCAGTGACCATTTCCTTTGTAGTAGAAACACTTATTTTCAGGCTTGAGTTTAGCTTTGGGTTTCTTCACGGGAGTGACAACTTGCGTGTCATTCTTCTTGAAGTTCCCTTTCTATCCCTTTGCCCTTTACTTGAAACAAGTGGTCTTGTTAACCATCAACACTTGATGCTCTTTCTTGATTTCTACCATCGCCGATTTCAGCATCGCGAAGAGCTCGGGAATTACTTTCGTCATCCCTTGCATATTATAGTTCATCACGAAGTTCTTCTAACTTGGTGATAGTGACTAGAGAACTTTGTCAATTACTATCTTATCTGGAGGTTTAACTCCCACTTGATTCAAGTAATTGTAGTACCCAGACAATCCGAGCGCATGCTCACTGGTTGACCTATTCTCCTCCATCTTGTAGGCAAAATACTGTTAGAGGTCTTATACCTCTCGACACGGGCATGAGTATGAAATACTAATTTCAACTCTTGGAACATCTCATATGCTCCATGGCATTCAAAACATTTTTGAAGTCCCGGTTATTAGCCGTAAAGCATGGCGCACTAAACTATCAAGTAGTCATCATACCGAGCTTGTCAAACGTTCATAACGTCTACATCTGCTCCTGCAATAGATATGTCACCTAGCGGTGCATCAAGGACATAATACTTCTGTGCAACAATGAGGAAAATCCTCAGATCACGGAACAAGTCCGCATCATTGCTACTAACATCTTTCAACTTAGTTTTCTCTAGGAACATATCAAAAAACATAGGGGAGCTATAACGCGAGCTATTGATCTACAACATAATTTGCAAATACTATCAGGACTAAGTTCATGATAAATTAAAGTTCAATTTAATCATATTACTAAAGAACACCCACTTAGATAGACATCCCTCTAGTCATCTAAATGATCACGTGATCCAAATCAACTAAACCATGTCCGATCATCACATGGAGTAGTTTTCAATGGTGAACATCTTATGTTGATCATATCTACTATATGATTTACACTCGACCTTTCGGTCTCCAATATTCCGAGGCCATATCTGCATATGCTTGGCTCGTCAAGTTTAACCCGAGTATTCTGCGTGTGCAAAACTGGCTTGCACCCGTTGTATGTGAATGTAGAGCTTATCACACCCGATCATCACGTGGTGTCTCGGCACGACGAACTTTCATAACGGTGCATACTCAGGGAGAACACTTGTACCTTGAAATTTTGTAAGGGATCATCTTATAATGCTACCGCCGTACTAAGCAAAATAAGAAGCATAATAAGATAAACATCACATGCAATCAAAATATGTGACATGATATGGCCATCATCATCTTGTGCTTTTGATCTCCATCTCCAAGGCACCGTCATGATCACCATCGTCACCGGCGCGACACCTTGATCTCCATCGTAGCATCGCTGTCGTCTCACCAACTATTGCTTCCACGACTATCGCTAACGCTTAGTGATAAAGTAAAGCAATTACATGGCGACTGTATTTCATACAATAAAGCGACAACCATATGGCTCCTGCCAGTTGCCGATAACTTTACAAAACATGACCATCTCATACAAAAAAAATATAACTCATCATGTCTTGACCATATCACATCACAACATGCCCTGCAAAAACAAGTTAGACGGCCTCTGCATTGTTGTTGCAAGTTTTACGTGGCTGCTACAGGCTTAGCAAGAACCGTTCTTACCTACGCATACAAAACCACAACGATATTTCATCAAGTATGTGTTGTTTTAACCTTCACAAGGACCGGGCGTAGCCATACTTGATTCAGCTAAAGTGAGAGAGACAGACACCCGCCAGTCACCTTTAAGCAACGAGTGCTCATAACGGTGAAACCAGTCTCGCGTAAGCGTACGCGTAATGTTGGTCCGGGCCGCTTCATCTCACAATACCGCCGAACCAAAGTATGACATGCTGGTAAGCAGTATGACTATCATCGTCCACAACTCACTTGTGTTCTACTCGTGCATATCATCTACGCATAGACCTGGCTCATGATGCCACTGTTGGGGAACGTAGTATTTCAAAAATTTCCTACGAACACGCAAGATCTATCTACTAGATGCATAACAACTAGAGGGGACAGTGTGTCTACGTACACTTGTTGACCGAAAGCAGAAGCGTTTATCAACGCGGTTGATGTAGTCGTGCACCTTCACGATCCGTCCCGATCTAGTACCGAACATACGGCACCTTCGCGTTTAGCACACGTTCAGCTCGATGACGTCCTCGCCTTCTTGATCCAGCAAGACGGGCGAAGTAGTAGATGAGTTCCGGCAACACGACGGTGTGGTGACAGTTGTTGATGAAGAACAATCTCTGTAGGGCTTCGCCAGGCACTACAGAAACTAGACGGAGGATAAACTAGAGGGTCGGGGTTTCCGGCACACGACTTGGTGTATCTTGATCTATCTTGGGTGCTAGCCCTACCCCTCTATTTATATGTTGAGCCTTGGGGTCGAAACTTGGAGTAAAAGCCTTCACAAAGTCGGTTTCACCCGTAAGGCAAGAGTCCTTCTCGGACTCCAGGGCCAAACGCCACGTGTCGGTGTATTTGGATCGACACCTATGGGATCGCAAGAATCCCTACTACGGTTGCGGGGCGCGGGGTTGAGAGAAGAGCGGATCTAACAGTCAGGACACGGTTCCTTTACCCAGGTTCGGGCAGCGAAGATGTGTAAAACCCTACTCCTGCTTTGGTGGATTATATGTTGGTGTTCTTCAGCTAGTGAGCAGCTCCGAGAGAGTCGTGAGGAGTTCTAAAAAGCCGAATCCTTCTCCTGGTCGCCTCGGGCCTCCTTTTATAGGAAAAGGGGTTGCCACAGTGGTACACATGAGGTGGAAAGGGTACAGTGATGCGAGGTTATCCCTCCCATTATAGGACAAGGTGCATTTAATCTGCCCAGCTTAGGTGTCCTTGCTTTATCGGGGACGGGGGGGGGAGACGTCCGTCTTGTCCGTCGCCGTCCCTCCTCGTGTTGACACGCGCCCTGGCCAGCAGTGCCTGAGGCGCCATGTAGGCAGACATGCAGCTGAGGTGGCGCAACGGCGGGTCTCCACGGAGATCTGTGGGTTGCCACGCAGGAGCCCGTCCAGCTGGTCGGGTCGGCAGCTGCGTGGGTCGGTGGAAACCCAGTTGGTGTGGGCCTGACGGTTGGCCCTGCGAGAGTCCTTGGCAAGGGCCTTGCCTGGGCTCCGGCAACGGTCCTGCCGTGGTGCCTGCTATCATCCCCGACAAGATGCTTGCCGGGGGCCTTGTGGTTCTCCTTGGTTGGGATCCCGCCAAGGGTCGTCTTCTTAACTTGTATCTGATCTTGAATGTCTTCACAAAGATCTGCTTGCCACCACGGGGATATCTCTCGAATCCTCGCCCCATGGGGGTGGTGGACTCAAGGGTGATTCGCTCCGTAAGCGCGGGGTGAGCTGCCGCGGCAAGGGTCTTGCCGGGGCTGCCAGTGCTGGCCCCGGCAAGGATCTTGCCGGGGAGAGCCGCTTCGTCCCTTTGCTCTTTGTGGTCTTGTTCTTGGCGTCGCTCCAGTCTCCATCAAGCTTCGGTCTTGCCTCGGCTCGCCTCCCTCGCCATGCTTGGTGTGGTGGCGCCGTGGCTCAGACTGCCCGTGCACAGTCATAGGGGTACAAAAAAGTGCACCCCTCTTTTTGTACACCGACAGGGGCCCCCGGGCCTGGGCCACACATAAGTGCGACACGTTGTTGGGCCAGGCCCAGAACGGTGCACGGGCAGGCGGGGTGGTTTTCACCGTGGTAAAATTTCCGCGCGTTGCGCCTCCCACGACCCGCGCGCACGGCGCGGGGTGGAGGGGCATGCGTGACGTGGGCGGCATGCGTGGGGCGGTTTCCGCAGGCATGCGTCACGTCGCAGTAAATGCGAAAGGAGGTGGCTCGTGCTTTCCCCCATAAAAAGGAATAACCGCGAGCGCGCTGCTTACTTCCTCCATTTCCTCGTGCCTCTTCCAATCTCAGAGCCGCTGTTCCCTTTCTTCCTTCCTTCCGAAGCCTTCGCCGTCGCCCGCCGCCGTTGCTTCGCCATCCCTTTCCCTCAGCCTTCCCATTCAGCCGCTATGGCGTCCAAACCCGCCAAGGGCAAAGGGGCGGACAAGGGTGCCGGGCCTGCGGCGCTGTCGGAGGGCGTGTTTACGGGGGATCGGACGAAGGCCGCTATCTTCATCCCGTCGTCAGTCGATGTCTTTGAGCTCCGGGCTGCTTTCAAACCCCTTTGGGGGGCGGAGACGGGGGATCGGGCGAAGGACTTGGGCCATCCGGCGACGCGCGTCGTTCCGGCCGCTTGCGCCCCGCCCGGCTCAAATCGGTACCCTTTCTTCGTTGATTACTTCTCTTGCGGGTTGTGTCCTCCCTTCTCCGATTTCTTCTGTGACGTCATGCACACCTTCGGCTTCCGCCTTTTGGATTTTACCCCAAATGCGGTGGCGTGCATGGCTTTCTTCGCACATCTCTGCGAGAGCTTCGTCGGAGTGCAGCCAAACATGGCGCTCTTCCGCCACTATTTCACACCTCGGATCCAGCCGGGAGGCGCGGTCTCTGGATGCATCACCTGGATTCCGAGACCCAAGGTGGTGTACCCGGAGGGCGCCGTGAAGGAGAGGTGGGACGAATGGCACGGCTGGTGGTGCTAGATTGAGGAAGACGAGCCGCCAACATTCTGCAGGGTCCGCCGGACGCCGCCGGTCCGCGGCAGCGATTGGAGCGACGTCGACGCCGCTGACGGGAGGCTCACTGTTGCCTTCACCAGGATCAACCGGCTCGTCCAGGACGGACTCACCCTCGAGATGATTGGGGCGGATTTCATTCGCCGTCGGAACGCTCCGCTGCACAAAAAGGGGAGGCCAGCCTGGCTCTTCAGGAACCCGGCCGACGTCATGCGGCTCCGCCCTGGCCTCAACCATAACCTCACAGTAATGGGACACACCCATTTCTGCCAGCTAGATATGGGTCACGGTGGTGAGGTCGAGCGGACCGGCAAGGCTACGAAGGCTGCCGCGAAGGCCGACAAGGCCGTCAAGGGGCAGTTCTTCAGGCTGCCAGCGGGAGTGGTCCCGCTGTGCAACAATTCGCGCCAGTCCGAGATCGTTGCCATGATGCCGGGGTGCAGAGCGCACGGCCCCGTCCCTAGCTGGCAGGAGCCGGAGGACGAGGTCGTGTAGCAGTTCTTCGATACTCTGGTCGAGGTGTGCGTCAATCCTGACGCCGAGCGGTGGCTCGTCAGGGACACCACCCCGGAGGAGCTGGACTACATCGCCGCCAGGGAGAGGGAGGGGCAGCTCATCAGGGAGGCCGGCAGCGCCGGAGGCATGGAGGACCAGGACGCCGCGGCTGCGGAGGAGGAGGAGTTCGCCTAGTGGGCGGCGGCTGCCGGAGAGGCTAGCAGCGCCAGCACTAGGGCCCCATTGGTTGAGGACGCGGCCGACGAGTCGTCGGAGGAGGAGGATGCGGCGGCTGGCCCGGCGCCAGCCAGGGGAAGAGGGCGAGTCTTGCGGCGGGCCTGTTTCGGCGAGCCGGTCCGGCCCGGCAAGACTGCGCAGCCTCAATTGGTCCTGGAGGGGTCCGGGCACCTTACGAGGGCCACGGCGGCAAAGAGGTCGACGAAGGCCGCCGAGAAGAAGAAAACGGTAGCTCCCTCTTCGTCGAAGCACGCACAAACTCCGCCCCCTTCTTCGCCTCCCCCGGCAGACGTCGATTCGGAGGGCGACGCGGAGTTCCCCTTCGACCTCGGGCCCCTCAGCCCGAAGAGGAAGAGGAAGACAACAGAGGAGGAGGAGATGGACGACGAGTAAGTATTCCATTTCTTTATCGTCATCCTTATCTCCCTTGACCATGCCACCCATCTTGACTTGTTCTTGCTTCTTCAGGGACGCATAGACGTTGGCCCAGAGGGTGAAGAGGGCCAAGGCTTCGGCGAGCAGCCAGCCCCCAGCCGGGGCTACAGAGACACCACTGGTGGTGTTGAGCAGCTCCAACGGCAGCCCCCGACACAGCCCCCAGCATAAACCCGCTAACCTCTTCTCGCTCGACATGCAGTAGGCGTTCGATGCTAAAGGTGCTGACCTTGGCGGTTCTGTAGGACAGGAGCAGCAGCAGGAGGAGCCGCAGGGGGCTACTCCCAACGCAGCACCCCCATTGACTACGCCGCCACGAGGGGCGTCCCCGGCAAGGGCACCAAGCACGGAGCCCGCACGCATGGAGGAGTAGGGGAACTTGGGCGCTGGTGGTCCGGCCCCGGCGTCCGACGCCGGCGGGGAGGGAACTTCCGCCTCACAGCCCGGCACTGGTGAGTCGCCTGCCTTTCACCTTTGCTTTTCCCTTGCGCTTTTTCTTGACTTCATTACCCCCGTCACGGCCCAGGCCCTCCTTCAACGGATGCGGAGGACGTGGACGCCGTCATCAAGGAGGTTGCTGAGGAGGCCGCGGTGGAGGCCGACAAGATCGCCGCCGAGGAGGCCGCCAAGGACGCCGCTGGGGCTGCCGCGGACAAGGCTGCTGAGGATGCCGCCAAGGGTGCCGGCGGTGGGCCTGCCGGGGAGGCCGGCAAGGCCACAGCCAAGGAAGAGGCGATCGATGATCGGCCTTCTTCCTCCGTGACCTCGGGCCCCGGCAGGTATCTGAAGGTGGGCGACAACCTTTTCGTCCATCTCGCCGGGGCGTCAAGTTCCCGGGTGCCCGCCGGGGAGGAAGTCTTTGATGGCGAGGTGTTCGTCGCCACCGGGCTCGAGGTTGTTGATGAACCGAGCGCCAGCAGCGACGGCTCCCCAGAGGAGCAGCTCTTACAGGCCATGGGGGCCAACTTCCGGAAGCTCCAAGCGCTCTACCGTGCCCGTTTGGACAAGGTTAAGTCCAGAACGGCGGCGGTGGACGACGCGGAGGCGGACTTCCAGGCGCGCGTCGCTGAGGCGCAAACCTAGTTCCACCAGTCCCGCGAGGAGCAGAGGGCCTCCCAGGAAGAACTGGCCAAGCGTAACGTGGAGCTCATCATGAAGATGGCCGCCATCGAGAAGGCCCAGGAAGAGGCGGCGAACTTGGCTGCCACGGCGGAGGCCGCCCGGAACCAGCATCAAGCCGCCCTCGACTCCCAAGAAGAAGACCTCTTCGCGCGTGAGGCGAAGCTTGCTGCAACACTCCGCGTCAAGGATGAGGAGCTTGAGGCTCTTGTTGAGCGGCGGACTCGCGAGCTGGGGCAGAGGCACAAGGAGGCGCTCGATGCCCAGGCTCTGGCCCATGCCGGCAAGATACAAGATCTGGAGGTGGAACGAGACGGGCTGAAGGAGCAGGCCCTCAGGCTGTCCGACGAGAAGGATAGGCTCAACTGCGCCTTGACAGAGGCGCAGGGAGCGGTCATCAGCAGGACTGGGGAGCTCTTCGAGGCACAAAACTCCATCAGAGATCTCAGGCTGAGGCTGGAGAATCTCGAGAAGATGTTGGCGGAGAGCTCCACCCGGGAGGAGGCCTTGGCCAAGAGCTTGGAGGAGGAGAAGCAGCTGCGGGCGGATGAGGGCGCCTCCCACCAAGAATACGTGGTGGAGGAGAACAGGTGGATCAGCCGGTTGGAGGACATCGCCGGCAGGGTTGCCTCACAGTTGGCCCTCATGGGGATGCCAAACGTGAGGTATGCCCCTGCATGGAGCGGGTCCGTCAACGCCAAGCTGACCCTGTTCTTCGAGGGCGTCCTCAGCGCCTTGACTGATCTTCACTCCAACAGAATGGCCATACTCGCCGGGGAGGCCCGGCGGCTCTGCCGGGGATTCATGACCAAGGTCCTCACCAAGGTGGCGTTCTGGAACCCAGACCTCGACTTCAAAGCCGTGCTGGACAGCTTGCCGAAGGATGCCAACCTCACGGCGCTCAAGGAGCGCATCAAGCCTGTCATCAGCCGCATCGACGAAATCAAGAGGGTGGAGGGCCAACGCCGGGATTAAGCATCCCGTTCTTCCTTGCCGCTGCGGGTTCATGCCCAAGACAACTTTTATCTTTAGTTAGAACCGCAGCGATGGCATGATGTAATATAACTTTGGAATATCTTCAGAATCATGCATGTTATTTTCCTGTTTGCTGTCTCTTTGTGTTTCCACCCTACGTTAATTGGGTAGGCTTGCCGGCGCGAAATACCCAAGGCGGCGTCTTGGGGACGGGTCCCCATTGGCCTGCCGGGTGAGCGTGCTGCCGGGTCTGCCACCTTGCCGCTCTCCACGCAGCCGCTCGAACTGTCGAGTTTGACTCGAGTCAGAGTCGAGAGCTTTGTCCATTGCAGAAGGCTACCCTACCATTTCAAGCGCAGCCGTCTGAACTGTTGAGCTGACTCGAAACAGAACAAAGGCGTTGCCGATCGAGAAGGGCCCCATCTGCTTGCAGGTTTCTTTTTGCACAAAGAATGACAACTTCGAGGGCAACAACTTCAAATAATAGGATAGGAATATCCAAGGTTTGATGTAACTTAGCTTTTATTTGCAGTCGCTCGAGCGTAGGTCTTCCGGCCTCCTCAAAGGGCCACGAAGACGAGAGAGCGTCGGGCCAGTCACTAGAGCCGATTCTCACAACTGCGCCCCCTACCTGTCGCGCCAAAGATGTCGGTGTATTTGGACCGACACCTATGGGATCACAAGAATCCCTACTACAGTTGCGGGGCGCGGGGTTGAGAGAAGAGCGGATCTAACAGTCAGGACACGGTTCCTTTACCCAGGTTCGGGCCGCGAAGACGCATAAAACCCTACTCCTGCTTTGGTGGATTATATGTTGGTGTTCTTCACCTAGTGAGCAGCTTCGAGAGAGTCGTGAGGAGTTCTAAAAAGCCGAATCCTTCTCCTGGTCGCCTCGGGCCTCCTTTTATAGGAAAAAGGGGTTGCCACAGTGGCACACAAGAGGTGGAAAGGGTACAGTGATGCGAGGTTATCCCTCGCATTACAGGACAAGGTGCATTTAATGCGCCCAGCTTAGGTATCCTTGCTTTATCGGGGACGGGGGGGGGGGAGACGTCCGTCTTGTCCGTCACCGCCCCTCCTCGTGTTGACACGCGCCCTGGCCAGCAGTGCCTGAGGCGCCATGTAGGCAGACAGGCAGCTGAGGTGGCGCAATGGCGGGTCTCCACGGAGATCTGTGGGTTGCCACGCAGGAGCCCGTCCAGCTGGTCGGGTCGGCAACTGCGTGGGTCGGTGGAAACCCAGTTGGTGTGGGCCTGACGGTGGCCCTGCGGGTGTCCTTGGCAAGGGCCTTGCCGGGGCTCCGGCAAGGGTCCTGCCGTGGTGCCTGCTGTCATCCCCGGCAAGATGCTTGCCGGGGGCCTTGTGGTTCTCCTTGGCTGGGATCCCGCCAAGGGTCGCCTTCTTAACTTGTATCTGATCTTGAATGTCTTCACAAAGATCTGCATGCCACCATGGGGATATCTCCCGAATCCTCGCCCCATGGGGGTGGTGGACTCAAGGGTGATTCGCTCCGTAGGCGCGGGGTGAGCTGCCGCGGCAAGGGTCTTGCCGGGGCTGCCAGTGCTGGCCCCGGCAAGGATCTTGCCGGGGAGAGCCGCTTCGTCCCTTCGCTCTTTGTGGTCTTGTTCTTGGCGTCGCTCCAGTCTCCATCAAGCTTCGGTCTTGCCCCGGCTCGCCTCCCTCGCCATGCTTGGTGTGGTGGCGCCGTGGCTCAGACTGCCCGTGCACAGTCATAGGGGTACAAAAAAGTGTACCCCTCTTTTTGTACACCGACACCAGGGTTCCCGGCGTCTGGACCCAGACGCCAGGGACCCTGGTGTCTCGCCTCTGGACTCTGCAAAACTTCCTTTTTGCGCGTTCAAAAAACCTTGTGTGCTTTCCCTTTTGGCCACAATAAAGTGTTCTCGTACCCAAACATTTCGGGAAACATCCGGAACCCCTTCCGGTGAATTCCTGAACCCTTCCGGAGGTCAAACACTATTATCCCATATATTAATCTTTATCTCCGGACCATTCTGGAGTTCCTCGTCTTGTCCGTGATCACATCCGGGACTCCGAATAACATTCGGTCACCAACATACATAACTCATTAAATACTATATCGTCAACGAACGTTTAAGCATGCGGACCCTACGGGTTCGAGAACTATGTAGACATGACCGAGACATCTCTCCGGTAAATAACCAATAGCGGAACCTGGATGCCTATATTGGCTCCTACATATTCTACGAAGATCTTTATCGGTCGAACCGCATAACAACATACGTTATTCCCTTTGTCATCGGTATGTTACTTGCCCGAGATTCGATCGTTGGTATCTCAATACCTAGTTCAATCTCGTTACCGGCAAGTATCTTTACTCGTTTCGTAATACATCATCTCGTGACTAACTCATTAGTCATTTGCTTGCAAGGCTTATTATGATGTGCATTACCGAGAGGGCCCAGAGATACCTCTCCGACACTCGGAGTGACAAATCCTATTCTTGATCTATGCCAACACCACGAACACCATCGGAGACACCTGTAGAGCATATTTATAATCACCCAATTACGTTGTGACGTTTGATAGCACACAAGGTGTTCCTTTGGTATTCGGGAGTTGCATAATCTCATAGTCATAGGAACATGTATAAGTCATGAAGAAAGCAATAACAGTAAAACTAAACGATCATAGTGCTAAGCTAACGGATGGGTCTTGTCCATCACATCATTCTCCTAATGATGTGATCCCGTTGATCAAATGACAACTCATGTCTATGGCTAGGAAACATAACCATCTTTGATCAATGAGCTAGTCTAGTAGAGGCATACTAGGGACACTATGTTTTGTCTATGTATTCACACATGTACTAAGTTTCCAGTTAATACAATTCTAGCATGAATAATAAACATTTATCATGATATAAGGAAATAAATAATAACTTTATTATTGCCTCTAGGGCATATTTCCTTCAATTTGGGCATAAAAAATATTTTTTTGAAGGTTTAGAGTTTGGCACATGCAAATTTACTTGGAACGGCAGGTAAATCCCGTATATAGGTAGGTATGGTGGACTCATATGGAATAACTTTGGGTTTATGGAAGTGGATGTATAAACAGTATTCCCACTTAGTACAGGTGAAGGCTAGAAAGAGACTGGAATGTGACCAGCTAGAGAGCGACAACAGTCATAAACATGCCTTGAGATTAACCAACATTGAGTGCAAGCATTAGTAGGATATAAATTACCGTGAACACACATATCATGAAGGTTATGTTGATTTTATTTCAACTACATGTGTGAACATGTGCCAAGTCAAGCCACTTAAATCATTCTAAGGACGATACCATCCTATCATACTATATCACAAACATTTTAAAAGCATGTTGGAACGCAAGGTAAACCATTATAAGCTCCTAGCTAATTAAGCATGGCATGAGTAATAATCTCTAATTGTCATTGCAAGCATGTTTCATTCATAATAAGCCGAATCAGGAATGACAAGCTAATCATATTTACAAAAAAATAGGTCGAGTTCATACCAACTTTTCTCCATCTCAATCATTTCATCATATATTGTCATTATTGCCTTTAAGTTGCACGACCGAACGGTGTGAATAATAATAAGAGTGCATGTGCATTGGACTAAGCTGGAATCTGCAAACATTTATTCACAGGATAAGACAAGGTAATATGGGCTCTTGTTAGATAATCAATAATGCATATGAGAGCCACTCATCATTTTCATTGCGGTCTTCTCCTCTCGACCCCCAAAGTAAAAGAAAATAATTTCAAAGAAAAACACTGAAATATTTTTGGAGTTTTTGTTTTTCTGAAGAAAGTAAAACACGAACGAGAAAAACTATTTACACAAGAAAACTCCCAACAAACAAATGAAGAACGAGAAATCTTTTTGGATTTTCTTTTAATACTACAAACTAGTAAAAGAACAAGCAAGAAAGAAAAGACGAAAAGAAGCGAGAAATATTTTTGGGTTTTCATTGTTTTTCAAACACACAAGAAGAAAGCGAGACTAATAAACTAACATGGATAATACAATGAAAAAGTATGAACATCGACAACTGAAATGAATGTGTGAACATGAATGTAATATCAGTGGGGAATACGTACTCCCCCAAGCTTAGGCTTTTACCTAAGTTGGGCTACGCCCATGGTTCAAAGTAGCTTTCTCCGACGAACTGAGGAGGATCCTGGGGGTTCCACTGATTAGCTAGCTCATGTGGCTGCCACTGATAAATAGGCTCCTGATACGGATCAGGTGATGGCTCAGGCTCAGGAACCGGGGATCGTGTCCCCTCCCAGTATGCATGCATGTCCTCGGGCAAAACAAAGTACATGCATGAATGAAGATCGAACAAAGTAGGTGGAGGCAAGGTAATAATCTAAAAAGTAACCTCGCTAAATATCAAGTTATAAATAAGCCTCTTTTCCTCATCATAGCGAATAAACTTATGTGCTACCATGCTGTCATAATCTAAGTAAATAGTAGGTAGCAATCTCTCCTCTTCTTCATAATGCCTAATGGGTATCTCGAAGTGTTCAGCAAGGCGAGAGGCAAAAATGCCTCCGAAAATAGGACCCTTCAAATGGTTTAAACTCAATCGTTTAGCAACCATATCACCCAAACTAAAATTTCTATCACAAAGTAAAGGATGGCGCAAAATAGCAAGGCCAGGAGCACTAAGGCCTCCACTCTCCCCACGACCAATTAAACATCTACTAGCAAATAATGCGTAGTAGCGCAAAACAGGACAATGTAAACTAGCAACTCTCGCTTCAATCACCCTTCTCCTTTCCCCTACGGTAACTTTATCAATGAAATCGTCCACATCTCTAGGACGTGGTTCATCGACGCTGCCTTCGTAAGGTAGTTTGCATACCTCACAAAAGTCATAAAGTGTCATCTCCTTATGCACATCATATAAATCAAATTCTAGCATAGGTGGTGATTTCCTAGCATGGAAGTAGAAGTTTTGCACAAAGGTATTAGTGAGTAAGAGGTGTTGATCACACTTATCGTGGGTGAAGTCGGTGATGCCTCCATTCTCCGCCAAATAATAAAAATCCTCATAAATTTCGGCTGCCCTCAAGAATGCATCACATGGCCATTCACACGGCCACACCTCCGCGGTGCGAGGAAGGTTGTACTTGGGCTTCTCCTTCTCCTCATTTTCTTTTTCCTTCGACCCCCGGCTCGAGGAGCCTCTCAACAATCTCCTCATCATTTTCTTTCTCTGAAAAATTCTAAAATTTTTAGTGACTCAAAATAAAAGTGAACCAGACTCAACAAAATTGATATCAACTACTCCTACAAGCGCCTAGAGGCTATATCACGCATCAAAACTACTTTGGACAATATAAATTTGACATGCAAGCTCAAGAACAAAATTGATATCAACTACTCCTACAAGCGCCTAGAGGCTATATCACGCATCAAAACTACTTTGGACCATAGCTGATTTTTTTGCAATAATTAAAGCACTAGAACAAAAACTAATTGGACCATCAAAGGAGTCACATACCGAAGATCAATCCCCCAAAACAGTTTTGCGAATGATGATTTGAGCAAGGAGATCAAAAATGGCAGCAAAACGAGCTATAACATGGGTTTGAGCTATGGGAGGATTTTTTTCTGGAGGAAGAAGAAGAGGATGGGTGATGGAATAAGTGGAGGGGGCCACATGGTGCCCACAAGGACGGGTGGGGGGGGGGGCGCCCAGGGGGGTAGGGCACACCCTCCACCCTTGTGACCCACTGGTGCATCCCCCTGGTGCATTCTCAGTGCCAGAAATTCTTAAATATTCCACAAAAAATCATATTAAATTTTTAGGGTATTTGGAGAACTTTTATTTTCGGGACATTTTTATTGCATGAATAATTCAGAAAACAAACGGATAATACTAATTTTACTTTATTTAATCTAAACAACAGAAAGTAATAGGTGGGTACATAAGGTGTTGCTCGCTAAATTCATCCATTTCATGCTCATCAAATGAATTCGTTAACGAGGTTGATCAAGTCTCATTAACAAACTTCTTTCGAATAACATAAAACCGGGGAATTTTTGAATAACACTAGGTTACCTCAATGGGGATATGCATGTCCCCAACAATAAGAATTTCATATTTCTTTTTGACAGTTGGAAGAGGGAGTTCAAAACCTCCAATAGCAATAGTTGAAATTTTTCCAATAGAATTGATGCTATTAACTTGAGGTTGTTTCTTCGGAAAGTGTACCGTATGCTCATTACCATTAACATGATAGGTGACATTGCCTTTTTTGCAGTCAATAACAGCCCCTGCAGTATTCAAAAAGGGTCTACCAAGGATAATAGACATATTTTCGTCCTCGGGAATATCAAGAATAACAAAGTCCATTAAGATAGTAACATTTGCAACCACAACAAGCACATCCTCACAAATACCGATGGGTATAGCTGTTGATTTATCGGCCATTTGCAAAGAGATTTCAGTAGGTGTCAACTTATTCAAATCAAGTCTACGATATAAAGAGAAAGGCATAACACTAACACCGGCTCCAAGGTCACATAAAGCAGTTTTAACATAGTTTCCTTTAATAGAGCAGGTATAGTGGGTATTCCTGGATCTCCAAGTTTCTTTGGTATTCCACCCTTAAAAGTATAGTTAGCAAGCATGTTGGAAATTTCAGCTTCCGGTATCTTTCTTTTATTAGTAACAATTTCTTTCATGTACTTAGCACAGGGAGACATTTTCAGCATATCAGCCAAACGCATACGCAAAAAGATAGGTCTAATCATCTCACAAAAGCGTTCAAATTCCTCATCATCCTTTTTCTTAGATGGTTTAGGAGGAAAGGGCATGGGTTTCTGAACCCATTGTTCACTTTCTTTACCATGTTTTCTAGCAACAAAGTCTCTCTTATCATAACGTTGATTCTTTGATAGTGGGTTATCAAGATCAACAGCAGGTTCAATCTCTACATCATTATCATTACTAGGTTGAGCATCAGTATGAACATCATTATTAACATTATCACTAGGTTCATGTTCATCACCAGATTGAGACAGAAATATCAGGGGGATTCTCAGGTGTATCTATAACAGGTTCACTAGAAGCATGCAAAGTCCTATCAATTTTCTTTTTCTTTTTATTACTAGGACCAGTTTTATCAGTATTAGTTCTCTGAGAATTTTGCTCAACCCTCTTAGGGTGGCCTTCAGGATACAAAGGTTCCTGACTCATTTTACCACCTCTAGTCACAACTCTAACATCATTATCTTTGTTTTTACTATTCAATTCATTAAGCAAGTCATCTTGTGCTTTAAGTAATTGTTCTAGAGTGGTAACCATGGAAGCATTTTCACTAATAAGCTTAAGATCATTAACAATTCTAGTCATATAATCACCCAAGTATTAAAGCGTATGAGCATTACGTTTCAATTGTCTACTAACATAAGCATTGAAGTTTTCTTGTTTCATAATAAAATTATCAAACTCATCCAAGCATTGACTAGCACACTTATTATAAGGAATATCACCTTCATCAAATCTATAGAGAGAATTTACCTCTACTACCTATGTCGGGTTATCAAGACCATGTATTTCCTCAATAGGCGGTAAATTCTTAACATATTCAACTTTAATACCTTTTTCCTTCATTGCATTCTTTGCCTCTTGCATATCTTCAGGACTGAGAAATAGAGTACCTCTTTTCTTCGGAGTTGGCTTCAGAGTTGGTTCGGGAAGAGTCCAATCATTATCATTACTCAATATATTATTCAATAATTTTTCAGCTTGCTCAACAGTTTGTTCCCTGAAAACACAACCAACACAACTATCTAGGTGATCCCTAGAAGCATTGGTTAGTCCATTATAAAAATATCAAGTATTTCATTTTTATTGAGAGGATGATCAGGCAAAGCATTAAGTAATTGGAGAAGCCTCCCCCAAGCTTGTGGGAGACTCTCTTATTCAATTTGCACAAAGTTAAATATTTCCTGTAAGGCAACTTGTTTCTTATGAGCAGGAAAATATTTTGCAGAGAAATAGTAAATCATATCCTGGGGACTATGCACACAACCAGGAGCAAGAGAGTTAAACCATAACTTAGCATCACCCTTTAATGAGAAAGGAAACAACTTAAGAATATAATAATAGCGAATTTTTTCCTCACGAGCAAATAGGGTGGCTATATCATTCAGTTTAGTAAGATGCGCCACAACAGTTTCAGATTCATAACCATGAAAATGATCATATTCAACTAAAGTAATTAACTCAGGATTAATAGAGAATTCATAATCCTTATGAGTAACACGGATAGGTGAACTAGCAAATTCAGGATCATATTGCATTCTAGCATTCAAATATTTTTCTTTCCACTTGCGTAGTAATTTCTTAAGATCATTCATATCCTTACAAGCAAGAAGTCTCCACCTACCTCTCCTTCCATAACATACCCCTCAGGCATAACATGCAATTCATATCTAGAAGAGCTAGGTTTAGCAAGAGTTTCAAAGTCTTCAGTTTCAATAATTTCATCAGTTTCAGAAATATCATCATCTTTAGCATAATCAATAGTTCTAGCTCTAGCAAGATGTTCATCAAGTAATTCACCCAATGGCACAGTTTTATCAAATATAGTAGTAGCATCATAAGCATCATTCATAATGGAAGTGGCATCATCAATAACATGCGACATATCAGAACCAATAGCAGGTGTAGGTGTCACAAGCTTACTCAAAGCAGAAGGAGAATCAAGTGCAGAGCTAGATGGCAGTTCCTTACCTCCCCTCGTTGTAGAGGGAACGATCTTGGATATATCATCCTTTAGTGGCCTCATAGTGATCAACATACATAAATCCCAAGTGACCCAGAGAATAGAGCTATGCCCCCCGACAACGGCGCCAGAAAAAGGTCTTGATAACCCACAAGTATAGGGGATCGCAATAGGTTTCGAGGGTAGAGTATTCAACCCAAATTTATTGATTCGACACAAGGGGAGCCAAAGAATATTCTCAAGTATTAGCAGCCAAGTTGTCAATTCAACCACACCAGGAAAACTTAATACCTGCAGCAAAGTATTTAGTAGCAAAGTAGTATGGAAGTAACGGTAACGGTGGCAAAAGTAACAGTAGTAGTTTTGTAGTGATGGTGACAGTAGCAGTAACGAAAGTAATGAAACAAGTATCAATATGAAACGAAATCGTAGGCAATGGATCGGCAATGATAGGTGTCGGATAATATTCATCATGTAGCAGTTATAACCTAGTGTGACCCACAGCTAGCCCCAATTCATCAATATAATGTAGGCATGTAGTCCGTATATAGTGATACGTGCTTTTGGAAAAGAACTTGCATGACATCTTTTGTCCTACCCTCCCGTGGCAGCGGGGTCCTAATGGAAACTAAGGGATATTAAGGTCTCCTTTTAATAGAGTAGCAGAACAAATCATTAGCACTTAGTGAATACATGAACTCCTCAAACTACGGCAATCACCGGAAAAAATCCATATTATTGTCACCTTGGGGTATGCGGCTCATAACACATATTAGGTGTCCACAACTTGCAAGATAGGATCAAGAACAGACACACACACACACACACACACACACACACACACACACACA
>LR738711.1:730414265-730474693 GCA_902687465.1 Secale cereale
TATATATATATATTCATGAAAACATAATAGGTTCAGATCTGAAATCATGACACTCGGGCCATAGTGACAAGCATTAAGCATAGCAAAGTCAAAACAACATCAATCTCAGAACATAGTGGATACTAGGGATCAAACCCTAACAAAAATAACTCGATTACATGATAAATCTCATCCAACCCATTGCTTCCCCGCTACTTTCCCGAGTTTGCGTTGGGATTTCCCTTGAAGTGGAAAGGGAGATGCAACAAAGTGAATTAAGTATTTCCCTCGGTTTTGAGAACCAAGGTATGAATCCAGTAGGAGATTACACACAAGTCTCCAAATACCAGCACAAACAATCAAACTACTTGCACCCAACGCTATAAAGGGGTTGTCAATTCCTTCTAGGTTATTTGCAAAAGTGAGATCCAATAGAGATAGATAGACAAGTAAAGTAAATATTTTTGGGTTTTTTAGTTTATAGATTGAAAAGTACAAGATTGCAAAATAGTAGATCTGAAACTTATAAGATGTAAAGTAGACCCGAGAGCCATAGGTTTCACTAGAGGCTTCTCTCATGATAGCAAATATTACGGTGGGTGAAAAAATTACTATCAAGCAATTTATAGAAAAGCGAATAATTATAACTACATCCATGGCAATGATCATGAATATAGGCATCACGTCCGAGACAAGTAGACCGACTCCTGCCTGCATCTACAACTATTACTCCATACATCGACCGCTATCCAACATGCATCTAGAGTATTCAGTTCATAAGAACAGAGTAACGCCTTAAACAAGATGACATGATATAGAGGAATTAACTCAAGCAATATGATGAAAGCCCCATCTTTTTGTCCTTGATGGCAACAATACAATACGTGTCATGTCCCCTACTGTCACCGGGATTGAGCACCGCAATATTGAAGCCAAAGCAAATCACTTCTCCCATTGCAAGAAATATCAATCTAGTTGTCCAAACAAACCCGATAGTTCGAAGAGAATTACTAAGATATAAGATCATGCATAAAAGAATTCAGAAGAAACTCAAATATTATTTATAGATAATCTGATCACAAACCCATAATTCATCGAATCTTGACAAACACACCGCAAAAGAAGATTACATCGGATAGATCTCCAGGAACAACGAGGAGAACATGGTATTGAAGATCAAAGAGAGAAGTAGCCATGTAGCTACTAGCTATGGACCCGTAGGTCTGTGGTAAACTACTCACACTTCATCGGAAGGGTAATAGGGTTGATGTAGATGCCCTCCATGGTTGATTCTCCCTCCGGCAGGGTATCGGAAAAGGCTTCCAGATGGGACCTCGCGAGAACAGAAGGTTATGGTGGCGGAAAAGTGGTTTCGATGGATGTTCTGATGTTTCTGGAATATATGGGTATTTATAGGCGGAAGAAGTAGGTTAGGGGAGGCACGAGGGGCCTGGTACCTCTTTAGCTTGCGTTGTATTCCCTCGAAGAGGAAAGGGAGATGCAACACAATAGCGTAAGTATTTCCCTTAGTTTTTGAGAAGCAAGGTATCAATCCAGTAGGAGACCACGCGCGAGTCCCTCGCACCTGCACAAACAAATAAGAACTTCATAGCCAACGCGATAAGGGGTTGTCAATCCCTTTACGGTCACTTACGAAAGTGAGATCTGATAGAGATGATAGTTTATATTTTTGGTATTTTTGTTTATAAGAACAGAAAGTAAAAGCGGAAAAAGTAAAGTAGATGTAGATTGATATGTTCAGAATAGACCCGGGGGCCATAGTGTTCTCTAGTGGCTTCTCTCATGATAGCGATATTCTATGGCGGGTAAACAAATTACCGTCGAGCAACTGATAGAAAAGCGAATAATTATGAGACTATCTAGGCATGATCATTGTATATAGGCATCACGTCCGAGACATGTAGACCGACTCCTGCATGCATCTACTACTATTACTCCACACATCGACCGCTATCCAGCATGCATCTAGTGTATTGAGTTCATAAGAACAGAGTAATGCCTTAAGCAAGATGACATGATGTAGAGGGATAAACTCAAGCAATATGATGAAAACCCCATCTTTTTATCCTCGATGGCAACAATACAATACGTGCCTTGCTGCCCCTACTGTCACTAGGAAAGGACACCGCAAGATTGAACCCAAAGCCAATCACTTCTCCAATTGCAAGAACTATAGATCTAGTAGGCCAAACCAAACCAATAATTCGAAGAGACTTGCAAGAATATTACGAGCACACATAAAAAGTTCAGAGAAGAACCAAATATCTTTCATAGATAACCTTGATCATAAACTCACAATTCATCGGATCTCGACAAACACACCGCAAAAAGAGATTACATCGAATAGATCTCCTCGAAGACCGAGTAGAACTTTGTATTGAGATCCAGAGAGAGAGAAGAAGCCATCTAGATACTAGCTATGGACCCCAAGGTCTGTGATAAACTACTCACAACTCATGGTGAGGGCGATGATGATGATGATGAAGGCCTCCGTGATGGATCCCCCTCCCAGAACAGGCTCCAAGATGGGATCTCCACGGGAACAACAACTACGGCAGTGGAATTAGGGTTTTCTCTCTGCATATGGAGTTTCTGGGGTACGTAGGTATATATAGGAAGAAGGAGGGCACCGGGGGCCATGTGGGCTAGCCTCGAGGCAGGGGGCGCGCCCTGGGAAGGGGGGGCACGCCCCCACCCTCGAGGGCTAGCCCATCGTCCCCTGACTTGGCACCGAAGACTTTCGAGCATGATTTCCTCCAAAAATATCTCTCGCGAAGGTTTCATTCCATTAGGACTCCGTTTGATATTCCTTTTCTGCAAAACCCTGAAATAGGCAAAAAATAGCAATCTGGACTGGGCCTTTGGGTTAGTAGGTTAGTCCCAAAAATGATATAAAAGTGAATGATAAAGCCCATTAAACATCCAAGACTTTATAAATAATAGCATGGAACAATAAAAAATTATAGATACGCTGGAGACGTATCAAGCATCCTCAAGCTTAATTCCTTCTCGTCCTCGAGTAGGTAAAGGATAAAGAAAGAATTTTTGATATGGAATGCTAACCAATATAGTTTTTAATGTAATTCTTTTAATTGTGGCATGAATGTTTTGATCTGAAAGATTCTAGAAAAAAGTCTATATTGACATAAGAAATAACAATACTTCAAGCAATACTAACAAAGCAATCATGTCTTCTCAAAATACTATGGCTAAAGAAAGTTATCCCAACAAAATCATATATGTTGGCCGTGCTCCCTTATTATCACACTAAATATTCATATCATGCACAACCCCGATTTCAGCCAAGCATTTGTTTTCATGCTCTATCTTTTCAAACCTTTCAACTTTCACGCAATACATGAGCGTGAGGCATGGATATAACACTATGGGTGGAACAGAGGTGGTTCTGGAGAAGACAAAAAGAGGGAGATAGTCTCACATCGACTAGGCGTATCAACGGGCTATGGAGATGCCCATCAATAGATATCAATGTGAGTCAGTAGGGATTGCCATGCAACGGATGCACTAGAGCTAAATATGATTGATAGCTCAACAAAAGAAACTAGTGGGTGTGCATCCAACTTGCTTGCTCACGAAGACCTAGGGCATTTGAAGAAGCCCATCGTTGGAATATACAAGCCAAGTTCTATTGAAAATTCCCACTAGTATATGAAAGTGACTAAGCATGAGACTCTCTACAATGAAGAACATGGTGCTACTTTGAAGCACAAGTGTGGAAAAAGATAGTAGCAATTGTCCCTTTTTCTTTTCTTTTTTTCCTTTTTTTCATTTTTTGGCCTTTTTTTCTTTGGCCTTTCTTTTTTTTTGTGGAGGGGCTTTATAGATTCAGCCTTTCCTCCCATGGGACAATGCTCTAAAATTGATGATCATCACACTTTCATTACAACACGAAATTACAACTCGATACTACAAAAACAAAGTATGACTCTATATGAATGCATGCGGCGGTGTACCGGTATGTGCAATGAAACAAGAGTGACATGTATGAAAAGATTATGCATGGTGGCTTTGCCACAAATACGATGTCAACTACATGATCATGCATGTCAATATGACAGTATGATGCGTGTCATATAAACGCAACGGTGGAAAGTTGCATGGCAATATATCTCAGAATGGCCATGGAAATGCCATGATAGGTAGGTATGGTGGCTGTTTTGAGGAACAATATGGTGGCTGTTTTGAGGAAGGATATATAGTGGGTTTATGGCACCGGCGAAAGTTGCGCGGTACAAGAGAGGCTAGCAATGGTGGAAGGGTGAGAGTGCGTATGATCCATGGACTCAACATTAGTCATAAGAACTCATATACTTATTGCAAAAAATTACGAGTCATCAAAACAAAGCAATCAACGCATGCTCCTAGGGGGGAGGTTGGGAGGAGTTAACCATCACGCGCCCCCGACCTCCACACAAAGGATGACACTCTACAAATACACCATGCTTTAACTTAGTCACATAACGGTTCATCATACATGCATGCTACGGGAATCACTAACCTTGACACAAGTATTTCTCAATTTCATAATAACTCCACTAGCATGACTCTAATATCACTATCGTCATGTCTCAAAACAATTATCAAGCATCCAACATCTCTTTCTATTCAATGCACTTGGTGTGAATTTTTTTACTACATTGACATTGGATGTTTATCATGTGAAGACTAGTTTCTTTAGCCTAAAAACTTTACCATGCTGTTTTAATGGACTCTCAAATAGATCTAAGTGAAGCATGAGAGTTCAACAATTTCTACAAAATATTACCACCACCATGCTCTAAAAGATATAAGTGAAACACTAGAGCAAAAACTATTCAACTCAAAAGATATAAGTGAAGCACACAGAGTGTTCTAACAATTTCTAGGCCATATTGAACTCTCTCAAATAGGTGTGTCCAGAAAGGATGATTGTGATAAACTAACAAGCAAATACTCAAATTATACAAGACGCTCCAAGCAAAACACATAGCATGTTGCGAATAAAAATATAGCTCCAAGTATAGTTACCGATGGATGAAGATGAAAGAGGGGATGCCTTCCCGGGGCATCCCCAAGCTTAGGCTTTTTGATTATCTTGAATTTACTTGGGGTGCCATGGGCATTACCAAGCTTAGGCCTTTGCTACTCCTTGTTCCATAGTCCATCAAAGCAATACTCAAAACTTGAAAACTTCACAACACAAAATTTAGACAAAAATTCTCGTGAGCTCCGTTAGTAAGAGAAAGCAAACCACCACTCATAGGTACATCAAGTAATTCATTCTTTGTTTATATTGGTGTTAAACCTACTGTACTCCAAGTTCTCTATGATTCATATCCTCTAATATTACTCATAGATGCATGGGAATAAGCAAACAACACACAAAAAACAGAATCTGTCAAAATCAGAACAGTCTGTAGTAATCTGCTGGGTTCGCCTACTTCTGGAACTTCAAAAAATTCAAACTAAATTGGTAAATTTGCGCAATTTGTCTACCAATCAGCATAAAGAAGAATCAACTAAAAATCACGCACCAGTAAAATCTGAAGACTACTTTAGCGAGCGTTAACGATTCTGTTTTTCACAGCAAGATCATATAACAAGTCTTACCAAAGGTTCTACTTGGCACAAACACTAAACAAAACATGAAACCACATCTAAACATAGGCTAGATGCAATATTTATTCCCTAACAGCAACAAAAGAAAAAAAAAACATAAAATTGGGTTGCCTCCCAACAAGCGCTATCGTTTTACGCCCCTAGCTAGGCACGATACAAGATATATCTAGGTATTGCCATCTTTGGAAGGCAATTCTTTAATTAAGCACTTGTGATTTTTGGGCACTTCTTTGTCCCTATGAATGATAAAAATCTTGGGCAAGAAATCAAGAAATTCTAAAGTGTCAAAAGGGTCCCTTGCAAAAGTAAGAAAATTAGGATGAACACTTATGGATTTGAGATCCGCAAGTCTAGAAGTTTCACCCTTGTCTTTAGGGACATACATGAACTTAGATAACTTAGTGGAGGTATTTGGATTGGTTTTTATAGCGGAAAGAGCAGAACCCACATTAGTGATAACATCCTCAATTCTAGTGGAATCCTGATCTAGCTTTTCTTTAACTATGGGTTCTTTTTCTTTAAGTTTTTCAGAACAACTCCTACCTTAGATCCATATTGGGTAATTTCATTGTGAATTTTTCTATCCAAGTTCTCTAACAATTCTATCATAGCAACTTAGTTCTCAATAATTTCTAACCTTCGCATAACATGCTCCAAAGTTAAAACGGTCCCATTAACCATAAGAGGTGGTGAGCCAAATAATTCAGTCATAGCTTTATAAGAATCAACGGTGTGGCTACCCATGAAATTCCCTCCGGTAATGGTATCTAAGATAAATCTATTCCACGGAGTTATGCCAACATAAAACTTGCGAAGAAGCTCGGAAGTGGAAAGCTTCCGATTAGATCTATTTTGAGCATTGCAAATTCTATACCAGGCTTCATTTAAGTTTTCTTCCTCTCTTTGTTGAAATTTGAGGACCTCACTCTCGGGAGTGGTGATAATGATAGGTGTGCTAGACATGATGACAAGCAGACAAGCAGCACACAAGCAAACAAGAAACAAGCGAACGATAAACACACGGCGGAAGAAGGGCGAATAAAACGGCAAAGGTGAAGTGGGGGAGAGGAAAACGAGAGGCAATTAATTGTAATGCGAAGGATAAGGGTTTGTGATAGGTACTTGGTATATGACTTTTGCGTAAGCCTCCCCGGCAACGTCGCCAGAAATTCTTCTTGCTACCTCTTGAGCTTGTGTTGTATTCCCTCGAAGAGGAAAGGGAGATGCTGCACAGTAGCGTAAGTATTTCCCTCAGTTTTTGAGAACCAAGGTATCAATCTAGTAGGAGACCACGCGCCAGTCCCTCACACCTGCACAAACAAATAAGAACTTCGCAGCCAACGCGATAAGGGGTTGTCAATCCCTTTACGGTCACTTACGAGAGTGAGATCTGATAGAGATGATAATTATATTTTTAGTATTTTTGGTTTAATAAAACAGCAAATAAAAGCAAGAAAAGTAAAGTAGATGTAGATTGATATGTTGAGAATAGACCCGGGGGCCATAGTTTTCTCTAGTGGCTTCTCTCATGATAGCGATATTCTACGACAGGTAAACAAATTACTGTCGAGCAATTGATAGAAAAGCGAATAATTAAGAGACTATCTAGGCATGATCATTCTATATAGGCATCACGTCCGAGACAAGTAGACCGAAACGATTCTACATATACTACTATTACTCCACACATCGACCGCTATCCAGCATGCATCTAGTGTATTGAGTTCATAAGAATAGAGTAACGCCTTAAGCAAGATGACATGATGTAGAGGGATAAACTCAAGCAATATGATGAAAACCCCATCTTTTTATCCTCTATGGCAACAATACAATACGTGCCTTGGTGCCCCTACTATCACTGGGGAAGGACACCGCAAGATTGAACCCAAAGCCAAGCACTTCCCCAATTGCAAGAACTATAGATCTAGTAGGCCAAACCAAACCAATAATTCGAAGAGACTTGCAAGAATATTATGAGCACACATAAAAAGTTTAGAGAATAACCGAATATCTTTCATAGATAACCTTGATCATAAACTCACAATTCATCGGATCTGGACAAACACACCGCAAAAAGAGATTACATCGAAAAGAGCTCTTTGAAGACCGAGGAGAACTTTGTATTGAGATCCAGAGAGAGAAGAAGCCATCTAGATACTAGCTATGGACCCGAAGGTCTGTGGTAAACTACTCACAACTCATGGTGAGGGCGATGATGATGATGATGAAGGCCTCCGTGATGGATCCCCCTCCCGGAACAGGCTCCAAGATGGGATCTCCACGGGAACAGCAGCTACGGCAGTGGAATTAGGGTTTTCTCTCTGCGTATGGACTTTCTGGGGTACATAGGTATATATAGGAAGAAGGACGGCACTGGGGGCCGTGTGGGCCAGCCTCGAGGCAAGGGGGCGCGCCCCCACCCTCGAGGGCTAGCCCTACGCCCCCTGACTTGCCCCCGAAGACTCCCGAGCGTGATTTCCTCCAAAAATATCTCTCGCGAAGGTTTCATTCCGTTTGGACTTCGTTTGATATTCCTTTTCAGCAAAACCCTGAAATAGGCAAAAAACAACAATCTGGACTGGGCCTTTGGGTTAGTAGGTTAGTCCCAAAAATGATATAAAAGTGAATGATAAAGCCCATTAAACATCCAAGACTTCATAAATAATAGCATGGAACAATAAAAAATTATAGATACGTTGGAGACGTATTAGGGCCCACAAGGTAGGGGGGCACGCCCTACCCCCATGGGCGCGCCCTCCACCCTTGTGGTCTCCTCGCAGATCCCCTAGCGTGTACTCCAAGTCCATCTGATGTCTTCTGGTCCAAGAAAAATCTCCAAAAAGTTTTGTTCCGTTTGGACTCCTTTTGATATTCCTTTTCTGCGAAACTCAAAAACAAGGGAAAACCGAAATTGGCACTAGGCGCTGAGTTAATAGGTTAGTTCCAAAAATCATATAAAATAGCATATTAATGCATATAAAACATCCAAGATAGATAATATAATAGCATGGAACAATAAAAATTTATAGATACATTGGAGACGTATCAATCATCCCCAAGCTTAATTCATGCTCGTCCTCGAGTAGGTAAATGATAAAAACAGAATTTTTGATGTGGAATGCTACCCAACATATTTATCAATGTAATATCCTTGGCATGGATGTTCATATCCACAAGACTCAAAACAAAAGTTTGTCAATTTAAAAACAATAATACTTCAAGCATACTCGAAAGTAATCTACGAAGCTTCAAAAATAACATGGCTAAAGAAAGTTATCCCTAAAAAATCATATATTCATTTATGCTCCCTCTTGTTAGCACAAAGTAAAAATCATGCCTATCTCGGTGTCAATCAAGCAATTGTTTTCATACTTTAACATTCTTAAACTTTTTCAACTCTTCAAACAATACATGAGCGCTAGCCATGGATATAGCACTATGGGTGGAGTAGAAGGTGGTAATAGACAAAAAGGAGGGATAAAGTCTCACATCGACTAGGCAAATCAACAGACTATGGAGATGTCCATTAATCGTTATCAATGTGAGTGAGTAGGGATTTCCATGTAACAGATGCATCAGAGATATAAGTGTATGAAAGCTCAAAAGGACAACTAGTGGGTGTGCATCAACTTGCTTGCTCATGAAGACCTAGGGTATTTGAGGAAGCCCATCGTTGGAATATACAGGCCAAGTTCTATAATGAAAAATTCCCACTAGTGATATATGAAAGTGACAACATAGGAGACTCTCTATCATGAAGAACATGGTGCTACTTTGAAGCACAATTGTGGAAAAAGGATAGTAACATTGTCCTTTCTCTCTTTTTATCTCATTTTTTTGTAGCCTCCTCTTTTTTTTGGAGACCCTTTTCTCGTTTTTTTGGAGACTCATTTGGCCTCTTTATTGATAACCTCACATGGGAAAATATTCTAATAATGATGATCATCACACTTTTATTTACTTACAACTCGATATTACAACTCGATACTTAGAGCAAAAATATAACTCTATATGAATGCCTCCGACGGTGTACCGGGATGTGCAATGACCAAGAGTGACATGTATGAAAAATATGAACGGTGGCTTTGCCACAAATACTATGTCAACTACATGCTCATGCAAAGAAATATGACAATGATGATGTGTGTCATAATAAACGAAACGGTGGAGTTACATGGCAATATAGCTCAGAATGGCTATGGAAATGCCATAATAGGTAGGTATGGTGGCTGTTTTGAGGAAGGTATAAGGAGGGTTTATGCACCGGCGAAAGTTGCGCTGCACTAGAGAGGATTCGAACCACTCTCCACTAGGTATGGTGTCATAATAAACCTTTGGATGTCTATCAAATTAGGACTAAATTCATAACCCAAGCAAATTACCATGATGTTCTTTAAGGCTCTCAAAATAATATAAGTGAAGCAAGATTGTTCAACAATTTCTAGAAAATAAAACTACCACCGTGCTCTAAAAAGATATAAGTGAAGCACTAGAGCAAAATTGCCTAGGTCAAAAGATATAAGTGAAGCACATAGAGTATTCAAATAAATCACGATTGAAGCATGTCCCTCTCAAAAGGTGTGTACAGCAAGGATGATTGTGAAAAACTAAAAATCAAAGACTCATATTATACAAGTCGCTCCAAGCAAAACACATATCATGTAGTGAATAAAAATATAGCCTCAAGTAAAGTTACCGATGGATGGAGACGAAAGAGGGGATGCCTTCCCGGGGCATCCCCAAGCTTAGGATCTTGGCTATCCTTGAATTTTACCTTGGGGTGCCTTGGGCATCCCTAAGCTTAGTATTTTGCGACTATTTATTCCATAGTCCATCAAATGCTTTCCCAAAACTTGAAAACTTCACAACACAAAACTCAACAGAAAATCTCGTGAGCTTCGTTAGTCAAACAAAGCAAATAACCACCCAAGGTACTGTTGTGATATTATTCTAATTTCATATTGGCGTAATATCTACTGTATTACAACTCCTCCATGGTTCATACCCCCAGACACTAGCCATAGATGCATCAAAATAAGCAAACAACACATAACAAACATAATCTGTCAAAAACAGAACAGTCTGTAGCAATCTGAAAACTTCACATACTTCTGTAACTCTAAAACTTCTGAAAAATTGGACGAAGTGGGGAATTTGTATATAATTGTTTTGTAACATTTTCAGAAGGTTTCGACGTTCCAGTGATTTATTGAATTTTACGCACTGGATGCAAAAGTTTAATTTTTTTTAGCAAAATCAAATCAACGATACCCGTAAGCCATCACAAAGGTCTTACTTGGCTCAAACACTAATTAAAACACCAAAACATAATTACTACAGAAGTAATAATGTGTAAAACATGCAAAACAGAACCAAAAAGTAAAGAGCAAACATAAAATTGGGTTGCCTCCCAATAAGCACTATTGTTTAACGCCCTTAGCTAGGCATTAAATGCAAATAGATCTAGGTATTGTCACCCTCTTCCTTCTTGTAACAAAAAGAGAATTTTTTGTCTAGAGCATTTATCTTTCTATTTTGTGTAAGCACATGGCCATTAATATTGGAAGACAGATTAAGCACACTCTGAAAATAAGCGTCTAAACTAGCCTTCATCTCTTTGATTATTTCATTTTGATAGAAGCACATAAGCGTAGCTGTTTCAACATTTTCATCCTTGGAGTGCCCCAAAATGATTTTCATCCTTTCATAAGTATCAAAGGTATCTCCTCCAAGGAAATCATTTTCAAATATAGAGTCCAAAACTTGTTTAAAAGAAAGAGGCAAAACAACATAAAAGCTTCTCAAGTATATCTCTATATGATATTGGGGCACATGGCTAGCTCGAATTCTCAATAGTCTATTCCAAGCATCTTTCAAAGGTTCATCAAGCAAATAACGGAAAATTACGGGATTATCTTCATCAAAGTTCTTTAATTCTCCCCTGCTAACCCTAGAGGGTTTTCCTATAGCATCATTGTTTATGAGCTTAGCAAGGACAGAGGGGTTATCTAAAGTAAAACTCGGGGGAAGACCCCTGCCCCTTTTAGATTCACCCATGATAAAAAATGGATTTAAGCAGACAAGATAGTGGTGAAAGAAAAGGCAAACCTTTTCTAAAATCGTTTTAGAAGTGGGGGAGAGGAAAACGAGAGGCGAATGGTAAATAATGTAAATGCGAGAGATGAGAGTTTAAAGAAAGGTACTTGGCAGGGCTTGACTTGGCGTAGATCTCCCCGGCAACGGCGCCAAAAATCTTGCTTCCTCGCTACTTTCCCGAGTTTGCGTTGGGATTTCCCTTGAAGAGGAAAGGGAGATGCAACAAAGTGAATTAAGTATTTCCCTCAGTTTTGAGAACCAAGGTATCAATCCAGTAGGACACAAGTCTCCAAATACATGCACAAACAATAAAACAACTTGCACCCAACACTATAAAGGGGTTGTCAATCCCTTCTAGGTTATTTGCAAAAGTGAGATCCGATAGAGATAGATAAACAAGTAAAGTAAATATTTTTGGGTTTTTTGGTTTATAGATTGAAAAGTAAAAGATTACGAAATAGTAGATCTGAAACTTATAAGATGTAAAGTAGACCCGGGGGGCATAGGTTTCACTAGAGGCTTCTCTCATGATAGCAAATATTACGGTGGGTGAACAAATTACTATCAAGCAATTGATAGAAAAGCGAATAATTATAACGACATCTATGGCCGTGATCATGAGTATAGGCATCACGTCCGAGACAAGTAGACCGACTCCTGCCTGCATCTATTACTCTTACTCCACACATCGACCGCTATCCAGCATGCATCTAGAGTATTAAGTTCATAAGAACAGAGTAACCCCTGAAGAAAGATGACATGATGTAGAGGAATTAACTCAAGCAATATGATGAAAACCCCTTCTTTTTATCCTCGATGGCAATAATACAATACGTGTCATGTCCCCTACTGTCATTGGGATTGAGCACCGCAAGATTGAACCCAAAGAAAAGCACTTCACCCATTGCAAGAAATATCAATCTAGTTGGCCAAACAAAGCCGATAGTTCGAAGAGAATTACTAAGATATAGGATCATGCATAAAAAAATTCAAAAGAAACTCAAATATTATTCATAAATAATCTGATCATAAACCCACAATTCATCGGATCTTGACAAACACACCGCAAAAGAAGATTACATCGGATAGATCTCCAAGAACAACGAGGAGAACATGGTATTGAAGATCAAATAGAGAGAAGAAGCCATCTAGCTACTAGCTATGGACCTGTAGGTCCATGGTAAACTACTCACACTTCATCAGAAGGGCAATAGGGTTGATGTAGATGCTCTCTGTGGTTGATTCCCCCTCCAGCAGGGCACCGAAAAAGGCCTCCAGAAAGGATCTTGCGAGAACAGAAGGTTACGGCGGCGGAAAAGTGGTTTCGATGGATGTTCTGTTGTTTCTGGAATATATGGGTATTTATAGGCGGAAGAAGTAGGTTAGGGGAGGCACAGGGGGCCCACAAGGTAGGGGGTGCGCCCTCCACCCTTGTGGTCTCCTCGCAGATCCCCTGGCTTGTACTCTAAGTCCAGCTCATGTCTTACGGTCCAAGAAAAATCTCCAAAATGTTTCGTTCTGTTTGGACTCCATTTGATATTCCTTTTCTGCGAAACTCAAAAACAAGGAAAAAACAAAAACTGGCACTGGGCTCTGGGTTAATAGGTTAGTCCCAAAAATCATATAAAATAGCATACTAATGCATATAAAACATCCAAGATAGATAATATAATAGCATGGAACAATAAAAATTAATAATACATTGGAGACGTTTCACCCATCACTGTCCAGCAAGCCTATGATGGAATTACTCACACACGATGGTGAGCATCATGAAATTGGTGATGGAGGAAGGTTGATGATGACGATGGGACGATCTCCACTCTCTGGAGCCCTGAACGGACTCCGGATTAGGTTTCCCGAGGAAGAACAGGAGGTGGCGGTGGCTCCGTAACGTAAAACATGATGAATCCTTTATCCTATTTTTTTCTCCCTGAACAAGATTATATGGAGTTGGAGTTGAGGTCGGTGGAGGTCCAGGGGGCACAAGGACAGAGCATGTGCCCTAGGGGGGCGCCCTCCACCCTTTTGGCCAGGGTGTGGGCCCCCTCCGATGGATCTTTTCGCCGGTATTTTTTTATATTTTTCTGAAAATATTCTCCGTGAAATTTCAGGTCATTCCGAGAACTTTTATTTTTGCACAAAAATAAAACCAAGGCAATTCTGCTCAATACAACGCCAATCCTGGTTAGTTCCATTCAAATCATGCAAATTAGAGTCCAAAACAAGGGCAAAAGAGTTTGGAAAATTAGATACGACGGAGACATATCAGAGGGATCCTCTCACTCAGAGTAGTTATTTAACTTAGGTGAGGACGGGCTCGCGGGTAAGCCTCCGAGTGGGAGGGATGCTCTCACTCAGAGTAGTTTTTTTTAACATAGGCGAGGACTGGCTCACGGCTAAGCCTCCGAGTGGGAGGGATGCTCTCACTAGGAGTATTTTTTAACTTAGGCGAGGGCTGGCTCGTGGCTAAGCCCCCAAGTGGGAGGGATGCTCTCACTCGGAGTAGTTTTTTGAACTTAGGCGAAAACAGGTTCGCAGCGAAGCCACCCACTTGGGGTTTTGAACATACGGTCATGCGAGAGAAATCATCGTGGGACTGCAGAAGTCATGTGTTGATAAACAATCGAAAAGTGCTCTTATTACATCTCGACAATCCGAGTGCTAGGTATGAAATCGACAAAGAAGATCGGCATTCCAAGCACGCGGCTCGTCGATCTTCTTCGCGAAGTTGTAGAGGTGGTAGGCCCCGTTGTGTAGCACCTTGGTGACAGTGAAAGGGCCTTCCCACGCGGGGGAAAGTTTGTGTGGTCGCTGCTGATCCACTCGTAGCACAAGATCTCCTTCTTGAAAATCTCAACCTTTAATATTCCTGGCGTGGAATTGACGAAGATCTTGCTGATAAACCGTTGACCGAACGAGAGCCATATCACGTTCCTCTTCCAAGAGATCAACGGCGTCATGCCGTGCTTGCTCCACCTCAACTTCCGAGTAGAGTTCAACTCGGGGTGAATTGTGGAAAAGATCACTAGGCAACACTGCTTCAGCTCCATACACCATGAAGAAAGGAGTGCGATCAGTGGACGGTTTAGAGTCGTCCTTAAACCCCATAGGACAGATGGTAGTTTAGTCACCCAAGCTCCAGTTGCATGCTCAAGGTCATGCATGAGTCGGGGTTTCAATCCATGAAGGATAAGGCCATTCACCCTCTCAGCTTGACCATTCGACTGTGGATGCACAATGGATGTGTAGTCCACCCGAGTGCCTTTGGTGGCGTAGAAGTTTCTGAACTCTTCTGGATCGAAGTTTGAGCCATTATCCGTGATAGTACTGTTGGAACTTTGTATCTGAACATCAACTCTTTTAGGAACCTAATGGTTGTCCTTGAATCTAACTTCTTAATAGCCTTGGCTACAATCCACTTGGTGAATTTGTCAACTGCTACAAGGAGATGAGTGAAGCCACTTCTGCCGGTCCTGAGTGGTCCAACCATGTCCAATCCCCACACAACAAATGGCCAGAAAAGTGGAATGGTCTTCAGGGCCGATACGGGTTTATGGGACATGTTCGCATAGAACTGGCATCCTTCGCAACGCTAAACGATCTCCTTTGCAACTTCATTGGCCTATGGGCAGTAAAATCCTGCTCGGTATGCTTTGGCCACAATTGTTCGAGAGGACGCGTGATGACCACAGGTCCCCTAGTGGATTTATTCCAAAATCAGTCGACCCTCTTCTGCAGAAATACATCATTGGGCCACGCCAGTGACACTCTCTGTGTAAAGCTGTCAATTTATCACCGTGAAAGCTTTGGATCTACGAACAAGCTAACATGCTTCGACTTTATCTTCTGGAAGCTCTTGCCTGAGAAAATATGCAATGTATGGCACTGTCCAGTCGGGTGTAATTATTAGGATCTCCATAACCAAGTCAATGACTGCGGGGACCTTGATTTCAGATGGATCAGTAGGACTTATCGCTTGCGGAGGCTCTTCAGTGAAAGGATCCTCCTGTACTTATGGGGAATGAAGGTGCTCGAGGAACACATTGCTGGGAATAGGCTTCCGAGTGTGTAGCGACCCGACCCGAATGGATCAAGTCTCTGTGCTTAAGTGTCATCCCTGGATCGGTATGCTGACACACACAGTACTCGAGGATTTATAACAGAGGTAAATCACATGTATAAAGTAACGTAAATACTATTACCTCGATCAACACAGTGGAAGCAACAAAGGTTGTGGAGTTCCATCAACACCAACAACAAAGTTGACTGTAGACAGCGCAACCCTAACGTAACACTTACTCGTCGAATAAATCCTGCAACATGAGACGTTGCAGCCATATAGGTCAGTACATTGAATGTACTGGCAAATTCACACTATAGAAGTAATGATGAACAATGTCTACAACTACATGCATATTTGGCTGGTGGAGGCTGTAAGGTTGTCTTTGCAGAAAGCTGATTTTTCCCTACCACAAAGGAATGCATTTATTTAACTACTTTGTTAAATTTAAATCATGAACAATTGAGAATGGTACCCCCATCTCAATCCCAAACCAAAGTCATTATTAACCCAATGAATTAATTAAATAGAGTGTTGAGATCAACAAATAATCCACTTCTAGATACTCAAAGATGTCCATAACCGGGGACACGGCTACTCATGAATAGTTTGTACACTCTGTAGAGGTTTGTGCACTTTTCCCCACAAGACTCAATCGCCTCCGTTTAATTTCTCGCACTACATGGTGTTTGAGAAACGGATGACCGAGACACGGTCTTTCAGAAGCATTAACTCTTTACCCCGGGTGGACCCGTACACCTACATCCGCTAGATTTGCTGGTCCACCACTAAAAGAGGTCACACAACATACTCAACTATGCCAGAGCCCATAATGGCATGTGGCTGCACGTGGAAGTTTCTAGGCATGAAAATATTATATGATCCCTTTGAGCCTGGGTGGCATTCCAATAGGATAATCACACGGTACCCTCGGGATTTCCTAGGACAACACTTCTATATCCCCAGGTGTCCGGGCAAGCCACTAGTCCATCCCTAGGGTGCCACAAACAATCCACCCAGATGTGTATTAAATTACTACCTTAAAGTTTCCCTTAAATAACACTCACATCTTTCATGAAACTCTCATACCAATCCACGTCTACGAGCATGGCTAAGCAATAAGTAACAAAGCGTATACCCCCTTGGTTGATCTCAAGTCATTGGGTTCCTACCTCATGAACTACGCAGCATCATATTATGTAACCAGTCCTAATCATGCAAGTGTTTGAGGATATAACTAATGCAGTGAAAACTGGGTATTGGAAAGTATGATCAAAGTGTGAACTTGCCTTGTACTAATGATGTAGATGATTCGCACTCAGAGCTCATGATAGATCTACTCGTCACACTCCGGTCAATCTATCGTAAGCAAACAATAGTAACCACACATAAGCAATCACTCAGCAGATCAGAAAGAACGAATAAAACACTTCAGAAAACTGTGAAAACAAACGAATGGCTCTTGAAACAGAAACAAATTTCTAACAGTACCAAAATTATGTGAATTTGGCCTTATCAGAAAGGTTAGGTCAAGAGCTTCGATTTGCAAAAATATTCAACTAAAACGGAGTTATAAAACTCAAGTTATGATCAAAATAAGTTTGAATCTAAAACTAGTTAAATTCAAATTTTAAAACTTTCAGAAACATGTTTAAATTGTTTTACTGGAAATAGGGGAACGTAACGAAGACGTTGGCGTTGGTTTCATTGGATTTGGACCAACGAGCAAAAAGTTATGAAGGTTTTAAGTTTAGGGACTAAACTGAAAATAAAACAGCTACAAAAAGGTCCCTGGACACGTGGCAAAAAACTATAGGCTGAAACCGTTCATTGCGAGGGCTAAACCGGCGAACGTTCACTAATTAGGGAAAAATGATTCGAAAAGAGAAAAAATCAAAAGCTGATCTGGGTCATCAGATCCAGATCGGACGGCGAGGGGGCGGCATCGGCGGTTACCAAATCGACGGCGAGGGGCAGACGGCGGCGGTGGCTCGGGCTCCGTTGGGGGAGCGCCTCCGGTGGCTTGTGGCGGAGGGGCAGAGAAGGGCGGCGGGTCGCGGCGGTTGTGGTGGTGGTGTTGACGAGGGCCGTCGGCGAGTGGATGGAGCGGCGGAGGCGTGCTGGATCCCGTCGGCGGCGACGGCGGTTGGCGAGCGCGGCGGCGGCTCGAGGCAAGGAGAGGGAGGAGGCGAGAGGGACCAGGGTTCCCGAAATTTATAGGAGAGAGGGGGTCGGGTTACTTAGGCGAGGGGCAAGGGGGAGGAGTCCCGCGTGGACAAGGCATCGCCAGCGAAGAGTGCTGGAGCCGGACTCCGGCGGCGGGTAGGGGAAGACCCCGACAGGTGGGGTCCACATGTCGGCGGCTAAGGCGAAGCGGGGAGCGGGTGCGGGCGAGCGGGTCGGGCGCGCCCCGCAGCGGCGGTGTGCAGCTGGGCCGAGTGGCCTAGTGCGCGCGTGCGCAGGCGAGCAGCTGGGCTGGCTCGGCCTTTGGCAGGGCCGGCCTGTTTTTTTTAAACAAACAGAGTATAAAAAGAAAAATAAAAAGAAAAACAATATATAATATAGGTATATTATATATCAAAATTTTCAGAAAAAGAATTCCTACAAGATGAGCATTTTTCTACAGCCAAATAAAATGCTCACAAATTCTAATAAATCAAATAGTGCTACTATTGCAATAAAATCCAGTAAAAATCATTTTAAATATACCAAAATGATTTCAAATTTATTTCTCTCCAATTTTCTACCGTAGGGAATCATGTTACCCTATTTTCCATATATTTTATTTTTGGATAAAAATAATTTTAATAAAACCTAATAATTAAAAAATTAAAAATAAATTTCAAAATATTTCGAAAGAACTTCCAACTCATATTTCCTATAATTTGAAGAAGTCATTTTATCTTCTCTCGGGAAAAATCATTGAGTTGCATAAAGTTTCTGAATTTGAAAATAGTTCGAGAATGAAATTCAAAATCCTTTCAAAGCCCTTTTTCATTTAATAAATGGAAGAAGTCATATTATCTTCACTCCAGGGTTTGGTGATGAAAAGAATTTGAATTCCCGGAGATCAAAATGCAAATTTAAAGTTTTGGGAAAGTCATTTTATTCCCTCTCATTAAACTTTCAAAAGTTTCAAATTTCACTCAATTTCACACAGCACATCACACAAGCAATCAAATCTATCTATTTAATATAACATTCCAAAATTTTGAATTTTGGGATGTTACAAACCTACCACACTTAAAATGAATCTCGTCCTCGAGATTCGAAGAGGCTAGCAAGAAATAGGTTGGGGTTTGGGGGTCTCCTAACAGATACACGGATTGGTAAGGTCTAGTGTGCTACCACACTTAAAATGATAGTTACGGTCCCATCGAAACTCAAACACTCCATCCTTTGACAGTATCGGTCTTTTCAGATCTTCAGGGTAACTCCTTCTCTGGGGCTCTTTCGGTAGTGGCAAAATCTTTGTTCCTTGTGTTCTTTCATCTTGGTAAGGCTCTTTCGAGACTGGTTATTCTTAGCTGACAGGTCTGGCGCCAATACTAAACAAATATCAATATCTCATGGGGGTCATTAAACAATTTGATTGGGTCCCTGCAGAAAACGGGTCTGGGCTTCATCCTCACTGTATGACCTACGGTTGGCAACAACTGTCGTGTACAAGGGAAAATTTTCTATACCATTCTAAGGTTTAAACAAGGTTTTGTCATCGTCGTCTCTCTACTATAGGTAAGTCACTCAGATTTACCATCCCGTATAATAGAGGCGAATAATAAGAGTAAGTCAGTATGGTGATCAATCCATTCTGCACCCAAATCATTACCTTGTATATGGTTTAGTGAACCTCGAATTCAAACACTCCGTCATCCTTACAAGCATTGCAGAATTTCTCTTGTCAAAGAACTAAGTTCGGACAAAATCCATTACTTCTGCAAGCTGAACAAACGTCTATCATGTTTCACAACCCTCGGGTTTTCTGTAAACTCCTAGGAAACGTTTGCGGATCAAATCGTAGCTCATTCCAGGGATTTTCCTTCAGCAAGACTGTGCTTGCTTTCTTGATAGGTCCTGGGGCCTGTGGGCTATGGCTTATCTCATCACTAGAAACACTTGTTCTCATCATTGGGTTGCAACTGATCAGTCTTCTAACATCAAACTTCCTTGGCTCTCTTAAATCCATCCAATTTTACCGTATCCCTTCCTTCTGTTGGTACATACTAGGATGTAATAACTCAGACTCATGATTGAGTGGTCCATTCCAAAGTCTGTCGTAACTAGCTCTTGAATTCGGATAACGGTGTTGGATTCTACCACCCTTAAAATGAAGAACACTAGTTTCTTCAAAATCTTATTCTGTGTATCATGTCTTCACTCATCACTCATATAGTATCAACTCATAAAATCCAAAATCAATGCCATGATACTAACTGTATTGATTCTCAACTCACTCCGATCTACTGCATTTCCATTGCATCCTTTAACTCAACTATTTAGCATAAGTCTCCTTCTCCTTGGGACAATCTCTAGCATAGTGCTCTGCTTCATGACAACAGAAACATATTACTTCTGACAAGTCTCGTGGTTCCCATGTGATTTCGCAGCCTCCTTAGGTCCTCGACTTATGGGTCCACTTCAGAACATGTATATCCTTAATTCATCCTTAGAGTCACTATTACTCCACACTCCAGCTTTACACCCTCTTTGACTCCAATTGTACTTCTTTCCTTCATAACCTCGGGGTAAGCTTCATATCAAAAGTAAACTCCAACTTATTTGTGCAAACTCCATTATCTAGGGCAACAATTTCCTTCCTATGGGTCCAGGGTTCACACAGTAAAGTACCACTTAAACAAAATGCACTGGTTCACCCGTAATCCATATTCTCCTCATATCAAATCTCTTAATGCATCCTGAACCACTATTCGACACTTCAATTTCAAAGGTGCTTCACTACAAATGTTGCCATCCACCTAGTTGGGGTATGGTCACACATTCCCCCCATCTTTATTCATTTGTCCTAGCTAAGGACGCTTCAGTCCCACTAGAATTGTGCAATGTGATTCTTGAATTCATCGATCTTTTGCTTCATCCTAGCAGTCGTGTGCTTCATCTCCATCATCTCTGCATGCATACTACTCAGGCATTTCTGAGTTTAACTTCATTCTCCATGAAAGGGTAACCCTTGTAGACTGCATCTCCTTCCAGGTGAATATGCTTCATCATATCCTTCAGGATCTTTGGGAAATCCTGATCGCTAGTTAGGGTCATGATGGTTTCCGGGCCTTTAAGAAAAGACTCCTAAAGGGTTGTCATCTGTGGGTATGAGATGAAAGGGCATTCAGGACAATGTAGGTATTTCCTTGTGGTCGTTTGTCCGAGAAAGGTTTGGGGTCAGCTGGTCCATGGGTTCTAGGTCTTGGTCTGGGTGAGATAGCAAGAGAGGCACTCACAATCATCCAAAAACTCGTAGCCTCTCCTTCTTAGATTTCAAAAATATTAACTTCTATTGCTCCATGAATATTACAATGTTCTTTCCATAACTCAACTCGACATTGCAATGAAAGTGTATTCCACATTTAGCTACATGTTTCATCCTAATATCTAGATCTCAACTACTATGATCATCTTTCCTCCGGTCTGAACCTTCTCTTGGAAAAATGCTCTACTTCCTTGTAGCATAAACAAATGTCATTAGACAAATCTAGAGACTTCATGGTGACTATCCTGGTTCACTGGATTCTTCGCTTCCTGGTTGGGCAGTTGCTAGCATAATGACCTAAATCCTTGCATCGGTAACATGTGATGTGACTCAGGTCATTTTCCGCGGAAATTGGGTTCTTCTGGGGACACATGCTCTTTCTCTTCCTCGACTTCCTTGTTCCAATCAATTCTTCTATCTTTTGTGGATCAAACTCCACTTCTTCTGTCAGGAAGTCTCCTAGATAATCTTGGCTTTCCTTCGTGCAATACTGCGAAAGATGTCCTTTTCCCCCACATGAGTAGCAAGCACGAGAGTAAAATCTATTTAGGCCTTCTCCATCAGGGTCGTCAATATCTTCCTCCCTCGCTGATTCCTTTAAAACTTCCTCGAGGGCTTCTTTCACTTCTCCTTTCTTCTGCTGGATAGTTCGTTGTACCATGGGGTAAATGTGACACTGAGCAGGGTAGTGGGTAGTCCCTTCACACAAGAAACAAGTAATCTGCCTAGTTGGGCATTCTTCAGCTGGGTGACTTTCTTCACAATTAGGGCATTCATCCTTGTGCTTCTCCTGGGTGTGTACTATTTCTCCACAAATCCTGCAGGCATAAGACTTCTTCTTTGGTTGTCACCACGCTTTCGGATGAGACATGACTTTAACAGAGTCTTCTTGAATTCCTCCCAACTTCCTGCTCCATTACAACCTTGTATGGCTTGATGCATCTTCCACCATGTTGCAACACTTTTTGTAAAGTGCTGAAGAGCGTATAGAACCTCATACTTCCTTGCAACCAAATTTTTCCCGAAGTGATCCTCCATGTTTTGTATCCATAGCTCTGCCTCCAGCTGGTTCGTCGGTCCAGAGAATACAAGTCTATCTTCAATCATCCTCTATTGGGTCCAAGGGTTTTGGGATGAGATTCGGAAGGTGGGGAGAGATACACTCAATACCAACAATAATTTTGGAAAGACGGGTTTTTGTTTTGTGGCCGGCGGTAAAACATCAAACAAATGACGGCTCACAATCGTCGCATCTAACGTAAGTACCTAACAGGGTTTAGTCTTCTAAAGGTCAAAATCTCTTCAAAGCCGTCAACACTTCAAACCTTCGGCGTATCCACTGTTGTAGCTTCAACACTTCTAATGCATGGTGAAATCCTCTTTACTCCAAAGTGATCCAATGGAAAAGGGTATTGTCTAACTATTTAAGGTAGGAGGGAAGATTTGACAAAACTAGGAAAAGAAGAGAGGTATATAATCTTTTTATAAAGAAAGATTTAAGGAAATCCTTTCCTATGGGCTTGCCAGTTTCTAGGGTCACGTTCTACAGTCAACATGTGCTCTGATACCATCTTGTAGCGACCCGACCCGAATGGATCAAGTCTCTGTGCTTAAGTGTCATCCCTGGATCGGTATGCTGACACACACAGTACTCGAGGATTTATAACAGAGGTAAGTCACATGTATAAAGTAACGTAAATACTATTACCTCGATCAACACAGCGGAAGCAACAAAGGTTGTGGAGTTCCATCAACACCAACGGCAAAGTTAAGTGTAGACAGCGCAACCCTAACGTAACACTTACTCATCGAATAAATCCTGCAACATGAGACGTTGCAGCCATATAGGTCAGTACATTGAATGTACTGGCAAATTCACACTGTAGAAGTATTGATGAACAATGTCTACAACTACATGCATATTTGGCTGGTGGAGGCTGTAAGGTTGTTTTTGCAGAAAGCTAATTTTTCCCTACCACAAAGGAATGCATTTATTTAACTACGTTGTTAAATTTAAATCATGAACAATTGAGAATGGTACCCCCATGTCAATCCCAAACCAAAGTCATTATTAACCCAACGAATTAATAAAATAGAGTGTTGAGATCAACAAATAATCCACTTCTAGATACTCAAAGATGTCCATAACCGGGGACACGACTACTCATGAATAGTTTGTACACTCTGCAGAGGTTTGTGCACTTTTCCCCACCAGACTCGATCGCCTCCGTTTAATTTATCGCACTGCATGGTGTTTGAGAAACGGATGACCGAGACATAGTCTTTCAGAAGCATTAACTCTTTACCCCGGGTGGACTCGTACACCTACATCCGCTACATTTGCTAGTCCACCACTGAAAGAGGTCACACAACATACTCAACTATGCCAGAGCCCATAATGGCATGTGGCTGCACATGGAAGTTTCTAGGCATGAAAATATTATATGATCCCTTTGAGCCTGGGTGGCATTCCAATAGGATAATCACACGGTACCCCCAGGATTTCCTAGGACAACACTGTTATATCCCCAGGTGTCCGGGCAAGCCATTGGTCCATCCCCAGGGTGCCACAACCAATCCACCCAGATGTGTATTAAATTACCACCTTAAAGTTTCCCTTAAATAACACTCACATCTTTCATGAAACTCTCAAACTAATCCACGTCTACGAGCATGGCTAAGCAATAAGTAACAAAGCGTATACCCCCTTGGTTGATCTCAAGTCACTGGGTTCCTACCTCATGGACTACAAAGCATCATATTATGTAACCAGTCCTAATCATGCAAGTGTTTGAGGATATAACTAATGCAATGAAAACTGGGTATTGGAAAGTATGATCAAAGTGTGAACTTGCCTTGTACTGACGATGTAGATGATCCGCACTCAGAACTCGTGATAGATCTACTCGTCACACTCCGATCAATCTATTGTTAGCAAACAATAGTAACCACAGATAAGCAATCACGTAGCACATCAGAAAGAACGAATAAAACACATCGGAAAACTGCGAAAACAAACGAATGGATCTTGAAACAGAAACTAATTTCTAGCGGTACCAAAATTATGTGAATTTGTCCTTATCATAAAGGTTACGTCAAGAGCTTCGATTTGCAAAAAGATTCAACTAAAACAGAGTTATAAAACTCAAGTTATGATCAAAACAAGTTTGAATCTAAAACTAGTTAAATTCAAATTTAAAACTTCCAAAAACATGTTTAAGTTGTTTTACTGGAAAGCGGGGAACATAACGAAGACATGGGCGTTGGTTTCGTTGGATTTGGACCAACGAGCAAAAAGTTACGAAGGTTTTAAGTTTAGGGACTAAACCGAAAATAAAACAGCTACAAAAAGGTCCCTGGACACGTGGCAAAAAACTACAGGTTGAAACCGTTCGCTGTGAGGGCTAAACCGACGAACGTTCACTAATTAGGGAAACATGATTTGAAAAGAGAAAAAAACAAAAGCCGATCTGGGGCGTCAGATCCAGATCGGACGGCGAGGGGCGGCAGTGGCGGTTACCACGTCGGCGGCAAGGGGCAGACGGCGGCGGCGGCTCGGGCTCGGTTGGGGCAGCGCCTCCGGTGGCCTGTGGTGGAGGGGCAGAGAAGGGCGGCGGGTCGCGGCGGTTGTGGTGGTGGTGTTGACGAGGGCCGTCGGCGAGTGGACGGAGCGGTGGCGGCGTGCTGGATCCCGTCGGCGGCGACGGCGGTTGGCGAGCGCGGCGGCGGCTCGAGGCGAGGCGAGGGAGGAGGCAAGAGGGGCCGGGGGTCCTGAAATTTGTAGGAGAGAGGGGGTCGGGTTACTTGGGCGAGGGGCAAGGGGGAGTCCTGCCTGGACAAGGCGTCGCCGACTAGGAGTGCTGGAGCCGGACTCCGGCGGCGGGTAGGGGAAGACCCCGACAGGTGGGGTCCACCTGTCGGCGGCTCAGGCGAAGCGGGGAGCGGGTGTGGGCGATAGGGTCGGGCGTGGCCCGCAGCGGCGGTGTGCGGCTAGGCCGAGTAGCCTAGTGCGTGTGTGCGCGGGTGAGCGGCTGGGCTGGCTCGGCCTTTGGCTGGGGCGGCCTGGTTTTTTTTTAAACAAACAGAGTATAAAAAGAAAAAGAAAAAGAAAAAGAAAAACAATATATAATATAGGCATATTATATATCAAAATTTTCAGAATTTTTTTCCTACAAGATGAACATTTTTCTACAGCCAAATAAAATGCTCATAAATTCTAATAAATCAAATAGTGCTAGTGTTGCAATAAAATCAAGTAAAAATCATTTTAAAAATACAAAAATGATTTCAAATTTATTTCCCTCCAATTTTCTAATGTAGGGAATCATGTTACCCTATTTTCCATATATTTTATTTTTGGATAAAAATAATTTGAATAAAACCCAATAATTCAAATTAAAAAAAAAATCAAAATATTTCAAAAGAACTTCCGACTCATATTTCCTATAATTTGAAGAAGTCATTTTATCTTCTCTCGGGAAAATCATTGAGTTGCATAAAGTTTCTGAATTTGAAAGTAGTTCGAGAATGAAATTCAAAATCCTTTCAAAGCCCTTTGTCATTTAATAAATGGAAGAAGTCGTATTATCTTCACTCCAGGTTTTGGTGATGAAAAGAATTTGAATTCCCGGAGATCAAAATGCAAAGTGAAAGTTTTGGGAAAGTCATTTTATTCCCTCTCATTAAACTTTCAAAAGTTTCAAATTTCACTCAATTTCACACAGCACATCACACAAGCAATCAAATCTATCTATTTAATATAACATTCCAAAATTTTGAATTTTGGGATGTTACAGAGTGGAACCTATTTTTTCTAGATTGTCGGCTGCTTTATTTTTGATTCGAGGAATGTGGTGGAGCGCCAAACCTTCGAACTTTTTCTGTAGCTTCCTTAATGCATTGCAGTATCCTGTCATGGCGGGGTTTCTGACATCCCACTCCTTCATCACCTGATTGACCACCAAATCCGAGTCACCGTAGACCATCAGGCGACGAACGCCAAGTGAGATAGCCATACGCAACCCGTAGAGGAGTGCTTCATACCCGACCTCGTTATTGGAGGAATCAAAGTGAATCTGGAGGACATTGCTGAGCCGATCACATCTTGGAGACACCAAGACCACTCCGTCACCGGAACCATTAAGCATTTTAGATCCATCAAAGAACATGGTCCACTGTTCCGAGTAAACCTGAGTCGGTTGTTACTGTTCAATCCATTCGGCCAAGAAATGTGCAAGCACTTGGGATTTGATCACCTTCTTTGCTTCAAACTTAATATCCAAGGGAGAAGTTCAATTGCCCACTTAGCCACTCGGCCAGTTGCATCTCGATTGTTCATGATTTCAGATAACTGAGCGTCACTAATGACAGAAACCGAGTGATCTTGAAAATAATGTGCAACTTTCTTCGATGTCAAGTAAATTCCATAGACAAGCTTCTGATAATGAGGATACCTCTGCTTGGACGGAGTCTGAACTTCAGAGATATAGTACATTGGTCATTGAACTTTGTAGGCTTTGCCTTCTTCTTCTCATTTCATTGTGAGCACTGTGCTGACAACTTGACCAGTGGCTGCAATGTATAAGAGTAGCGGCTCTTTGCTGTTCTTAGCAGCAAGCACCAGCTGGGTAGAAAGTGGGGCTTTGAGCTCAACGAACGCTGCTTCGGCTTCGTGAGTCCACTCAAACTTATCGGACTTCTTCATCAGTTGGTAAAGAGGCAGTGCCTTTTCGCCGAGACGAGAAATGAACCGACTCAGTGTCGCGAGACAACCTGTGAGCTTCTGGACATCATGTACATGCACATGCCGTTTCATTTGGACAATTGCATTTATCTTCTCGGTATTTGCATCTATCCCCCGTTCGGAAATGAGGAAACCGATTAACTTGCCTCGAGGCACTCCGAATGTGCACTTGGACATGTTCATCTTGATGTCGTACCTTCTCAGATTGGTGAAAGTTTCTGAGAGATCAGTCAGCAGGTCGGAACCTTTGCGTGAATTGACCACAATATCATCCATGTAAGCCTTCACATTCCTACTGATTTGAGTCAGCAGGCATTTTTGAATCATGTGCATGAATGTGGCACCAGCGCTTTTGAGACCGAATGGCATGGCGACATAGCAAAAATAGCCAAAAGGGGTGATGAAGGCCATTTTATTTCATCTGTCCCATACAATCGGATCTGATTATATCCAAAATACCCATCAAGAAAAGACAAATGCCCGCATCCCGTGGTCGAATCAACTATTTGATCAATACGGGGGAGCGGAAAATGATCTTTCGGGCATGCCCGATTGATATGTTTGAAGTCAATGCACATGTGGAGTGAATTATCCTTCTTAGGGACCATGACGACATCTGCGAGCCACTTGGAATGGTACCAGGAGCCGAGCCATTTCCTCACCAATCGCCTTCCTCTTCTCCGCAGCAGAGCGATGGAGATGTTCTTTTACAGGTTTGGCCTTCGAGTCGACTCTCAAATGGTGCTCAGCCAGTCCCCTGGGTACACCTGGCACGTTGGATGGTTTCCATGCAAAGATGTCCTAGTTCTCACGGAGGAACTGGATGAGCGCGGCTTCCTATTTGTTGTCGAGTGTCGTCGAGATATTGGTCGGAGCTACTGTGGGATCTTCCGCGTGAACGTGAACTTGTTTGGTTTCTCCAGCCGACTGTAAAGAAGACTCAAAAGCCGTCTTCTTAGATCGAAGTCTGTTCATCAGCAATTTTGGATCCCTTTTGAAGACATTCCTCGTCTCTCTGCCTATTCCCAGTGATGGTGATTACGCCCTTGGGTCCGGGCATCTCCAGCCTAAGGTACACGTAGCATGGACGGGCCATGAAACGACCAGAAGCTGGTCGTCCCAGAATAGCATGACAAGCATTGTGAAAATTCCCCACTTCAAACGTCAACTTTTCCTTCCGAAAATTCTTCGAGTCACCAAAAACCACATCCAAACAATCTTACCGAGTGATTTCGCCTTCTTCCCTGGGATGACTCCATGAAACTGCATGTTACTGTCACTAAGTCGAGACATCTGAATGCCCATCCCCTGGAGGGTTTTAGCATAAAGAATGTTCAAACCACTGCCGCCATCCATGAGAACTTTGCGCAACCGAGTGCTTCCTCCGACTGGATCCACTACCAAAGCTTGCCGCTCGGGGGTAGCAACATGGGCCGGATGGTCGACTGGTCGAAGTTAATGGGAGTATTTGACCACTTAAGGTACGTTGTAGTAGCCGGAGTGACCATTTTCACCTCTCGGTTAATGAATTTCAGTCAAATTTTGCTCTCGACGTCAGCAAAAATCACCAGAGTGGCATTGACTTTCTGATAATCTTCTTCCTTTTCTTCATCATTATCCTTGTCAGAGCCCTTCTCACTCCGCTGACCTTCGTGGAGCTGTTGAATAAGGAGTCTACACTGTCGAGTGGTATGCTTGGGTAAAATCAAGTTACCCTCTTCGTCTTTCTTCGTGTGGATGGCACACGGTAGGTCCAAGACATCCTGACCCAACCGATCTCTCTTCTTAGGAACCCACTTCTCTTTGGCATTCCCTCTGAACTTGCCTTGAGGAGCTACCACTGTAGCTTCTGCCTAACAAGTGGCTTCAGCTTTGCGTTTCTGTTTCCGACTGGGATATCCGCCTCTGGTGTCAAGGTCTACAGCCTTTCCTTTTCCACTACGGAGTCGGTCCTCTTCTCCGCCATTCGCATACCAAGTGGCTATATCCATCATTCGATTCTGAGACATGGCCTCGGAGCGACCAAATTTCAATATGAGCTCTCTGTATCAGACACCTTCCTTGAAGGCGCATATTGCTTCGTGCTATGAAACGTTCTCCACCACATGGTGAACTGTGGTCCAACACCGGTTGTAATCCCTCAAACTTTCATTCGGTTTCTGGACACAGTGTTGCAATTCAGGTAAGCCAGCAGGACGTTTGCAGGTGCCTTCGAATGTTTTGATGAACACTCGGGCCAGGTCCCCCAGCTGAATATGCTAGCGGGGCCAATTGATTCAACCAGGCACAGGCTGACCCTTCCAGCATCAATAGCAAATGCTTCATGGCAACGTCATCATTGCCTCCGCCAATTTTCACAGCCACTCGGTAATCTTCTAATAATGTATCTGGCTTTGACTCACCAGAAAACTTGTTCACTCATGTGGCCAACCTGAAGTTGGGAGGAATCTCAGCAGCTCGAATGGCCCTACTGAAACACTCGGGCCCAGAGACAAATGCTCCACTTCCACTCAGGCGATCTCTGTCCAAACCCTCTCGGTTATCCTAGCCTCTTTCAAGCAGGCCTTGCACGAGGACTGACCTTGCATCAAACCCAGGCTCTCGGGGGTCGACTGGATACCTCCGCTCATCACCTTATGATCGCCTCTCATCATATCGCTGGGGCGCGTACGAACCATCCCTCGGAGGGGGAGTAGGCACTCGACGACGATCATCACGGTGATGTCGAGGATCAAACTGCCCGTGGCCTCGATCCATGTACTGGTCCTGGCGATAACCACAATCTTCATGTCGCGGAGGCGATCTTGGGCTGTGAGCAGACTGTACTGTGTCTGCCCTAACAGACCTGTTGTGTATACTGTTGAGCGACTAGAAAATGGCCGAATTTTGTTCCCCAGACGCTCGGATCTGCCGGAGACCTTGTCATGCTTCAAATCGGGACGACTCTAAGAAATCCGCAATACGTGCAGCAACAACAACATTCGGAATCGGAGTGCGGAATACCTAATACTCATTCTGAGATCCACCCGGAAAGAGTTGTCACTGCCGTTGACTGGGATTTGGGGGTGGTCTGCGAGCACGGTCTTTGAGTGATTTCTAGAGATCCTCTAGACGTGCGCGCTCGGCCAAAGTGGCTATGCGTGCAGCTTCCAAAGCTTGAGCCTCGGCAGTCTCCCCAACTATGGTGGTCTAAAGATCCTGCTCGTTCCTGCGCCACAGTTCTTCTCTTTGTTCCGTAGTGAGGGCCTGCGGGTAGTACTCGTCATTGTCGTGCGACAGATCACCGTGTTCGCCTTCGCCATGGGGAAATCCGGGCGGGCTACGCCCGGGGCCGACCATGAGGACTTCTGCCGCGGGATCATTGCTTTCGCACTCGGAAAGTGTATCCGAGTGACCATATGATAGATCAAGCAAGCCATAAAGGGACTCGTCGGGCTTAATTGTCGCGATATGAGGACTGGACGACTGACGAGCCACCGCGTGCTTGACCCACCGCTGGAGCCGCGAGCGACCGGATCATTTGCGATGGCGAGCAGCTGGGAGGGAAGATGCCACCGGAGCCGACCGATACTGAGTCGATGGCTGCCGCAAGAGGACACCTCAGCAACTTGCACAGATGTGCACCGCCCCGTGAATAGGGAGCGCCTCGATGTCGAGGGGGGCTTCCTAGAGCCAGGCCGAATCGTCGGTGATGAAACTGAGCGCGCCGAGACGGATCTCGCGGCCCAGAAACAATCCACTGCGGGAAACCATGTCAAAGAAGTTCAAAGAATGCAACCTCGCCGGAAGTCACTTAGACGCCTTCCCCATGGTGTGTGCCAACTATCGTGGGAACGAATCTGACAGTAGAGGTAGGGGTACGTACGAGAGGGCGGAGCCTAGCTACGGCGAGATTGTACACTCGGATTTATGAGTTCAGACCCCTCTCGGAGGAGGTAATAGCCCTACATCTCGATGCCGCGGAGGCTTTGTTTTTACTGGAGTGTTGAGTTACAAGGGGTGTGAACCCTTGTGCATGAGGGGAGGGTTGGCTTATATAGACTCCGCTGACCCCTCGTAGTCCTCAGTTACGCAAAGGTTCAATAAGAGAATAATGGCATGAACATTATAGGAAACGCCCGCGTTTAATTGTCTTTACGGCGTCGGAGTGATTACCTGATCGTTGTCGTCCCGGGGTGGCTCTATGTCTTCTGTTCATCGAGTGAAACCAGATACTCCGAGTGAATAATGGTGATCGAGTGGAGAACAGACAACCGAGTGAACCTGTCATCGAGTGAGTTGCCCTCTGTTGTCATTTCAGTTGGCACCTCCCTTCTAACGTTGTAGGTCTTGGCCTTTTGCATAGTGTCCCTGGGTAGGGCATGTAGATCAGGCCTAGGACCCTACCCTAGGTACATGTCATCGTCAGGCGCCTCCCAACTCGGGCTTTTGTGGCCCATGTTGTCTTCCACCTCTTGGCCAGGGTCGGCCCTAAGGGGGGCATGAGGGCCGCCCCTCCCCCTCCGAGATCTAGGGGCTCCCTCATGGGTAGTCACGCAGAAGTCGGCAGTGCTGATCTTTTATGAGCCCAATTCTTCCAATATATCGAGAATAGCCCAAAGACTTCTGCGGCATGCAGTCCAGTATTACACTCAAGGAAAGGGGGCCTGCCCAAGCCCAAATAGTAACCTAGGTGGACATGAATCGCTATAACGCACGCGTCGATCGACTAGGAGAGCAGTTCATCAGGGAGCTAGTACATGCGGCGCCGCCGGCTTTTCGCATCACGCCTAGATCACAGTCGATGAATCAGGGAATCTCGTAGGAGGGGCGGCTGAGGGAGTCATGTATTAAGGGGTCCTCAGGTGGCCGGATCGCTCTTTATGGGCCATACTGGTGGGCCGTGAAGATTATTAATGAAGATTGTCTCTCATATCCGGATAGGACTCCCATGTGTGTAAAAATAACATGTTCAGAGTCTGGGTGTAATACTTTCCTTCCTCTGCAAGGTGATCATGTACAAACCCTAGGCCCCTCCGGTGCATATATAAACCAAAGGGTTTAGTCCGTAGAGACAGAAGAATCATAGCAATCACATAGGCTAGACTTTTAGGGTTTATCCATTACGATCTCGAGGTAGATCAACTCTTGTAACCCATATTCATCAAGATCAATCAAGCAGGAAGTAGGGTATTACCTCGATCGAGAGGGATCGAACCTGGGTAAACATCATGTCCCCAGTCTCCTATTACCATCGATCCTCAAACGCATATTTCGGGACCCCCTACTGAGATTTGCTAATTTTGACACCGACATTTGTGCTTTCATTGAGAGTTCCACTGTGTTGTCAACTGAAGGATTAATGGCTCGCTTTGTCATCAACGATGGCGCCACCACCAAGGGAATATTTCTCCCCGACCAGCTTTTTGCGTTCAGCGGCTTCGTGCTTCATGCCAACACTGAAGGCCACCTCGAGCAGGTTGACAGCTACGCCCCTGGTCATCAGATCAGGTTTGGAAGCATAAACTACGTTGCTGACGTCTGTGGATATTTGATCTTCGATGGATTCGCACCCATGGCAGCTGCTCCCTGCCACCATGATGAACACGACGTAGATCTATCGTCGGACCCCGTCCAGGGGACAACACTTGCTGCAGCTCTGGCCTTAGATCCGAAGCAGATCGCCTCATCCGAGGACGGGAAGATCAACCCCGCCACGAAGACCGCAGACTTAGCGGTGCTTGAGCTGCACATAGACCGAGCCTTGAGTGAGATTTCCTCCGCTGGAACTCCGGACTCGTCTCCGACTACAAGTTCCAAAGTTTCGGGATCTGCATCCTACGGGCTCGATCAAGCGGTTGTCACTGAACTCAGCCCCGCAGATGTCCGAACACATGTCCGGCACTCGCCCTTAGACGAAGCGCTGGACTTACAAAAATCTCTCTCCCTAGCAGACGATTCTCAATCGAATTATGCCCAGTTCGAACTGGAGGCTGAGGATAGGGAATTTTGCTTCCCACCCACCACCCACTTGGTAGCCACAGTCGATGATTTAACCGACCTATTAGATTACGCTTCCGAAGACATCGATGGGATCGATCATGATCCCGAAGCCGATCTAAGTGCAAACCCGCCCGCAACCGGGCGATGGATGACTACTTCTACATACGACGTATATATTGTGGACACACCCAACAAGGAGGAAGGCGACGGCGATAATAGTCCAGAACAGGATAAGCATGCCGATGAACCTCCCAAACACCGGCGTCAGAAGCGTCGATCTCAATCCTGTAAGGGGAAAGAGAGTAACACCGTCACTAAAGACGATGACGATCCAGAACAAGCCGATGACCCCGTGGAGCGAGCGGTAGAGTAGGAAGAATGGGAGGATGGTGAACACAGTCTCGAACCACTGGCCGATTACAGCGATGTGGATGACAACAATTATCAACCTGTCTCCTAAGAGGACGTCAGCCTGGGAGACGAAGAATTCATCATCCCAGAAGAACTGCTCAAACAGAAACATTTTCAACATCAGCTCATTGCCACCGCAAGGAGCCCGACGAAGTAGTAGCGGCGGGTTAGAGCCGAACAGGATACACTCAATGAAAGATGGAACAAAGTGCTAGATGCTGAAGAATGATATGGCTATAAGGGCCAAATAAAGAGCTACCCCAAACGCAAGCTGCTGCCCCAGTTCGACGATGAGAAATACCTCAAAGATTGCCTGAAGAAGTTTGGAATGCAAGATTGCAAAGGGTACACGACGCCAATGCCAATTAAAGGTCAATTGGGCTCCGACGACAATGGTAAAGAGTACAATCAAAAGGTATACCGCTCCATGATTGGTTCTTTACTCTATTTATGTGCATGTAGGCCTGATATAATGCTTAGCGTTTGCATGTGTGCCCGATTCCAAGCGGCACCAAAGGAATCGCACCACCTCGCTGTGAAGCGAATTCTTCAATATTTGGCTCACACCCCCACACTAGGATTATGGTATCCCAAGGGATGTATATTTGATCTAGTCGGATTCTCACATACTGATTATGCTAGTGACAAAGTTGATCGCAAGTCCAGCTCAGGCACATGTCACTATCTTGGACGATCTCTTGTCTGTTGGTCTTCAAAGAAGCGGAATTCAGTGTCCCTTTCCACAGCTGAAGATGAATACATTGCTGCTGGATCTTGTTGTGCTCAGCTTCTCTGGATGAAGCAAACTCTCAAGGATTATGGCTTCAACATGGAAAAGGTGCCTCTCTACTGTGATAATGAGAGTGCCATCAATATTGCTCACAATCCAGTTCAGCACTCGAAGACAAAGCACATTGAAATCCGTTAGCATTTTCTCAGAGATCATGTGATTAAGAAGGATATTGAAATCATTCATGTCAACACTGAAGAGAAACTGACAGATATCTTCACTAAGCCCTTGGATGAGAAAAGGTTTTGCAAGCTGCGGTGTGAGCTAAATATCTTAGAATCCTCAAATGTCAAGTGATTGGACAAACATCGTAATGCTGATGCATTTTGACGACTTAGATGTGCAACACACTAAGTAACGTATGTCTTCAATTCATGAAGACTTACACTCTGAGAGTGAATACATTAATGTGGAAATTGACTCTGGAGCGCCACGATAATTGTGCACCGTGTCCTGGTCTAATACTTCCTATACGGTGGGTAACGCCACCACCAAACTTTTCTGAAGATTTCATTTGGCGTCATAACTGCTTTATCTTCACACCGTGTTTGTCTTCAAAACTCATCTTCACAATGTTGGTTTGATTAGTTTCTCTCTCTCTCTCTCTCTCTCTCTCTATATATATATATATATATATATATATATATATATATATATATATTCTGTCCTCTACAGTGTTCACTTATACCTATGACTTCAAACTTTTTGATCTAAGTGAATGTGATCGGACCCAGTTCCCCTCTATGCTATATCTCTCCAACTCTCTCTATCTCTTCATATGCATTCTATTGACACTCGTTGAATGTCTTCACTGTGTCCTTGTCAGCTGAAGATATAGAGACAAACATTTAAAACGTTTTTAATGCTATGTCCCTTTTGTCCAAAATCCGGAGGAACCGAAACGTCCATCCAACATATCTGGCGCGTGTGGGATCGTGGCTCAATCCTCCATGAGATGCATTCCAGCCATGTGTCGTCTAAATGTGAACCGCCAGGGGCACCTGCGTAATTGCACTGCGCTGTCGCCCCTCCTTATAAATACTCCACCCCGTGCGGTCATTATTTCCTTTTTCCACCTCTCGCCATCTCGCACAACCCTAGCGCCTCCGCTAGCTCCAATCGACGCTGGAGATGAAGCGCTTAGCTGCCGCGACCTCTTCGACACCGTCTTCTCGCCCGCCGCGGACCTCGTCTCTCCACCGCCGTCGTAGGTGTCTTCCACCGCCAAGTTAGGGCATGGGAGATCGATCTGCTTGGCATCCCACTTTTCCCGTCAAGCACTTCTTCATTGCGGTAAATAGATTTCTATTTTTACCGCTATTTTGATCCGTCAAATTCATAAATCTTCGCCACAAGTGGTTTCTGTTCTTTTGATCTCTGTTTTATCTATTCTTCTCCCATGTGCTGCAAACATATTCACTTATGCTACACTACTAGTTAGATTCCTCACTTGTACTTATTCCCGGATTCGTACAAGTCTGGAACCAACTTACACCATATAAGTGAATGTCTTCAATCCTCTTTAATCTTAAAAATCTTCTGAGAATGTATATGACTTCTTCCCCTTCCCTCGCATCTCTAATTCTGTCATAGGTACATGTCCGTGGGGGAATCCCTTGGTTCTCATAGTCTGCATTCATTTGCAGAATTCTTACAGCGTCACATTGAATCACCTGAAACCAGCTCTTGTCTGACCAGTCGCAGGAAGACAAAATGCAGTGTGAAGCCTTTCAGTCTGAACCCTATGGCTTCAGAGAAACAATCCAAGAAGGGTGGCAGGCAGAGACGTACTGACACAACCAAAGATCTTCCTCCTGATCTATTCCAAATGTACAAATCTGATCCAGAAGAATCCTACGGAGAACGCAAGTCTCGAATCCAATGGATTCGAAGACATTGGGCAGAGCAATGGTTTCAGTACAAGTTTGTTACCCCAGAGTATGCTTCCAAGAATGCCATTCACCCTCCATTGGGTGATATCGTCTACAAGAAGCTCCAGCCCAAGACTGAGTCTGAAGCTATTGCCAAGAGCTTCTTCCCATGCATGGTCAGAGGACCTATGCCTTCAAATGCTCACCCATACAGTCTTCGATGGTGTCATGATGATGAACTCTTTGAAGAGAACTACAAATTTTCCAAGAACCTGCCACTCAGAACAGGAAAGAACTGTGCACCAACTTCAATCCTGGCTCATCTCGGCGACGGTCTGAAGCTGAAGCCAAGAAATGCAATCATCATGATGCCTCTGCTGCTTCTCCCTCCAAGAAGAAGCAAATGCTCAAGGCTTCAAAGGATTCACAGCAGCCTCACCTTTCCTCCACAGAGCCATTGGTGGTCGAACCCATCTCTGATGCCCTTCCTACCTCCTCCAACCCAGAACGACGTCTGGTTGTACATGAGCCTGCTCCCACAGAGGCTCATCAGACTAAAGAGATCCCAGCTGCTGACTCTCCTACAGCTAAAGACATTGGTCATGATGACAATGTGCATGATGATGAAGTTCTTCCTCAGCTTGAACCCCAACCTGTTCAATCACCTGCTCCCACAAGCAGTGAACTTATAAGCATTGGCGGTCCTATGACGCCAATGACTCAAGATGAATACTGGGAAGAGCAACACCCAAACACCCCCTACATGAAGTTATTCCTCGCACTCCACCATCTCCAGCTACCACTCCGGTAGTTGAGACTCCGACAGCAACACCAGAAGATGACATGGAGAAGATCAACGCAAATGCTTCACCAATTGCGTCGCCAAAATTCCGCAGGCTTCGCAAAGGTCTCAGGCCTCAAGCCTCCATGTCAAGCATTCTTGAAGATGGAGAGCAAAACTCTAGCTCAGTGGCACGTCAAGTTTTCCTGACGACATCCCTTCAGAGTCTGCTCATGAATCTGAAGCCAAGCTGGTTGAAGACATTCCGGCTGCATTAGCCGATGAAGCAAAAGAAGACACTCGTGAAGTCACCCCCCTCCGCAAGATTCTGTTGCCCAAGAAGAAGTGCCCAACATGCAAGAACCTGTCCACCAAGAAACTGTCGTGCATGAGGCCACTCAGCCTGAAGCCACTGCACCTGAAGCAAATGTGGCTGATAATTCTGTGACTACTGAAGCACATGACACTGTCATGACTGAAGCCTCTGTGCAGCAAGAAGTCACTGCCACTCCTGAAGTGATTGCGCGTGAAGTCATTGCTCCTGAAGTACCTTCTACTTCATCTGTGCCCTACACCATGGCCCAAGCCTTTAATAAAGATGATGTGCTTGTCACAGTAAAGTGGCCACTTCTGAAGCTTCCCGCTGCCCCAGGACCACAGTATGATTATCATGTGGCGCGAAGGCCTCAGACTCTGAAGTCAAAGCCCAGATTGCCTCGGCTTCCCAGCACCGCATCAACATAAGGGTCATTCAGTGTGCTTAGCTTCAGGGCAAACAACACATTCTTTTATTCTGCTAAGAACCCATACAAGAAGCCCAAGTTTTCTTCTGATAGGTTCTGGAGCTTTCAGCAACGAATCTATTACTCATGCATTCTGTGCAATCAGGGCCGGATTTTTCCGCATCAACTTCTTCATTGTGACGCCATTGCTAGACTGCCCTGCCTTGAAGAAGCCCTTGATTGCTTCAGAGAAGTTGGTCCGCTTCCTTTTGTCACTGCCAAGGAACATTGGAATGAAGAGCTTCTACTGCAATTTTATGCCACTCTGCACATCAGAGGATACATCAGGGATCCGAAGACATGGGTCCTTGAGTGGATGTCAGGTGACAGCCACTATGAAGCTAATGCTCAGACACTACTTGAGCTTACTTCCCTGCCCACTCCTGGTGAGTTATACGAACCAGGCTGTCTCTGCATCAGAAAGAGCTTCAAAGCGTCTTCAAGAATGCTGAACCCAACATGAGCGAAATGCTGAGCATGATGAAGCCACTGCCCCCAGATGCTGATCTTCCAAAAGAATTCTTTGTCCAAGACCTTGAGTACTTGCCTCGCACCATATACCATATCTTGAGGCGTACTCTTTGGCCTGTCAAGGGACACTCATCTGAGGCTGCACTGACTGGCGTCATGAAGAATTTGATCTTCCATATTGTCAATGGCATCCGCTTCAACACTCATGACTTCTTCATTTGCCAACTGGCTGCCTCGGCCGCTGATCTGTTTGGCCTCAAGCTCTACGCTCCTTGGATCATGAGGCTCATTAAGGTTCATTCAACTGTCAGCTATCAAGCCTCTGCACGAAACCATGTTGTCTTCTTGCCTGGGGTTGATACATCTATGAAGCCATCTATGATGTGCCTGCCAAGCAACCACTTCACCTGCACAATGCTGATCACCAAAGCTTCACACAACAGAATGACAGTGTGTATGTGCCAAATGCGAATGTGCCTACTTATCCTCTGGCTGGACACCTGCGCCTCCCACATCGTGCCAACACTGATGCCACTATAAGCACCATTGCTCAACGGCCAAAAAAGCGTACTCGTGTCCTGAACGACCGAGAGCTTCTTGTTTCACTTCACCAGAAGCAAGATAGGCATCATGACTGGATGAAGCGCCAAATGCAAAGTCTTCTCACAGATGTTAATCGCATTCACAACTTGGCGACCAAGAATTCCTTTGTTGCACATGAAGCATGTCGACGGTCCTGGAAGAGCCTTACCCTGCTATGCTCTGAAGCTGATCTTGAAGCAAATGGCTTCAGTGAGCACTTCAAGTTTGATTCAAGCCCTCCGCAAGTTGCGACTTGGCGTCCAACTGCATCTATTGAAGATTCTGAGTATTCATCTTCGGCTGCAACTGTTGTTGCTCGAGTCATCCATGAAGAAGACGACGCCACTTCCCCAGCAATCGCTTCACTGCATCACGATTCTGCGTCAGGCCCCTCTGCACCACGAAACTCCAACGTCGACCCGGCTGCCCCAGCATTTTCTTCGCCTGGGAACGCATAGATACTGTATGTCTTCAAACCTTTTTGGTCCTTACTAACAAAAGTGGGAGAAGCATATGAGTTGATAGTCTTCAAGCGGGTCCATATATGGGTCGGGTGCTTTATTTTTGCTAAGTTCTTACAACTCTCGTTTTGAAACATTTGGCTCTTGAGTTGTAACACTTAAAACTTGATGGTCGTCTGCTACATTTGCTATTGTTTCTTCTGCTTGGTTAAATATCTATCTTATGTGCACGAAGTCATTCAGCAGACGCCCATTTTCCATTATGCATCTCATTATCTTCACTTCATCCTTGTATGCATGATGGATTGTCTTCATAAAATTGAAGGACATCTCCACAAAGCAAAACCTGCCATGTGCCTTTGCATTCAAAAGCAAAACTACTATATGCACATCTTCAGGGGGAGCCCTGTCAACTTTATGAAGACATTGATCGTGTTATCCATAATGTCACATATTTTATCCCCGTTGAAAACTTCAACCTTTTTGTCATCAATCACCAAAAAGGGGGAGATTGTACGTGCATGTAGTGCCCCCTAGTTGGTTTTGGATTATTGACGACAAATGAGATTGAGGGACTAACGTGTTTGTGAGAATTGCAGGATAACACAGGTAATAGTCCCTCACAGATTCGGTTTAACTTCCAGAGATGACCCCTAAAACTGTATGAAGACATTGAAGTCAGTGGTGGTGCGTGAAGACATTCACGTGAAGATAATGACCTATGAAGACATTCATTGAAGACTATAGAACACGAAGATATAGTTTCTTTCGTAGTTCTTTTTATTCATTCTTGAGTCATAGGAACCACCGTACTGTTAAGTGGGGTCCAAGTGAACACAGTCGAGCAACTGAGGTGATGCTCAACCAAAACACATATGTCTTCAAGCAAAGACAAATGAGAGCAAGTCTTATCCAGAGTTGGATAAGTCAGCTTTACTTGGAGCTCAAGTAAAGTTGTCGTGTGTGTTCAAAATCCGACCATTGGACACGTGTCAGTTCCTTAGTGACCAAGGGTCACTAAGGACATATCATGTCGGGTTGCCTCATGGCTATAAATACCTCACCCCCTACATCATAAATTGGTGGCTACTCAGAGTTAGTGCATGGCTTTTGTCATTTGAGAGCAAGCCACCTCCGAAGCCTTTGAGAGAAAAGATCCTTTTGAGGACAAAACCCAAAACACCCAAAGCCAAAGAGAGTTAAGCATCACTGAAGTCTTTCTGTCTGTGTGACCTGAAGACTTGTTACACTTGAGGACTGTGCTTCCTCCAGCTGATTAGCCGTCACGTTCAGAGCGTCCTAGAGTGACTATGGACTGCCAGTGAACGAAGTCTGTGAAGGTTCAGAAGTCTACCTTGAAGACTTACCCGAGTGATTGGGCGAGGATTGTGTGTCCTTAGCTCAAGGGGAATACGGTGAGGACTGTGTGTCCTCGGGTTTGAATACCTAGCCATCCTAACCAGATGTACAGTTGAGACAGCAACTGGAACTGGTCTACCAAATCCCTGTCTCCATCAAGCATCTGGTTCTATCCCTATTCTCTTTTACATTTCAGCTTGTCTTCGTGAAGCCATTACTCATCTGCCCGCTCTGTCTGTCTTCACTGTGTGAAGACCACTATCTGTTTAGCTTCATTTATATCTTCCTTCTCGATCCATGTTATTTTTGTCTTCTGCTGTGTAACATATAGGCTCATTTTTATCATTTGTCTTCAAATCCCTCGTGCTTTGAAGAATTTCGTAAAAATCGCCTGTTCACCCACCATCTGGTCGATAACTTGCACTTTCAGGATCACTCCCCCTTAGTTGATAGCGGTCGAGGGATTGACCTCGGACGCCCTTTCATCCGCCCCACTCCCACCTGCTGGAACAGGGGGAGTTTGTAGAGAGGATACCTCGGTATCCCCCACAATGGGCGATGAGCCCCATAGAGGCGCATCACTCTCCATGTCTCCAGACGCTAGAGAATTCCCCGAGGACGGTGAAGCCACGAGGATGTCGTGCGGAGGACTATATAAGAAAATAAATAAATATTAGATGCTGAAAAGGAAAATTATCCGAACACAAGCAGTTTACATACTTATGATTCGGCCACGAGCTTAATCCTGGGCTGAACTCGATAGCTGTGTTCAGACGTTGAGTCCGAACTATCTGGAAGATTTAGCTTCTTCCTGGGCACAGCCTTGCCTGCGTCAGCAGGGGCCGCTCTTTTCCTCCCTTTTATCAGGACGGGGGAGTCATCTCCTTCCTCCTCTTCCTCATATTCTTCATCGGGAGAGAGGTGGGAGCTAGTTTCCTCGGACCTTGTGTCCGCGGGGCCTGCGGGGCGGGGGTCGCTCTTCACCTCCTTGCCCTTCTTCTTGGCATTCTTCTCCGGCGCCTTGTACGGCGCCGGGACCAACATCGCCGTCAGGCGAGGCCTCTCTGGGTCTTCTGGCAAGGGAGCCGGACACTTAATCCGCCGTGGCTTTTTCGTCCAGGCCTGGATAGAACACAAAAACTCTATCTCCTATTATAATTGAAGCATGGGCGGAGTATGAATTCGGTAAAAAATTTAGTTACCTCTGACACAGTGAGCGTGGTACTGAAGCCCTTGTCCTCAGTCTCCGCCGGCCATCCCTTCTGGGCCTTGAAGAGATGCTTCCAGATGTCTTTGTGTGTAGTGCCGAAGAGATGCTTCAGGGGCCGGGACCCTTTCGGATTGAACTCCCATAGATAGGAGTCCCGACGTTGGCAGGGAAGGACGAGACGGGCGAGCATTACCTGAATCACATTTGTGAGTTGGGTGCCCTTAGTAATCATGCCGGAGATGTGACCTTGGAGCACCAGCACCTCAGCCTGAGATCCCCAATCCGTACTCTCGTCGGTCCAAGAGGTTAGCCTCTCCGGGGGTCCAGATCTGAATGCGGGCGCTGCCGCCCACTTCGTGTCACGGGGCTGAGTGATGTAGAACCACTCGTGCTGCCAGACCTTGTTTGTCTCCACAAACGCCCCCTTTGGCTAGGTGGCATTGGGGATTTTTCTTACCATGGCGCCTCCGCACTCCGCGTGCTGCCCGTCGACCACCTTTGGCTTCAAATTGAAGGTTTTGAGCCATAGGCCGAAGTGTGTGGGTCACGGAGGAACGTCTCACATACCACTATAAAAGCAAATATGTGGAGAATTGAATTCAGGGCTAGATCATGGAAATCTAGCCCATCGAAAAACAAGAGGCCCCGTACAAAGGGGTGAAGAGGAAATCCTAGCCCCGAATAAAGTGCTATAGGAAGACAACCCTCTCACCCGCCTTAGGGACGGGGATAACTTGGTCCTTTTCGGGGACGCGGCGCGCCACATCGTCGGCGAGATACCCCGCGCTCCGGAGGCTCTTCACGGTCTTTTCTGTGACCGTGGATGCCTCCCACTTGCCTTTAGAGCCAGAACCAACCATTGCTGGGATGGGCGGCAGTGGTGGAGGAGTTGAGAATTGAGTGCGCAAGAGATGTGGGCGCTTGGTCTGGGGAGGTTGGAAAGTGATGTGTACTAAACAACCTTCTTCTTGTAGACATTGTTGGGCCTCCAAGTGCAGAGGTTTGTAGGACAGTAGAAAATTTCCCTCAAGTGGATGACCTAAGGTTTATCAATCCGTGGGTGGCGTAGGATGAAGATGGTCTCTCTCAAAAAACCCTACAACCAAATAACAAAGAGTCTCTTGTGTCCCCAACACACCCAATACAATGGTAAATTGTATAGGTGCACTAGTTCGGCGAAGAGATGGTGATACATGTGCAATATGGATGGTAGATATAGGATTTTGTAATAAGAAAATATAAAACATCAAGGTGGCAAGTGGTAAACGTGAGCATAAATGGTGTTGCAATGATAGTAAACAAGGCCTAGGGTTAGTACTTTCATTGGTGCAAGTTCTCTCAGCAATAATAACATAACTGGATCATATAACTATCCCTCAACATGCAACAAAGAGTCACTCCAAAGTAACTAATAGCGGAGAACAAACGAAGAGATTATGGTAGGGTACGAAACCACCTCAAAGTTATTCTTTCTGATCGATATATTCAAGAGTCCGTAGTAAAATAACACGAAGCTATTCTTTCCGTTCGATCTATCGTAGAGTTCGTACTAGAATAACACCTTAAGACACAAATCAACCAAAACCCAAATGTCACCTAGATACTCCATTGTCACCTCAAGTATCCGCGGGCATGATTATACGATATGCATCACACAATCTCAGATTCATCTATTCAACCAACACAAAGTACTTCAAAGAGTGCACCAAAGTTTCTACCGGAGAGTCAAGATGAAAACGTGTGCCAACCCCTATGCATAGATTCCCAAGGTCACGGAACCCACAAGTTGATCACCAAAACATACATCAAGTGAATCACGTGATATCCCATTGTCACTACAGATAAGCACATGCAAGACATACATCAAGTGTTCTCAAATCCTTAAAGACTCAATCCGATAAGATAACTTCAAAGGGAAAACTCAATCCATTACAAGAGAGTAGATGGGTAGAAGCATCATAAGATCCAACTATAATAGCAAAGCTTGCGATACATCAAGATCGTGCATCTCAAGAACACGAGAGAGAGAGAGAGATCAAACACATAGCTACTGATACAAACCCTCAGCCCCGAGGGTGGACTACTCCCTCCTCGTCATGGAGAGCGTCGGGATGATGAAGATGGCCACCGGACCCCCCCTCCGGCAGGGTGCCGGAATGGGGTCGATTGGTTTTTGGTGGTAATAGAGGCTTTCGGCGGCGGAACTCCCGATCTAGGTTATTTTCCGGAGGTTTCAGTATATATAGGAGGTGTTGAAGTCGGGGTCAAGCAAAGGGGGTCTACGGGCTGTCCACGAGGCAGGGGGGCGCCCAGTAGGGGGCACCCTCGTGGGCAGCCCGTGCATCTCCTGGTCCTCCTTCGGTACTCCGTGGGCTTCTTCTGGTCCAAAAACCACCTCCGTTGAATTTCAGGTTAATTGGGCTCCGTTTGATATTCCTTTTCTGTGAAACCCTAAACAGGAGAAAAACAAAAGTTGGCACTAGGCTCTGGGTTAATAGGTTAGTCCCAAAAATCGTATACAAGTGTATAATAAAGCCCATAAAACATCCCAGAAGGATAATATAATAGCATGGAACAATGAAAATTATAGATACGTTGGAGACGTATCAGCATCCCCAAGCTTAATTCCTGCTCGTCCTCGAGTGGGTAAATGATAAAACATAATTTTTTGATGTGGAATGCTACCCAACATAATTCTCAATGTAATTTTCTTTATTGTGGCATGAATGTTCAGATCTGAAAGATTCAAGATAAAAGTCTATATTGACATAAGAATAATAATACTTCAAGCATACTAACAAAGCAATCATGTCTTCTCAAAATACTATGGCTAAAGAAAGTTATTCCTACAAAATCATATAGTCTGGCTATGCTCCAACTTCATCGCACAAAATATTCATATCATGCACAACCTCGGTTTCAGCCATGCACTTGTTTTCATACTCTATTCTTTCAAACCTTTCAACTTTCACGCAATACATGAGCGTGGGCCATGGATATAGCACTATGTGGAATAGAATGGTGGTTGTGGAGAAGACAACAAGGAGGGAGATAGTCTCACATCGACTAGGCATATCAACGGGCTATGGAGATGCCCATCAATAGATATCAATGTGAGTGAGTAGGGATTGCCATGCAACGGATGCACTAGAGCTAAAACTTTATGAAAGCTCAACAAAAGAAACTAAGTGGGTGTGCATCAAACTTGCTTGCTCATGAAGACCTAGGGCATTTGAGGAAGCCCATCGTTGGAATATACAAGCCAAGTTCTATAATTAAAATTCCCACTAGTATATGAAAGTGACTAAACATGAGACTCTCTATCATGAACAACATGGTGCTACTTTGAAGCACAAGTGTGGAAAAGGATAGTAGCATTGTCTCTTCTCTCTTTTCTCTCATTTTTTTTATTATTTAGAGGGGCTTTCTCCTTTTTTTAGCCCCTCTCTATTTTTTTGGGCCATCTCCTTTTTTTAATTTTATTTGGCCTTTCCCCACATGGGACAATGATCTAATAATGATGATCATCACACTTTTATTGATTTACAACTCGATATTACAACTCATTACTAGAACAAAGTATGACTCTATATGAATGACTCCGGCGGTGTGTCGAGATGTGCAATGAATCAAGAGTGACATGTATGAAAAATTATGCATGGTGGCTTTGCCACAGATACGATGTCAACTGCATGATCATGCATGGCAATATGACAATATGAAGCGTGTCATATGAACAGAATGGTGGAAAGTTGCATGGCAATATATCTCGGAATGGCTATGGAAATGCCATGATAGGTAGGTATGGTGGCTGTTTTGAGGAAGATATATGGTGGGTGTATGGTACCGGCGAAAGTTGCGCGGTACAAGAGAGGCTAGCAATGGTGGAAGGGTGAGAGTGTGTAATATCCATGGACTCAACATTAGTCATAAGAACTCATATACTTATTGCAAAAATTTATGGGTCATCAAAACAAAGTAATCAACGCATGCTCCTAGGGGGGACGTTGGTAGGAGTTAACCATCGCGCGCCCCCGACCTCCACACAAAGGACGACACTCTACAAATACCTCATGCTCTAACTTCGTCACATAGCGGTTCACCATACGTGCATGCTACGGGAATCAAAAACTTTAACATAAGTATTTCTCAATTTCATAATGACTCCACTAGCATGACTCTAATATCACTATCCTAATATCTCAAAACAATTATCAAGCATCCAACTTCTCATCATATTCAATGCACTTAGTATGAAAGTTTTTACTACATTGATCTTGGATGCCTATCATGTGAAGGCTAGTTTTATAGCCAAAGCACATTACCGTGCTGTTCTAAAAGACTCTCAGAAGGATATAACTGAAGCATGAGAGTTCATCTATTTCTTCAAAATAAAACCACCGCCGTGCTCTAAAAGTTATAAGTGAAGCACTAGAGCAATAACAAACTACTCCGAAAGATATAAGTGAAGATCAATGAGTAGTTCAATAATTATGTAACTATGTGAAGACTCTCTAACATTTAAGAATTTAAGATCTTGGGATATTATAGTTGGAACTTGCTTAGATTCTTCACTTATATGCATAGATTGCCAAGGTCACGGAACCCGCAAGTTGATCACCAAAACATACATCAAGAGAATCACGTGATATCCCATTGTCACTACAGATAAGCACATGCAGGACATACATCAAGTGTTCTCAAATCCTTAAAGACTCAATCCGATAAGATAACTTCAAAGGGAAAACTCAATCCATTACAAGAGAGTAGATGGGGAGAAGCATCATAAGATCCAACTATAATAGCAAAGCTCGCGATACATAAAGATCATGCCATCTCAAGAACACGAGAGAGAGAGAGATCAAACACATAGCTATTGATACATACCCTCAACCCGGAGGGTGGACTACTCCCTCCTCGTAATGGAGAGCGTCGGGATGATGAAGATGGCCACCGGAGAGGGTCCCTCCCTCGGGCAGGGTGCCGGAACGGGGTCTAGATTGGTTTTTGGTGGTAACAGAGGCTTTCGGCGGCGGAACTCCCGATCTAGGTTATTTTTCGGAGGTTTCAGTATATATAGGAGGTGTTGGAGTCGGGGCCAAGCAAAGGGGGTCTACGGGATGTCCATGAGGTAGGGGCGCGCCCAGTAGGGGGGCGCCCCCCATCGTCGTGGGCAGCCCGTGAATCTCCTGGTCCTCCTCGGGTACTCTGTGGGATTCTTCTAGTCCAAAAACCACCTCCGTTGAATTTCAGATTAATTGGGCTCCGTTTGATATTCCTTTTATGCGAAACCCTAAAACAGGAGAAAAACAGAAGCTGCCACTAGGCTATGGGTTAATAGGTTAGTCCCAAAAATCATATAAAAGTGTATCATAAAGCCCATAAAACATCCTAGAAGGATAATATAATAGCATGGAACAATAAAAAATTATAGATACGTTGGAGACGTATCAGAAAGCTAGGGCTTGAGGAGAGCGTGGGATTAAAGGGAAAGATTTGAGTCATTTTATAAGCGGTGAATGCTAAACGCCCCCCACTCCAGCCGTAAACCTCGCCCATTCCCAACGAGGTTGTGCGTAAGGCGCGGTTAAGGTTCTCACGTCACATTGATAAGGATCCCGTAATAAGTGGGCATGATCTCTGTTTTGACAAGACGTGCCAATGGGACTATACCTCGAAACGCAAAACTGGAGCAAAGAAAGCGATTCGATATATTAAAGGGACAGACATGACGCTTCACTGATAGTACCTTTTTGTAGGGAATATTGCTTCAGTATGTTCGGGAGGAGGAACCCGCCTTGCAATGCCGAAGATAGTATGCGAGCCGAACTCATCGTCATCAAAGGCTGGTTCAGGGGCTACTGAGGGAGTCCTGGATTAAGGGGTCCTCAGGTGGCCGGATCGGTCGTTATGGGCCAGACTGGTGGGCCATGAAGATTATTAATGAAGATTTTCTCCCGTATCCGGATAGGACTCCCATGTGTGTGAAAATAGCAAGTTTAGAGTTCGGATGTAATACTTTCCTTCCTTTGCAAGGTGATCATTTACAAACCCTAGGCCCCTCCGGTACATATATAAACCGGAGGGTTTAGTCCGTAGAGACAGAAGAATCATAGCAATCACATAGGCTAGACTTTTAGGGTTTAGCCATTACAATCTCTAGGTAGATCAACTCTTGTAACCCATATTCATCAAGATCAATCAAGCAGGAAGTAGGGTATTACCTCGATTGAGAGGGCCCGAACCTGGGCAAATATCGTGTCCCCAGTCTCCTGTTACCATCGAACCTCAGACGCATAGTTCGGGACCCCCTACCCGAGATCTGCCAGTTTTGACACCGACAGCGGCCCTATTGGAAGGGATCTCGGTGGCGCGCCGGCGTTGCCTATCATTTGTGGATGTAAGTGTTGCCGCCGATGTCCGCCGTATGTTTCACTACCACATATGCTTCTGCAGTTTGGTAGTAATGTTTTTGTGGCGTAGATCTCAAAGAAATCGAGAAAAATGATGTTCTGCATGCTGATCTGGACTAGTGGTTTTCAGGTGAACTATGCAATGACACATGGTTTAGGTAATTAACTCTTGATTTACTGAATTATACAACTAGATAAGAGTAACTTTCTACTATAACAGTACCATCGATTTGTTTTTCCTGAAGATATAAACAAACAATATCCATATAATTCATACGGATTTGCTCACCTATCTTAATTTCTAGAGTATTGCTATTTATAATAACAATCTTACCATAGTCAATTCAAGGACAACTCTACATTTTGGATGCAAATGTCCTTTTCTACTATTCGGAGAGTCACTTGTCGATGGACCTTTTCGTACCTATAATGTAATGTTCCTATAGTTTTAGTACAACATCACATAATATGTGACAAGTGCATTTCAAAGGATGTTTTGTGATAGACACACGCTGCCTTTTCTACTTTTCTCCATAGGGGATTATATATACCTTGGGTTACTCATGAGATCATAGTGACACAAATCTTAAGTTTCTATTGCACATTACTTATACATACATATATTGATTATTATTGTTAAGATGTTTATATTAAAGGCCCCTGACTTTTAGTTTCGCCCCGGGCTCTCAAAATCTCAAGACCGGTGCCGCTCTTGGCCTTTTTAGGCCCGCTGATATTAAATTAAATATAAAAGTATTCTAAATACGTTTAGACCATATTATATAAAATTAAACATCCTCAGAAATATTTTCCACCTATATATTATTTATCAGCAATACCCGATATTACCCGATATTACCGAAACCCTTCCGATGACCCCGAAACGCTTCCGGATCCTCAAGGAACTACTCCGAATATTAATGAAATAATTTCACATATATATTCTCATCCTCTCATTCTACTAACACTCATAAGATCATGATTGCCTTAATCTTGTAACTGCATAGATTCTGTAACTCATAGACATGAACGAAACTATTCGTTTAATGATTGACGGCTGAACCATGGACGTCAATATGGATCCCTATGAGCACACGAATGATATTTGAGTGCACTGTTGGTTCTCACGTGATGTTCCTTTTGCTTCGTGATACTTCACAAAACTTGGGATACATCACTATCCTCCTGAGTCATCACCATGCTCACTATACCGAAATCGTCGTTCCATATACCTCCTTTTACTAATCCGGTATTGAAACAATAAAGAGTATCCCACACCTATTTCCCCAGAGGTGACTCTGGGTTATCGAACCCACTACAGGAAGATTCCCTTAAAGCGATGGTCTCTAGCAAGCTTTTGTCAAAGTGTCAAATCCAGCTTTTGACCGGATCAACAAGCAAATAGTGATTCAAACACTTATAATACAAAGAGGTACATGTACGAGGTTTTAATGCTTACAACCTTGAATTTGTGCTCGGATCAAATATGATATTAATTTGTGCGCTGGAAGTTACCCATCGAGATGTGCTTGTTACAGATTGAAGTGGGGGGTGTGTCTAAATAACATCTTGACCGGTGATACATTTTGAACGTATCTATAATTTTTGATTGTTTATGGTATTATATTATCAATCTTGGATGCTTTATATGCATTTATATGCTATTTATATCATTTTTGGGAACTAACCTATTGAACCAGTGCCTAGTCCCAACCGCTGTTTTTTTTTGTTTTTTGTTTGCCGGAAAATCCATACCATATATGGACAAAAGAGACCCTAGAAGCTTCGGGATGAGACCAGAGACCAGACTAGGAGACGGCAAGGCAAAAGAGCGCCCAGGGGGGTCGCGCCCTGTTACGTTGTGGGACCCTCGTGGATCCGTCTGACCTAATTTCACTTCTATAAATTATCTAATATTTAGAAACCAACAGAGAGCGGCCCCAAATACTTTTTCGCTGCCATAAGTTTCTGTTCTTCCGCGATCCCATTTGCAGGCCTTTTCCAGTACTCTTCCGGAGGGGGGGATCAACCACCGAGGGCTTCTACATCATCCTTGTTGCCTTTCGATGACGCGTGAGTAGTTCACCACAGACCAACGTGTCCATAGCTAGTAGCTAGATGGCTTCTTCTCTCTCTTTGATCTTCAATACAATGTTCTCCTCGATCTTCTTTGAGTTCTATCTGATGGAATCTTCTTTTGCGGTGTGTTTGTTGGGATCTAATGAATTGTGGATTTATGATCCTATTATTTATTGAAATTAATTGAGTCTTTTTTTGAACTTTATTATGCATAAATATGAGGGCTTTGTATTTCTCTCTGATATATCCATTTGGTTTGGCCAACTAGATCGATTTATCTTCAGTGGGAGAGGTGCTTTGTAATGGGTTCAATCTCCTAGTACTTTATATCCCAGTGACAGTACGATACAAGACATGTGTTTGTATTGTTGCCATTAAGGATAAAATGATAGGATTTATTCATATTGATTGGGTTTACTCTGTCTACATCATGTCATCTTGCTTAAAGCGTTACTTTGTTTGTCATGACCTTAATACCATAGAAGCATGTAGGATAGCGGTCGATTGGTGGAGTAATAGTAGTAGATGCATGCAGCAATGGGTCTACTTGTCATGGACGTGTTCGGGAAATGTTGCATGGAAAATAAAAAAATTCTACGCACATGCAAGATCTATCCATGGAGATGCATAGCTACGAGAGGGGAAGAGCATCTACATACCCTTGTAGATCGCTAAGCAGAAGTTTTTATCAATGCAGTCGATGTAGTCGTACACCTTCACGATCCATTCCGATCAAGCACCGAACGTACCACACCTCCGTGTTCAGCACACGTTCAGCTCGATGACGTCTTCGCCTTCTTGATCTAGCAAGAGGGGCGAAGTAGTGGATGCGTTTCAGAAGCAAGACAGCGTGGTGACGGTGGTGGTGAAACTATTTTTGCAGGGCTTCGCTAAGCACAACGGATTTAGAGCTGAGGAGGAACCAGAAGGTTAGCCTAGCTCTAATTAGTCAACTAGGACAACTAGAACTAGAAGAACTACAGGAGGCTCCAAAACTTGTGTTCTAGGGGCTAGCCCTGCTCCTCTATTTATTTGTTGAGACCGAGGGTCGTAACTTGGGGAGAGGGCCTCCCCAAAGTCGGTTTGAAATGCAAGGAAGAGTCCTTCTCGGATTCCAACACCAGACGCCATGGTCCTCGGTGTTTGGCCCAGGGCCAGACGCCAGGGTCCCTGACGTCTGGTCCCTGACCTCCACAAAACTACCTTTTGCACTGACCTAAATCCCCATGGGCCTTACCCCTTGGCCCAACCAACCTTCCAGCAATTCGATAATTATCTGGTGTATTCTGAAACTCTTTCGGAGACCGAATACTATCATCCTATATATCAATCTTTACCTCTGGACCATTCCAGAGCTCCTCGTCATGTTCGTGATCTCATCCAGGTCTCCAAACAACATTCGGTCACCAACATACATAACTCGTATAATACTATATCGTCAACGAATGTTAAGCGTGCGGACCCTACGGGTTTGAGAATTGATGTAGACATGACCGAGACGCTTCTCCGGTCAATAACCAATAGTGGGACCTGGATGCCCATATTGGTTCCTACATATTCTACAATGATATTTATTGGTCGAACCTATATGAAAACATATGTAGTTCCCTTTGTCCGTCGGTATGTTACTTGCCCAAGATTTGATCGTCGGTATCTCCATACCTAGTTCAATCTCATTACCAACAAGTTTCTTTACTCGCTTCATAATACATAATATTGTAACTAACTCCTTAGTCACTTTGCTTGCAAGCTTCTTGTGATGTTGCATTATCGAGAGGGCCCAGAGATACCTCTCCGTCATACAGAGTGACAAATCCCAATCTCGATCCATGCGAACTCAGCAGACACCTTCGGAAATACCTGTAGAGCACCTTTATGATCGCCCAGTTACGAAGTGACGTTTGATACACACAAGGCATTCCTCCGGAGTCTGTGAGTTGCGTGATCTCATGGTCAAAGAAACATGTATTTGACATTAACAAAGTAATAACTATAAACTGAACGATCATATGCTATGCTAATGGATGGGTCTTGTCCATCACATCATTATCCTAGTGATGTGATCCCATTATCAAACGACAACTCATGTTTATGGTAAGGAAATCCTAACCATCTTTTGATCGATGAGCTAGTCTATTACAGGCTCACTAGGGACTTGGTATCTGTTTATGTATTCGCATAAATATTTAAGTTTCCGATCAACACAATTATAGCATGAATAATAAACCTTTATCATGATTAAGCAAATATAATAATAACCACCTTATTATTTCCTCTAGGGTATATTTCCAATAGTATCCCACTTGCACTAGTGTCACTAATCTAGATTACATGGTAATGAATCTAACACCCATGGAGTCTTGGTGCTGACCATATTTTGCCCGTGGATGAGGTTCAGTCAACGGGTCTGCCACATTTAGATCCGTATGTACTTTACAAATTTCTATGTCTCCATCCTTGACATAATCATGAATAAAGTTGAAGCATCGCTTGATGTGCTGCATTCACTTGTGAAACCTGGGCTCCTTGGCTATGGCAATTGCTCTAGTGTTGTCACAAAAGATTGTCATTGGACCTGATGCACTGGGTATTACACCCAGATCAGATATGAACTCCTTCATGCGCTGCTTCTGAAGCAGCTATGCACTTCGCTCCACATGTAGATCCTGCCACGACGCTCTGCTTAGAACTGTACCAACTAAGAGCTCCACCATTCAATATAAACACGTATCCGGTTTGCGATTTAGAGTCATCCAGATCTGTGTCGGAGCTAGCATTGACGTAACCCTTTACGACGAGCAACTTCATCACCTCCATAAATGAGAAACATATCCTTGGTCCTTTTCAGGTACTTCAGGATATTCTTGACCACTGTCCAGTGGTCCACTTGTGGATTACTTTGGTACCTCCTCGCCAAACTTGTGGTAAGGTACACATCATGTCTGGTACACAGCCTGGCATACATTATAGAACCTATAGCTGAGGTATAGGGAATGACTTTCATTCTCTCTCTATCTTCTGTCATGGTCGGACTTTGAGTCTTACTCAATTTCACATCTTGCAACACATGCAAGAACCCTTTCTTTGACTGGTCCATTTTGAACTTCTTCAGAACTTTGTCAAGGTATGTGCTTTGTGAAAGTGCTATTAAGTGTCTCAATCTATCCCTATCAAGGTTGTCAGAATCGTGATTCTATTATACGATTCTACGACTTTACTATCCAAACTAACCCCGATGATTCCAAGATTTTAGTTCATACAATCTACGTTTCTACGATCCTGATAGTGAAGATTCTACGATTTACGATCCTACCGTCGGAGCTCCGATCCGATTCGAAATAGCGAGTCTGACAACCTTGATCCCTATAGACCTTGATGCCCAATATGTAAGCAGCTTCACCGATGTCTTTCATTGAAAAATTCTTATCCAAATATCCTTTTATGCTATCCAGAAATTCTATATCATTTCCAATCAGCAATATGTCATCCAGATATAATATCAGAAATGCTATAGAGCTCCCACTCACTTTCTTGTAAACACAGGCTTCACTGTAAGTCTGTATAAAACCAAATGATTTGATCACCTCATCAAAGCGTATATTCTAACTCCGAGATGCTTGCACTAGTCCATAGATAGATCGCTGGAGCTTACACACTATGTTAGCACCCTTAGGATCGACAAAACCTTCTGATTGCATCATATACAAATCTTCTTTAAGAAACCCGTTAAGGAATGCAGTTTTGACGTCCATTTGCTAGATTTCATAATCATAAAATGCGGCAATTGCTAACATGATTCTGGTAGACTTAAGCATTAGTACGTGTGAGAAAGTCTTATTGTAGTCAACCCCTTGAACTTTTCGAAAACCTTTTGTGACAAGTCGAGCTTTGTAGAGAGTGATATTACCATCAGCGTTCGTCTTCCTCTTGAAGATCCATTTATTGTCAATGGCTTGACGATTACCGGGCAAGTCCACCAAATTCTACACTTTGTTCTCATGCATGGATCCTATCTCAGATTTCATGGCCTTAAGCCATTTGTCAGAATTTGGGCTCATCGTAGCTTCTTCATAGTTCGTAGGTTCACCGTTGTACAACAACATGACTTCCAGGACAGGATTACCATACCACTCTGGTGTGATACGTGTTCTGGTCGACCTGCGAGGTTTAGTAGTAACTTGATCTGAAGTTTCATGATCATCATCATTTGTTTCCTCTCTGGTTGGTGTAGGCATCATGGGAATGGTTTGCTCTGATGTGCTACTTTCTAATAACCCACAAGTATAGGGGATCGCAACAGTTTTTGAGGGTAGAGTATTCAACCCAAATTTATAGATTCGACACAAGGGGAGCCAAAGAATATTTGCAAGTATTAGCAATTGAGTTGTTAATTCAGCCACACCTGGAGATTAATTAGCTACAACAAAGTGTTTAGTAGAATAGTAATATGATAGTTTTGACAGTAGTGGTAACAAAAATAGTGACGGTAATAGTGATAGCAATGATTTTGTAGTAGTTGTAACACTAACAGCAGCAGTAGTAACTTAGCAAGATCAATATGTAGGGAATTTGTAGGCATTAGATCGGCAATTTGTTGGATGATATTCATCATGTAACAGTCATAACCTAGGGCGACACAAAACTAGCTCTAGTTCATAAATGTAATGTAGGCATGTATACCGTAAATAGTCATACGTACTTATGGAAACAACATGTATGACATCTTTTGTCCTACCCTCCCATGGCAGCGGGGTCCATAAGGAAACTAAGAAATATTAAGGTCTCCTTATAATAGAGTACTTGAACAAAGCATTAGCACATAGTGAATACATGAACTCCTCAAACTAAGGTCATCACTGGAAAGTATCCCGAATATTGTCACTCCGGGGTTTACGGATCATAACACATAGTAGGTGAATATGACTTGCAAGATCGGATCTAGATCATAGATATAATGGTGAAAACATAAACGGTTCGGATCTGAATTCAAGGCACTCGAGCCCAAAGTGTCAAGCATTAAGCATAGCAAAGTCATAACAACATCAATCTCGGAACATAATGGATACTAGGGATCAAGCCCTAGCAAAACTAACTCGATTACATGGGCGTGCTTGGAGGGGGGGCATGCCCTGGTGGGTTGTGCTCACCCAGGGCCCCCCTCCGGTGGTTCTTGGCTCCAATATTTTCCTTTTATTCTGAAATAATTCTCCAAAGAGTTTTGTTCCATTCCGAGAACTTTTATTTTTGCACAAAAACAACACCATGGTAGTTCTGCTGAAAACATCATCAGTCCGGGTTAGTTTCATTCAAATCATGCAAATTAGAGTCCAAAACAAGAGGAAAAGCGTTAGGAAAAGTAGATACGACAGAGACGTATCAACTCCCCAAGCTTAAACCTTTGCTTGTCCTCAGGCAATTAAGTTGATAAACTAAAAGTGAAAAAGTAAAACTTTTACGAACTCTTTTGCTCTTGTTTACATAAATAAGCTTAAGTAGCACCCAGGTTTTAGCAAAGATCATGACTAACCATGTCAACAATAACTCTTAGAAAATATATTAACCCATATCAATAGCATAAACAACTAGAGAGCAATAATAAGATATCTCATGTGACAACACTTTATCAAAACAACCATGATATAATATGACAACAATGGTATCTCGCTAGCCCTTTCTGAGACTGTAAAACATAAATGCAGAGCACCACCAAAGTTCAAGCAACAAGTAAACATTGTAATTCATGGTAGAAAAGATCCAGTCATTCTAACACCCAACATTAACTACACTCACTGCATGAGGTGATGACTCAACATAAAAGTAAATAGATAGTCCCTTCGTAGAGGGAAGCAGTGATTTGTAGAGGTGACAGAGATCAAGGTTTTAAAACAGAGATAAATAAAATTTTCAGAATTGCACCCTTCATACTTACTTCGTGACCATTAGTTATCAATATCTTCCATGCTAAACACATTAGTGGCGGTTCCCAAGCGGTAACGTAAAGGTTTTACTCCATAGGAGTTTTTGTTTGATTATTTGTAAGTCTTTTCTTTTTGAATTCGAGACTGGGAATCCCTATTACCACCCCTCTCGTGCAAGGACAAGTGAATGAACACTCATCATGAGAATTACCCGCTTAGCATGGAAGATACCGACTATTTCTTGTCACTCTATGAACAATACATGCACACAAAAAAGGATGTTTATTTAAAGTTTTAGAGGTGGCACATTCAAATTTACTTAGGATAGTAGGGTAATACCACATATAGGTAGGTATGGTGGACTCATCTGGAATACCTTTGGTTTTGGGATTTGATGCACAAGCAGTATTTCCGCTTAGTACAGGCGAAGTCTAGCAAATAGATTGAGAAGCGGCCAGCTAGAGAGCAACAATGGTCATGAACATGCATTATGCATAATAAACATTGGATATCAGCATGAGTAGGATATGGACTCCATGAACATAAATATCATAGATGCTATGTTGGTTTTGATTCAACTACATGCATGAACATGTGCTATGTCAAGCCACTTCAAATATTCAGAGGAGGATACCATATCATCATACAACATCACACTCATTTTAATGCAATGTTGACCTCCAAGATAAATTATCCACACCTAGCTACTTAAACATGACATGAGAAACTATAATATCTAATTATCATTGCAACATGTTTGATCATAATAGGCTGAATCATGGATACTAGATTAAACATATTTACAAAAACAAAAACATGTTAAGTTCATACCCGTTTCTCTCTGCCACGACCAATTCATCAAATATCGTCATTATTGCCTTTCACTTGCACGACCGAATGATATGAGAATAATATAGTGCAAGAGTGCCATGGACTAAGCTGGAATCTACAAACATTTTATTCATAAAGGAGAAGACAAGGCAATTTGAGTTCTTTGTTAGATAAACGATAATGCATATGAGAGCCACTCAACATTTTCATCGTGGTCTCCTCCTTGGTATGACTCAAAAACCGGAAAAGAAATTCAAAGAAACACACTGAACTATTTTTGGAGTTTTTGATTTCTCTCAAAGAAGGCAAAATAAAGAAAGAAAAAAAAGAGAAAACTATTTAAATGGGAGAGCTCCCAACAAACAAAAAAAGAAGCGAGAAATCTTTTGGGTTTTCTTTTAGTACTACGGCTAATTAAACTAGAAAGAAATACAGAAAAGAAACATGAATTATTTTTGGGGTTTCTCAAGGTTTTTCAAACACACATAAAGAAAGCAAGAGAAAAATAAATCTAGCATGGATAATACAATGAAAAAGTGTGAACAGCGACAACTAAAATGAAATGTGTGAACATGAATATAATGTTGGTGGAAACACGTACTCCCCCAAGCTTAGGCTTTTGGCCCAGCTTGGCAATCCTTCTCAGCGTCATGCATAGTAATTAGCATGGTAGCTCACGAAGGCTCTTGGTGCAACCATCTTAGCCCGTCGGGCAGCCACGACCTTCTCGTTGTGTGCATGAACCTCGCTCTCAGAAACATAGTATCTTCCCTTTCTATGGAAATCAAAGAGAGCAGGCGCAGGCAAAAAGGTATGCACATTATGATTTTTTATTAAACTTCAAGTTATAAGTATAATTATTGATTTTGCCCTCAAGAAACTTATGGCGCTTAATGGCCTCAAAGTCTAAGTACTGAGTGGGTAGTATAGGATCGTTAGGCCAAAGCAAAACACGCAGCTCCCTTGCTAAATGATATGTCTCCAACGTATCTATAATTTTTTATTGTTCCATGCTATTATATATTCTGTTTTGGATGTTTAATGGGCTTTATTATACACTTTTATATTATTTTTGGGATGAACCTACTAACCCAAGGCCTAGTGCAAATTGCTGTTTTTTTTTGCTTATTTTAGTGTTTCGCTGAAAAGGAATATCAAACGGAGTCCAAACGGAATGAAACCTTCGGGAGAGTTACTTTTGGAACGATACCTTCATGAGAGACTTGGAGTACAAGTCAGAGAAGAAACGAGGTGCCCATGAGGGGGCAGGGCGCGCCCAGGGGGGTAGGCGCACCCCCACCCTCGTGGGCCCCATGTTGCTCCACCGACGTACTTTTTCCTCCTATACATACCCATATAACCTGAAAACATCGAGGAGCAAAAAAAAACCCTAATTCCACTGTCGTATCCTTCTGTTCCCGTGAGATCTCATCTTGGGGCCTGTTTCGGAGGTCCACCGGAGGGGGCATCGATCACGGAGGGCTTCTGCATCAACACCATAGCCTCTCCGATGAGTTGTGAGTAGTTTACCACAGACCTTCGGGTCCATAGTTATTAGCTAGATGGCTTCTTCTCTCTCTTTGGATCTCAATACAAAGTTCTTCTCGATCTTCGAGGTGATCTATTCGATGTAATCTTTTTGTGGTGTGTTTGTCGAGATCCGATGAATTGTGGGTTTATGATCAAGATTATCTATGAACAATATTGGATTCTTTTCTGAAATCTTTTATGTATGATTATAATATCCTTGCAAGTCCCTTCGAATTATTGGTTTGGTTTGGCCTACTAGATCTATAGTTCTTGCAATGGGAGAAGTGTTTGGCTTTGGGTTCGATCTTGCGGTGTCCTTTCCCAGTGACAGTAGGGGCAGCAAGGCACGTATAGTATTGTTGCCATCGAGGATAAAAGATGGGGTTTATATCATATTGCTTGAGTTTATCCCTCTACATCATGTCATCTTGCTTAAGGCGTTACTCTGTTCTTATGAACTTAATACTCTAGATGCATGCTGGATAGTGGTCGATGTGTGGAGTAATAGTAGTAGATGCAGAATCGTTTCGGTCTACTTGTCACGGACGTGATGCCTATATACAATGATCATGCCTAGATATTCTCATAACTATGCACTTTTCTATCAATTGCTCGACAATAATTTGTTCACCCACCGTAGAATTCTGCTATCATGAGAGAAGCCACTAGTGAAACCTATGGCCCCCGGGTCTATTCTGATCATATTAATCTTCCATCTACTTTACTTTGCTTTATTTACTTTCTGTTCCTATACCAAAAAATACCAAAAATATTATCCTATCCTATCTATTAGATCTCACTCTCGTAAGTGACCGTGAAGGGATTGACAACCCCTTATCGCGTTAGCTGGAGGTTGTTATTTCTTTGTGCAGGTGCGAGGGACTCACGCATGGTCTCCTACTGGATTGATACCTTGGTTCTCAAAAACTGAGGGAAATACTTACGCTACTGTGCTGCATCACCCTTTCCTCTTTGAGGGAATACAAAGCAAGCTCGAGAAGTAGCACTAAACATGAGGCGTAAATCTCACCATAAAAATAACCGCTACCAGTGTTATGCTGCAATCTGCGTGAACAATCACTCCAAGGTTATAACATTGGATACCAGTGAGCGTAGTGTGTATGAGGCTCAAGTCAGGAGCACACAGTGTGCTAGAGTCTTGTTTGCCTATGATACATTTGCCATTAAACAATGCAAAGTGATGAATTGATAGAAAGTGAATGCTCTTTATTCTACCCTGTGTCACTCCTCTATCCTCTCCATAACAGAGACTAGTCATGAATGTTTCATACTCCGACCTTGGTGGTTCGTCTTGTGAGCCCCAAAATGGAATTTTGCACATATTAGAAAATGTCTCTAGAGGCAAGGTGAATGGACTATCATACAGTTTAAACGAAACTCTAGACTCACGAGGATGAAATCTAAACTCTTTGGAAAATATTTCAGTGAGGGTGAGATGTTGGTCACACTTATCTTCAATGTAGAGACCGAGCTCGGCATTGTGAACGCATTGATCAAATTCTTCCTTAATACATGCGCTTACGAAGAACTCATTACACGGCCATAAGCGGGATTTAATAGCAGCCTCTCGGATTGAGCTTGGGCTTGGTTCAACATAAGACCGACGTATCGAGCCGCTAATGTAGCATGCTTCCGAGGACCTCCTCCTCGAAGAACTCCTTCCAAATAGGTACATTATTTGCGTACAATTTCTGAAGAAAAAATCGATCCACAATATTTTGTCAACAAAACTTCACAAGAATGATAGCAACTACTCATAGACATGCATAGAGGCCATTTTGAGCATTCAACTGCTTAGAACCCCTAAGGATTCAACATGCAAGCTCATCTACAGCAGCACCAAGAGTAGCTAATTGTTAAAAATATAAACAACTAAAGCAAAAACTAATTGGAGCAATGGGGGAGTCACATACCAAGTAGCAATCCCCCC
>LR738711.1:730474727-730521642 GCA_902687465.1 Secale cereale
CCCCCCAAACAGTTTCGGAAATGGAGCTTCGAGCAACGAGATCGAATTCCGTGGGTTTGAGAGCAAGAACACGAAGGAGAGTGCAATGGTGATTTTTTCTGAAGGTAGGGGATGAAGTGGACTAAAGAGATAAGTGAGGGGGCACATGGGGACCACGACCCATCAGGGCGCGCCTCGAGCTGCTGGCGCGCCCAGGTGGGCTGTGCCCACCTGGTGAACCCCCCTCGTGTTATTTGCACTAAAAAATCTAAAATATTCAAAAAAATCATGCTAAATTTTCAAGGTATTCTGAGCACTCTTATGTTTGAGCTATTTTTTTATTGTACGAGAAAACAGTAAATAGACAAAGCATGGCATTTTTTATTTTTATTAAACTAAACAAAACAGTGAGAAAAAGGTAGGGACAGAGAGTTGTGCTTACTAGATTCCTCAACATCATACCTCTCCAAAATGATTAATTAATAAGGTTGATAAAGTCTTATTAACAACCACTTCCAATTAGCATGAGACCGAAGAATTTTCGTAAAACACTAAGTTACCTCAATGGGGATATGAACATCCCCAACAATAAGTATATCATATTTCTTTTTCATAATAGGTAGAGGTAGTTGAAAACTTCCAATAGTGAGCGTCGGAGAATTTTTAATAACATTAATACCGTTCACTTGAAATTGTTTCTTCGTGTAACATCCCAAAATTCTGAATTTTAGAATGTTATAACAAATAGATAGTTTCGTTTGCTTGTGTGATGTGATGTGTGTAATTGAGTGAAATTTAAATTTTTTGAAAGTTAAATGAGAGGGAATGAAATGACTTTCCCAAACTTTCACCTTGCCTTTATGTTCTCCTCGAATTCAAATTCTTTTCATCACAAAACCTTGGAGTGAAGATAATATGACTTCTTCCATTTATTAAATGAAAAAGGGTTTCGAAAAGGATTTTGAATTTCATCCTCGAAATATTTTAAATTCAGAAACTTTATGCAACTCTATGATTTTCCCAAGAGAAGATAAAATGACTTCTTCAAATTATAGGAAATATGAGTTGGAAGTTCCTTTGACGTATTTTGAATTTTATTTTCAAATATTAAGTTATTTGGGTTTTATTCAAATTATTTTTCTCCAAAAATAAAATACACGAAAAATAGGGTAACATGATTCCCTACAGTAGAAAATTGGAGAGAAATAAATTTGAAATCTTTTTGGTATTTTTAAAATGATTTTTATTGGATTTTATTGCAACAGTAGCACTGTTTGATTTATTAAAATTTGTGAGCATTTTATTTGACTGTAGAAAAATGTTCACGTTGTAAGAAATGTTTCTCTGAAAATTTAGATATATAATATGCCTATAGTATATTATATATTATTTGGTTTTATTCTTGTTTTTGTGTCAGTGTTAAAAAAATCTTCTTCTCCCGAACTGGGCCGGCCCAACCGAGCCAGCCGAGGCGGCCCACTGCCGTCGCCACCGCCCCCGAGCAGGAGACCACCGCCGCCACGACAGCGCCGCTGTCGTCGTATTTGTCACGGACACCACGCCCCGCCGCCTCTCCTCTACCCCCTCCCCAAGCAAGCCGACCCCCTCCATAAATAACCGCCGCTGCTGCCGCTGCCGCATCTCGCCCCGCCTCGCGCTGCCCTTGCCGCCTCTTGCGCAAATCGCCGCTGCCCGCCTCTGCCTCGCCGCCCGCCGCCTCCAGCCGGAGTCGCCGGAGTTCGCCGACAGCCGACGTCCCGCCGAAGCCTCGATCCGCTCCGCCGAAAAAAAACCTGCCTGAAACCGCCGGTTTTTCTCCACCTGAACCACCACGGTGTAAAACCGCTCCGGTTCAGTCCGGTTTTTTTAGTTTGGTTTTATTTTTTTAGGATTGGTTTATTTTTATTTGGTTTAGATCTATTCAGCGAACGCTCACTGGTTAGGGTTAGAAAGCAAGCGTTCACTCGATAGCCTTTTTCTTTTATTTTAGTTTTTGGCTAGGGACTTAGATGTAAATATTTTATTTATAGACTAGTCCCTAAACTTCGAACGGCCACAACTTTTTACTCGTTGGTCCAAATCCAACGAAACCAACGCCCATGTCTTCGTTACGATCCCCTCTTTCCAGTAAAACAACTTAAACATGTTTTTGAAAATTTTAAAATTTGAATTCAACTAGATTTGTTCCAAACTTGTTTTTGTCATAACTTGAGTTTTATAACTCCGTTTGAGTTGATTCTTTTTGCAAATCGAAGCTCCTGACCTAAACTTTCTGATAAGGCCAAATTCACTTAATTCTGGTACTGTTAGAAATAGTTTTATGTTGCAAGAGTTATTTGCTTGGTTCTTAAGTTTTTCGAAGTGTTTTCTTTGCTCTGTCCGATCTTTTGAGTGATTGCTTATGTGTGGTTACCATTGTTTGCTTACGATAGATTGATCGGTGTGTGACGAGTACATCTATCATGAGTTTTGAGTGCGAAGAATCTACATCGTCAGTACAAGGCAAGTTCACACTTTGATCATACTTTCCAATACCTAGTTTCATTGCATTAGATATATCCTCAAACACTTGCATAAGTAGGACTGGTTACATAATATGATGCTTTGTAGTTCATGAGGTAGGAACCCAATAACTTGAGATCAACCAAGGGGGTATACGCTTTGTTACTTATTGCTTAGCCATGCTCGTAGACGTGGATTGGTATGATAGTTTCATGAAAGATGTGAGTGATATTTATTTAAGGGAAACTTTAAAGTGGAAATTTAATACACATCTGGGTGGATTGGTTGTTGCACTCTGGAGCACCCAGTGGTTTGCCGGGCACCTGGAGAAACTAGTGTTGTCCTAGGGGACCCCGGAGGAACCGTGTGATCACCCTATTGGAATGTCACCCAGGCTCAAAGGGATCATATGATATTTTCATGCCTAGAAACTTCCATGTGCAGCCACAAGCCATTATGGGCTCTGGCATAGTTGAGTATGTTGTGTGACCTCTTTCAGTGGTAGAATAGCAGATGTAGCGGATGTAGGTGTATGGGTCTACCCAGGGTAAAGAGTTAATGCTTCTGAAAGACTGTGTCTCGGTCATCCGTTTCTCAAACACCACGCAGTGCGAGAAATCCAACGGAGCAGATCGAGTCTTGTGGGGAAAAGTGCACAAACCTCTATAGAGTGTACAAACTATTCATGAGTAGTCGTGTCCCCGGTTATGGACATCTTTGAGTATCTAGAAGTGGATTATTTGTTGATCTCAACACTATATTAAATTAATTTGTTTGGTCAATAATGACTTTGGTTTGGGATTGAGATGGAGGAACCATACTCAATTGTTCATGAAATAAATTTAACAGAGTAGTTAAATAAATGCATTCCTTTGTGGTAGGAAAAAATCAGCTTTATGCAAAACCAACCTTACAGCCTCCACCAGCCAAATATGCATGTAGTTGTAGGCATTATTTCATCATTATCATTATAGTGTGTTCTTGCCAGTACATTCAATGTACTGACCTACATGGCTGCATCGTCTCATGTTGCAGGAATTATTCGACGAGTAAGTGTTACGTTAGGGTTGCGCTATCTACACTCAACTTTGTCGTTGGTGTTGATGGAACTCCACAACCTTTGTTGCTTCCACTATGATTGATTGAGGTAATAGTGTTTACGTTACTTTATACATGTGATTTACCTCTGTTATAAATCCTCGAGTATTGTGTGTGTCAGCATACCGATCCAGGGATGACACTTAAGCACAGAGACTTGATCCATTCGGGTCGGGTCGCTACACTTCGGAAAGTGCACCGTGTGCTCATTACCATTGATATGAAAAGTGACCTTGCTTTTATTGTAATCAATAACAACCCCTCTAGTATTCAAGAAGGGTCTACCAAGGATAATCAACATGTTGTCGTCCTCGAGCATCTCAAGTATAAGAAAGTCAGTTAAAATAGTAACATTAGCAACAACAACGGGCACATCCTCACAAATACCGATATGTATAGCAGTTGATTTGTCAACCATTTGCAAAGATATCTCAGTAGGTGTAAGTTTGTTCAAATCAAGTCTTTTATATAAAGAGAAAGGCATAACACTAACAACAGCTTCCAGGTCACACAAAACAGTTTTCAAGTAATTTCTTTTTATGGAGCAAGATATGGTTGGTATTCCAGGATCTCCAAGTTTTTTAGGAACTCCATCCTTAAAAGAATGATTAGCAAGCATGGTGGAGATTTCAGCTTCTAGTATTTTTCTTTTATTAGTGATGATGTCTTTCATGTACTTTGCATATGGGGCCATCTTTAAGATATCAATCAAGCGGGCGCACAAAAAGACTGGCCTAAGCATTTCAGCAAAGCGTTCAAATTCTTCATCATCTTTTTTCTTAGTAAATTTAGGTGGAAAGGGCATGGGTTTTTGTACCCATGGTTCTGTTTCCTTTCCATGTTTTCTGGGAACAAAGTATCTTTTATCATATCTTTTATTTTTGGGTTGTGGGTTATCAAGATGAACATCAGGTTTTACCTCAACATCATTTTCTGGCTGTTTATCATTATCTGGTTGAGTGTCTTTATGAACATCATCATTATATTTTTCATTATCACTAGTTGAATGTTCATTACAAGATTGAGTTTCAGCATCAGAGATAGAGACATCATTACTGTTTCAGGAGGTTTTTCAGGTTCACTAGAGGTGTGCAAAGTCCTATCATTTCTCTTTTTCTTTTTCTTTCTAGAGGGACTAGGTGAACTAGTGTTAAGTCTTTGTGAATCTTGTTCAATTCTCTTAGGGTGTCCCTCAGGATAAAGTGGTTCCTGAATCATTCTACCTCCTCTAGTTACTACTCTAATAGCATGATCATTCATATTATTATTCATTTCATCAAGTAATTCTTTCTAAGATTTAGCAACTTGTTCTAACTGAGTTTGAACCATAGAAGCATGTTTTCCCACACCCCTAACATCATTAGAGATTGTAAATAACAAGTCACTCAAATGATCAATCATATCAGAGTTGTATTTCAATTGTTTCATGACATTGGCATTGAAGTGATCTTGTTTTCTAATATAACTATCAAACTCATATAGACATTGACTAGGATGTTTATTGTAAGGGATATCACTTTCATCAAATTTCATTAAAGAATTTAGCTCTACAACCTTGGATGGTGGTATGTCAAGTCCATGTATCGCTTCAATAGGTGGTAAATTCTTGACATCCTCTACTTTAATACATTTTTCCTTAATACTTTTCTTTGCCTCTTGCATATCTTCGTGACTAAGATATAAGATACCCCTCTTCTTTAGAGTGGGTTTAGACGGTGTTTCAAGAAGTGTCCAATCATCATAATTCTTCAATAATTCCTTAGCTTGTTCAATAGTTCTTTCCCTAAAAACACAACCAACACAACTATCTAGGAAATCCCTAGAAGCATCAGTTAGTCCATTATAGAAGATATCAAGTATTTCATTTTTCTTAAGTGGATAATCATGCAAAGCATTAAGCAATTGGAGAAGACTCCCTCAAGCTTGTGGGAGACTCTCTTCTTCAATTGGCACAAAGTTAAATATTTCATGCAAGGCAGCTTGTTTCTTACGAGTAGGGAAATATTTTTCGGAGAAGTAATAAATCGTATCCTAGGGACTACGCACACAACCAGGAGTAAAAGCATTGTACCAAGCTTTAGCATCACCCGTTAATGAAAACAGAAACAATTTGAGGATATAATAAAAGGATTTTCTCATCATGAGCAAATAGGGTGGATATATCATTTAATTTAGTAAGATGTGCCACTACGGTTTCAGTTTCATAGCCATGGAAAGGATCAGATTCTACCAAAGTAACCAACTCTGGGTTGACAAAGAACTCATAATCCTCATCATCAACACAAATAGGTGAAGTAGCAAACTTAGGATCATACTTCATTCTAGCATTTAAAGATTTTTCTTTCAGTTTGCATAGTAATTTCTTAAGATCATCTCTATTATTGCAAGCAAGGAAGTCTCTAGGTGTCTCCTCATCCATAACATAACCTTCCGGTACTTTTGGCAATTCATATCTAGGATGGCTAGATCTAATAGGTGTTTCAAGATTTTCAGTTTCAAGCACTTCATCAGTTTCAACAGTTTCATCAGTTGCAGCATTCTCAATATCATCAAGTCTAGCAACTTGTTCATCAAATAGTTCACCCAATGGCACAATCTTATCAAGCAAGGTACTAGCATCATCATAAGCATCATTTATAACATCATTCATAGCAGAAGTAGCATCATCAATAACTTGCGACATATCAGGATTAATAGCAGATTGTGGTGGCGCAAGCTTACTTATAACTGAACGAGAATCAAGTGCAGAGCTAGATGGCAATTCCTTATCTTCCCTCGTCTTCGAGGGAAAGATATTAGTTCTTTCATCCTTCAGATTCTTCATAGTGATAGATAGATAACAATCCCAAGTCAATCAAGATATATAGTTATGCCCCCGGGCAACGGCGCCAGAAAAAGGTCTTGATAACCCACAAGTATAGGGGATTGCAATAGTTTTCGAGGGTAGAGTATTCAACCCAAATTTATAGATTCGACACAAGGGGAGCCAAAGAATTTTTGCAAGTATTAGCAACTGAGTTATCAATTCAGCCACACCAGGAGATTAATTATCTGCAACAAAGTGTTTAGTAGCGCAGTAATATGATAGTTTTGATAGTAGTGGTAACAACAATAGTAATAGTAACATTGATAGCAATGATTTTGTAGCAGTTGTAATAGTAACAACAGCAATAGTAACTTAGCAAGATCAATATGTAGGAAATTCGTAGGTATTGGATCGGCAATTTGTTGGATGATATTCATCATGTAACAGTCATAACCTAGGGCGATACAAAACTAGCGCCAGTTCATAAGTGTAATGTAGGCAATTAGGTATGTATTATGTAAATAGTCATATGTGCTTCCAGTGACCATTTCCCTTGCAGCAGAATCACTAAGTTTCAGGCTTTTGTCCAGCTTTGGACTTCTTCACGGGAGCGGCGACTTGCTTGCTTGTCTTATTTAAGTTCCCTTTCATTCCATTGCCCTTTTTTTGAAACCGGTGGTCTTGTTAACCATCAACACTTGATGCTCTTTATTGATTTCCAACTCCGCCAATTTCAGCATCGTGAAGAGCTGAGGAATCATTTTCATCATCCTTGCATATTGTAGTTTATCACAAAGCCTTTGTAGCTTGGTGGCAGTGACTGAAGAACTCTACCAATAACACTCTCAACTGGAAGATCAATTCCCAGCTGAGTCAAGTGGTTGTGGTACCCAGACATTCTGAGTATGTGTTCACTAACATAACTATTCTCCTCCATCTTACAGCTAAAGAACTTGTTGGAGACTTCATATCTCTCAACCCGGGCATTAGCTCGAAATATCAATTTCAGCTCTTGGAACATCTCATATGCTCTGTAGCATTCAAAACGCTTTTGAAGTCCCGGTCCCAATCTGTAAAGCATGGCACACTGAACTATCGAGTAGTCATCAGATCGAGCCAGTCAGGTGTTCATAACATCTGCATCAGCTCCTGTAGCAAGTTTGTCACCTAGCGGTGCATCAAGGACATAATTATTCTATGCATCAATGAGGATAATCCTCAAGTTACGGACCCACTCCATATAGTTGCTACCATCATCTTTCAACTTAGCTTTCTCTAGGAATGCGTTAAAATTCAAGGGAACGGTAGCACGGTCCATTGATCTACCACATAGATTTGCAAAGACTATTAAGACTAAGTGCATGATAAATTTTAGTTCAATTAATAAAATTACTAAAGAACTCCCACTTAAATCAAGATCCATCAAGTTGTCTTAGTGATACATGATCCAAATCAACTAACCCATGTCCAATCATCTCATGAGATGGGGTACTCTTCAATGGTGAACATCTCCATGTTGATCATATCTACTATATGACTCATGTTCGACCTTTTGATCTCTAGTGTTGCGAGGCCATGTATGTACATGCTAGGCTCGTCAAGTTTAACCCAAGTATTCTGCATGTGCAAAACTGGCTTACACCCGTTGTATGTGAACGTTGAGTCTATCACACCCGATCATCACGAGGTGCTTCAAAATGTCGAACTTTAGCAATGGTGTATACTCGAGCAGAACACTTTTATCTTGAAATTAAGTGAAGGGGTCATATCATAATGCTACCGTCGTTCTAAGCAAAATAAGTTGCATAAAGGATAAAATCACATGCAATCAAAATATGTGACATGATATGCCATCATCATCTTGTGTTTTTATCTCCATCTTCAAAGCAATGGCATGATCTCCATCGTCACCGGCGCGACACCTTGATCTCCATCGTTGCGTCGGGGTCGCCTCGCCAACTATTGCTTCTACAACTATTGCTAACGCATAGTGATAAAGTAAAGCAATTACATGGCGCTTAGTGATTGACACGCGTGTCATACAATAATTAAAGACAACCCTAAGGCTCATGTCGGTTGTCGTACTCATCGACATGCAAGTCGTGAGCTTATTACAAAATATGATCATCTCATACATCAACATATATCATATCACGTCTTGACCATATCACATCACAACATACCATGAAAAAACAAGTTAGACGTCATCTACTTTGTTGTTGCAAGTTTTACGTGGCTGCTACGGGCAACTAGCAAGGACCGTTCTTACCTATGCAAAACCACAACGGTGATTATCAAGTTGTTGTTTAACCTTCTGCAAGGACCGCTGTAGTCAAATTAGATTAAACTAAAGTGGGAGAAACAGACACCCACGAGCCACCTTTATGCAAAACAAGTTGCATGTTAGTCGGTGGAACCGGTCTCATGTACGTGGACATGTAAGGTTGGTCAGAGCCACTTCATCCCACAATACCGCCGAATCATAATAAGACATTCGTGGTAAGAAATATGAACATCACCGCCCACAACTCCTTTGTGTTCTACTCATGCATGTCATCTACGCATAGATCTGTCTCATGATGCCACTATTGGGAAACGTTGCATGGAAAACAAAAAAAATCAACGCACACACAAGGTCTATCCATGGAGATGCATAGCTATGATAGGGAAAGATCATCCACATACCCTTGTAGATCACTAAGCGGAAGCATTTATCAATGTGGTTGATGTAGTCGTACACCTTCACAATCCGTTCCGATCAAGTACCGAACGTACGAGACCTCTGCGTTCAGCACACGTTCAACTCGATGACATCCTCGCCTTCTTGACCCAACAAGAGGGGCGAAGTAGTAGATGAGTTCCGGCAGCACGATGGTGTGGTGACGGTGCTGGTGAAACTATTTCCGCAGGGCTTCCCCAATCACAATAGATTTAGAGCGGAGGAGGAACTAGAAGGTTAGCCTAGCTCTGATTAGTCAACTAGGAACAACTAGAACTAGAGGAACTAGAGGAGACTCCAAAACTTGTGTTTTAGGGGCTAGCCTCGCTCCTCTATTTATATGTTGATCCTGGGGGTCGTAACTTGGGGAGAGGGCCTCCCTAGAGTCGATTTGGAACGCAAGAAAGAGTCCTTCTCGAATTCCAACACCAGACGCCACGGTCCTTAGCGTCTGGCCTAGACGCGGCCAGACGCCGGGGTCCCTGGTGTCTGGTCCCTGACCTCCGCAAAACTTCCTTTTGCACCAACCTAAAGCCCCGTGGGCCTTACCCCTTGACCCAACCAACCTTCTGGTGATCCAATGATTATTCGGTGTATTCTGGAACTCTTCCGGAAACCGAATACTAACATCCTATAAATCAATCTTTACCTACGGACCATTCCGGTGCTCCTCGTCATGTCCGTGATCTCATCCGGGACTCCGAACAACATTCGCTCACCAACATACATAACTCATATAATAATATATCATCAACGAACGTTAAGCGTGTGGACCCTACGGGTTCGAGAATGATGTACGCATGACCGAGACTCTTCTCCGGTCAATAACCAACAGCGGGACCTGGGTGCCCATATTGGTTCCTACATATTCTACAAAGTTCTTTATCGTTCGAACCTATATGACAACATACGTAGTTCCCTTTGTCCATCGGCATGTTACTTGCCTGAGATTCGATCGTCGGTATCACCATACCTAGTTCAATCTCGTTATCGGCAAGTCTCTTTACTTGTTCCGTAATACATCATCTTGTAACTAACTCCTTAGTCACTTTCCTTGCAAGATTCTTGTCATGTTGCATTACCGAGAGGGCCTAGAGATACCTCTCCGTCATACGGACTAACAAATCCCAATCTCAATCCATGCGAACTCAACAGACACCTTCAGAAATAACTGTAGAGCACCTTTATGATCACCCAGTTATGAAGTGATGTTTGATATACACAAGGTAAAAGTGAAACTAATCCCCATGTGGTTTTGGTAATTCATAAGAACATATAGCTCTTTGAACTAATATCCATTCAAGATATATATTTCAGGATGCTCAATGAATGGCACGTCATGGATTAGAGATGTGGACCTCTCAAAATGCTAAGGACAAACATTGGCAAATGCTCAAGACTCTTAATCTGTATTTTAGTGATCCAAGATCACATTGAGTCCATAGAAAAGCCAATATTATTAAAAGGGGATGAGGTGTTCTTAATGATCTGGTTGCTCAAGTGCTTAGTGATATTGCTCCAAAACCCTCAACCACTTTTTCCCTCCAAATATGTCCAAAACCTAAACTCCAACTCGGCCACACCGACATCTCCAACCCGGACCCACCGAGTTCATATGACATAGCCGTTCCCAGAAACCCTAACAGTTCGGTCCGACTGATACAGATCTCAGTCTCACCGAGATGGCCTTGCCAACGCTCTCTAATCCGTTGCATTTATGTCGGTCTCACCGAGTTCATGCAATCGGTCCCACCGAGTTGGCTTGACACATTCTCTGTGTGCCCATTGTTCACTTTGGTCTCACCGAGTTAATTAAATAGGTCCCACCGAGATGAAGTTTGCCCTAAGCCCTAGCACATCGGTCTGACTGAGTAGTTCCAGTCGGTCCCACCAAGATTCCTAACATTCACATGTTTGAACCATTCGGTGCCACATAGTTCATCTATTCGGTCTCACCGAGTTGGGTCAAATGTGTGTAATGGTTGGATTTTTGTGTGGAGGATATATATACCCCTCCACCCCCTCTTCATTCGTGGAGAGAGCCATCAGAACGTTCCTACACTTCCACCATTCATTTTCTGATAGAGAACCACCTACTCATGCGTTGAGATCAAGACATTCCAAACCTACCACATAAATCTTGATCTCTAACTGTCGGTGTACTAAGGTAGGGGTACCTCAGTACCCCAACTTGTGCACGGGCAGTAGCAGCTTCCCGCGGCAGGGCCTACCACGTGCTTGCCGGAGACCTTTCTGCTCCATATAAAGCCATTCAAAAACAAAGTATACAAGACAGAAGATCGAGGCCCCGGCAAGTGGAGCTTGCCGGGAAGGCCGTCCCAGGCTCAAGATTACCTCACTAGCACAAGACCCTGGCAAGAGGAGCTTGCCAGGAAGACTAGAAGATTACATTTCAGAAGATATGCCTCGGCGCAGCATGCGCCCCGGCAGGGCCCGGGGAGTGACAAGCTCCAGGGCCCGGCAAGGTCAAGGCCCCGGCAAGGTGCTTGCCGGGGAGAGTTACGCTATGTACCCGCGCTCCAGCTCATCGAACCACGCGTCGTCCTGGGGCCATTCCAGGGACGCGTGGCGGATGGTTGTGCAGCCTGGGGGACACGGTGGCACTACACGGTGACGAAGCCATCGCCGTGGCAAACGGAGACGCAAGGGCGGGCGCTTTTGGGGTCGACGGTGACGGGCATTTAATGCTCTTGTCCCCCACTGTCAAAGTAGGTGATGACTACTGTTTATGCACTGTTCGTCCACTATTCCCGCACTATTCCAACTACCACCAAAGTTACATTTTTACCCCTTTCTCCTACGTTGACACCTGTCGGTGACCCCTTGAGCTATAAAAGGAGGCCCATGCACAACGTAGAAAGGGTTCGGAACCTAGATCGCTCATTCGCTCGGTGTAGCTAGTTCTTCAAGCTCCCGAGCTCTCCAACTCAATACAAACTAAGCAGGAGTAGGGTTTTACGCGTCCATCGCGGCCCGAACCTGGGTAAACTGCCCGCGTGCTCACCTCGATCTGCTCTTTGTGCTCCCTCCGCTCCCTTACCGCACGAAGAAGGGGCTCCGGTCCCATAGGTGCTCGTGGTGGACAGTTTCCCCCGACACTAACCTTCCCCAAGTTGCTTTCCACTCCAATTCTTCTTCACCGTGTCCAAATATGTGAGAAAGAGTCGACTATTGGGGAGACTATCATTTGAAGCACAAGAGCGAGGAGTTCATTGTCAACACATCGTCTATTACCTTTTGGAGAGTGGTGTCTCCTAGATTGGTTAGATGCCGCTTGGGAGCCTTCGTCAATACGTGGAGTTGAACAAAGAAGTTTGTAAGGGCAAGGAGATCGCCTACGAGCTCGTGAAGATCTACCCGAGTGAGGCAAGTCCTTCGTGGACGACGGCCATGGTGGGATATACAAGGTTGCTTATTTGTGGACCCTCCATGGACTCGCGCAGCTGTTACCCTTCGTGGGTTGAAGTCTCTGAAGGAAATATGCCCTAGAGGCAATAATAAAGTTGTTATTTATATTTCCTTATATCATGATAAATGTTTATTATTCATGCTAGAATTGTATTAACCGGAAACTTAGTACATGTGTGAATACATAGACAAAACAGAGTGTCCCTAGTATGCCTTTACTAGACTAGCTCATTGATCAAAGATGGTTATGTTTCCTAGCCATAGACATGAGTTGTCATTTGATCAACGGGATCACATCATTAGGAGAATGATGTGATGGACAAGACCCATCCGTTAGCTTAGCACTATGATCATTTAGTTTTACTTCTGTTGCTTTCTTCATGACTTATACATGTTCCTATGACTATGAGATTATGCAACTCCCGTATATCGGAGGAACACCTTGTGTGCAATCAAACGTCACAACGTAACTGGGTGATTATAAAGATGCTCTACAGGTGTCTCCAAAGGTGTTTGTGGTGTTGGCATAGATCAAGAATAGGATTTGTCACTCCGAGTGTCGAAGAGGTATCTATGGGCCCTCTTGGTAATACACATCATAATAAGCCTTGCAAGCAAATGACTAATGAGTTAGTCATGGGATGATGTATTACGGAACGAGTAAAGAGACTTGCCAGTAACGAGATCGAACTAGGTATTGAGATACTGACGATCGAATCTCGGGCAAGTAGCATACCGATGACAAAGGGAACAATGTATGTTGTTATGCGGTTTGACCGATAAAGATCTTCGTAGAAATATGTAGGAGCCAATATGAGCATCCAGGTTCCTCTATTGGTTATTGATCGGAGATGAGTCTCGGTCATGTCTACATAGTTCTCGAACCCATAGGGTCCACACGCTTAACGTTTGATGACGATCGGTATTATGAGTTTATGAGTTTTGATGTACCAAAGGTAGTTCGGAGTCCCGGATGAGATCACGGACATGACGAGGAGTCTCAGAATGTCTGAGACGTAAAGATTGATATATTGGACGACTATATTCGGACACCGGAAGTGTTCCGGAAAAGTTTCGGATTTAACCGGAGTGCCGGAGGGGGTTACCGGAACCCTGCCGAGGGAGTATGGGCCATAGTGGGCCATTGAGGGAATAGAGAGAGGAAGCCCATAGGGCTGGCCGCACCCTCCCCCTAGGAATCCTAGTTGGACTAGGAAAGGGGGAATGCCCCTCTTCTTCCTTCTTCTCTCCCCCTTCCTTTCCTACTCCTAGTAGGAATAGGAAAGGGGATTCCTATTCCTACTAGGAGTAGGAATCCTACTCCCTTGGCGCGCCCTAAGGCTGGCTGCACCTCCCCCCTTGCTCCTTTATATACGGGGGCAGGGGCACCAAAAGAGACACAAGAAACATTGTTCTAGCCGTGTGCGGTGGCCCCCTCCACAGAAACACACCTCGGTCATGCCGTTATAGTGCGTAGGCGAAGCCCTGCGCCGGTAGCTTCATCATCTCCGTCACAACGCCGTCGTGCTGACGAAACTCTCCCATGAAGCTCAACTGGATCAAGAGCTCATGGGACGTCATCAAGCTGAACGTGTGCTGAACGCGGAGGTGTCGTACGTTTGGTGCTTGATCGGTTGGATCGCGAAGAAGTTCGACTACATCAACCGCGTCACTAGACGCTTCCACTTTCAGTCTACGAGGGTACGTAGACACACTCTCCCCTCTCGTTGCTATGCATCTGGTAGATAGATCTTGCGTGATCGTAGGAAATTTTTGAAATACTAGGTTCCCCAACAGTGGCATCATGAGCCAGGTCTATGCGTAGATGATATGCAAGAGTAGAACACAATGAGTTGTGGGCGATAATAGTCATACTGCTTACCAGCATGTCATACTTTGGTTCAGCGGTATTGTGAGAGGAAGCGGCCCGGACCAACATTACGCGTACGCTTACGCGAGACTGGTTTCACTGTTATGAGCACTCGTTTCTTAAAGGTGACTAGCGGGTGTCTGTCTCTCTCACTTTAGCTGAATCGAGTGTGGCTACGCCCGGTCCTTGTGAAGGTTAAAACAACACATACTTGACGAAAAATCATCGTGGTTTTGTATGCGTAGGTAAGACTGATTCTTGCTAAGTCTGTAGCAGCCACGTAAAACTTGCAGCAACAAAGTAGAGGACGTCTAACTTGTTTTTGCAGGGCATGTTGTGATGTGATATGGTCAAGACATGATGAGTTATACGTTATTGTATGAGATGATCATGTTTTTTAAAGTTATCGGCAACTGGCAGGAGCCATATGGTTGTCGCTTTATTGTATGAAATACAGTCGTCATGTAATTGCTTTACTTTATCACTAAGCGGTAGCGATAGTCGTGAAAGCAATAGTTGGCGAGACGACAATGATGCTACGATGGAGATCAAGGTGTCACGCCGGTGACGAAGGTGATCATGACGATGCTTTGAAGATGGAGATCAAAAGCACAAGATGATGATGGCCATATCATGTCACATATTTTGATTGCATATGATGTTTTGCTTCTTATTTTGCTTAGTACGGCGGTAGCATTATAAGATGATCCCTTACAAAATTTCAAGGTACAAGTGTTCTCCCTGAGTATGCACCGTTGCGAAAGTTCTTCGTGCTGAGACACCACATGATGATCGGGTGTGATAGGCTCTACGTTCACATACAACGGGCGCAAGCCAGTTTTGCACACGCAGAATACTCGGGTTAAACTTGACGAGCCTAGCATATGCAGATATGGCCTCAGAACACTGGAGACCGAAAGGTCGAGCGTGAATCATATAGTAGATATGATCAACATAGGATGTTCACCATTGAAAACTACTCCATCTCACGTGATGTTCGAACATGGTTTAGTTGATTTGGATCACGTGATCATTTAGATGACTAGAGGGATGTCTATCTAAGTGGGAGTTCTTTAGTAATATGATTAATCGAACTTTAATTTATCATGAACTTAGTCCTGGTAGTATTAGCATATCTATATTGTAGATCAATAGCTCGCGATGTAGCTCCCCGTTTATTTTTATATGTTCCTAGAGAAAACTAAGTTGAAAGATGTTAGTAGAAATGATGCGGACTTGTTCCGTGATCTGAGGATTTTCCTCATTGCTTCACAGAAAAATTATGTCCTTGATGCACCGCTAGGTGACATATCTATTGCAGGAGCAGATGTAGACGTTATGAACGTTTGACAAGCTCGGTATGATGACTACTTGATAGTTTAGTGCACCATGCTTTACGGCTTAGAACCGGGACTTCAAAAACGTTTTGAACGCCATGGAGCATATGAGATGTTCCAGGAGTTGAAATTAGTATTTCATACTCATGCCTGTGTCGAGAGGTATAAGACCTCTGACAGTACATTGCCTACAAGATGGAGGAGAATAGCTCAACCAGTGAGCATGTGCTCAGATTGTCTGGGTACTACAATTGCTTGAATCAAGTGGGAGCTAATCTTCCAGATAAGATAGTAATTGACAAAGTTCTCTAATCACTATTACCAAGTTAGTAGAACTTCGTGATGAACTATAATATGCAAGGGATGGCGAAAGTAATTCCCGAGCTCTTCGCGATGCTGAAATCGGCGAAGGTAGAAATCAAGAAAGAGCATCAAGTGTTGATGGTTAACGAGACCACTTGTTTCAAGTAAAGGGCAAAGGAATAGAAGGGGAACTTCAAGAAGAATCACAAGCAAGTTGTCACTCCCGTGAAGAAACCCAAAGCTAAACTCAAGCCTGAAACTAAGTGCTTCTACTGCAAAGGAAATGGTCACTGGAAGTGGAACTGCCCTAGATACTTGGCGGATAAGAAGGATGGCAAAGTGAACAAAGATATATTTGATATACAGATTATTGATGTGTATTTTACTAGTGTTCATAGCAACCCCTGGGTATTTGATACCAGTTCAGTTGCTAAAATTAGTAACTCAAAACGAGAGCTGCAGAATGAACATAGACTAGTTAAAGGTGAAATGACGATGTGTGTTGGAAGTGGTTCCAAGATTGATACGATCATCATCGCACACTCCCTATAATTTCGGGATTAGTGTAGAACCTAAATAAATGTTATTTGGCATTTGCGTTGAGCATGAATATGATTTGATCATGTTTGTTGCAATACGGTTATTCATTTGAGTCATAGAATAATTGTTATTCTGTTTACATGAATAAAGCCTTCGATGGTCATACACCCAATGAAAATAATTTGTTGGATCTCGATCGTAATGATACACATATTCATAAAATTGAAGCCAAAAGATGCAAGGTTAATAATGAAGTGCAACTTATTTGAGACACTGCCGTTTAGGTCATATTGGTGTAAAGTGCATGAAGAAACTCCATAGTGATGGACTTTTGGAATCAGTTGATTATGAATCACTTGGTGCTTGCGAACCGTGCCTCATGGGCAAGATGAATAAAACTCCGTTCTCCGGAACAATGGAGCGAGCAACATATTTGTTGGAAATCATACATACTGATGTATGTAGACCGATGAGTGTTGAAGCTCGCGTCGGGTATCATTATTTTCTGACCTTCACTTATGATTTGAGCAGATATGGGTATATCTACTTGATGAAGCACAAGTCTGAAACATTTGAGAAGTTCAAAGAATTTCAGAGTGAAGTAGAGAATCATCGTAACAAGAAAATAAAGTTTCTACGATCTGATCGTGGAGGTGAATATTTGAGTTATGAGTTTGGTATTCATTTGAAACAATGTGGAATAGTTTCACAACTCACGCCACCCGGAACACCACAGCGTAATGGTGTGTCTGAACGTCGTAACCGTACTTTATTAGATATGGTGCGGTCTATGATGTCTCTTACCGATTTACCATTACTGTTTTGGGTTATGCATTAGAGACAGCTGCATTCACGTTTAATAAGGGCACCATCTAAATCCGTTGAGACGACGCCTTATGAACTGTTGTTTGGCCAGAAACCAAAGTTGTCGTTTCTTAAAGTTTGGGGTTGTGATGCTTATGTGAAAAAGCTTCAACCTCATAAGCTCGAACCCAAGTCGGAGAAATGTGTCTTCATAGGATACCCAAAGGAGACTGTTGGGTACACCTTCTATCACAGATCCGAAGGCAAGATATTCGTTGCTAAGAATGGATCCTTTCTAGAGAAGGAGTTTCTCTCGAAAGAAGTGAGTGGGAGGAAAGTGAAACTTGATGAGGTAATTGTACCTTCTCCCGAATTGGAAAGTAGTACATCACAGAAACTAGTTCCAGTGATTCCTACACCAATTAGTGAGGAAGCAAATGATGATGCTCATGAAACTTTGGACCAAGTTACTACTGAACTTCGTAGATCAACCAGAGTACGTTTCGCGCCAGAGTGGTACGACAACCCGGTTCTGGAAGTCATGTTACTAGACCATGATGAACCTACGAACTATGAGGAAGCGATGATGAGCCCAGATTCCGAAAAATGGCCTGAGGCCATGAAATCTGAGATGGGATCCATGTATGAGAACAAAGTGTGGACTTTGGTTGACTTTCCCGATGGTCCGCAAGCTATCGAAAATAAATGGATCTTCAAGAGGAAGACCGACGCTGACGGTAATGTTACTGTTTACAAAGCTCGACTTGTTGCGAAAGGTTTTTGACAAGTTCAAGGAGTTGACTACGATGAGACTTTCTCACCCGTAGCGATGCTTAAGTCTGTCCGAATCATGTTAGCAATTGTCGCATTTTACGATTATGAAATCTGGCAAATAGATGTCAAAACTGCATTCCTGATTGGATATCTTAAAGAAGAGTTGTATATGATGCAACCATAAGGTTTTGTCGATCCTAAAGGTGCTAACAAAGTGTGCAAGCTCCAGCAATCCATCTATGGACTGGTGCAACCATCTCAGAGTTGGAATAAAAGATTTGATAAGTTGATCAAAGCATATAGTTTTATACAGACTGGCGGTGAAGCCTCTATTTACAAGAAAGTGAGTGGGAGCACTACAGCCTTTCTGATAAGTATATGTGAATGACATATTGTCAATCAGAAATGATGTAGAATTTTCTAGAAAGCATAAATGAGTGTTTGAAAGGAGTTTTTTCAAAGAAATACCTCGGTGAAGCTGCTTACATATTGAGCATCAAGATCTATAGAGATAGATCGAGACGCTAGATAAGTTTTTTTCAATGAGTACATACCTTGACAAGTTTTTAAAGTAGTTCAAAATGAATCAGTCAGAGAAGAAGTTCTTGCCTGAGTTATAAGGTATGGAGTTGAGTAAGACTCAAAACCCGACCACGGCAGAAGATAGAGAAAGAATGAAAGTCATTCCCTATGCCTCAGCCATAGGTTCTATAAAGTATGACATGTTGTGTACCAAACATGTTGTGTACCGTGCCCTGAGTTTGGCAAGGAGGTACAAAAGTGATCCAGGAGTAGATCACTGGATAGCGGTCAAAATTATCCTTAGTTACTGGATGACTAAGGAAATATTTTCTCAATTATGGAGGTGATAAAGAGTTCATCGTAAAGAGTTATACCGATGCAAGCTTTACACTGATCCAGGTGACTCTAAGTATCAATCTGGATGCATATTGAAAGTGGGAGTAATTAGCTATTGTAGCTCCATGCAGAGCATTGTATACATATAAATTTGCGAAATACATATGGATCTGAATGTGTCAGACCCATTGACTAAACTTCTCTCACAAGCAAAACATGATCACACCTTATTACTCTTGGGTGTTAATCACATAGCGATGTGAACTAGATTATTGACTCTAGTAAACCCTTTGGGTATTGGTCACATGGCGATGTGAACTATGGTGTTATTCACGTAACAATGTGAACCATCGGTATTAAATCACATGGAGATGTGAACTAGATTATTGACTCTAGTGCAAGTGGGAGACTGAAGGAAATATGCCCTAGAGGCAATAATAAAGTTGTTATTTATATTTCCTTATATCATGATAAATGTTTATTATTCATGCTAGAATTGTATTAACCGGAAACTTAGTACATGTGTGAATACATAGACAAAACAGAGTGTCCCTAGTATGCCTCTACTAGACTAGCTCATTGATCAAAGATGGTTATGTTTCCTAGCCATAGACATGAGTTGTCATTTGATCAACGGGATCACATCATTAGGAGAATGATGTGATGGAAAAGACCCATCTATTAGCTTAGCACTATGATCGTTTAGTTTTACTGCTATTGCTTTCTTCATGACTTATACATGTTCCTATGACTATGAGATTCTGCAACTCCCGTATAACGGAGGAACACCTTGTGGGCTATCAAACGTCACAACGTAACTGGGTGATTATAAAGATGCTCTACAGGTGTCTCCGAAGGTGTTCGTGGTGTTGGTATAGATCAAGAATAGGATTTGTCACTCCGAGTGTCGGAGAGGTATCTCTGGGCCCTCTCGGTAATGCACATCATAATAAGCCTTGCAAGCAAATGACTAATGAGTTAGTCACGGGATGATGTATTACGGAACGAGTAAAGAGGCTTGCCGGTAACGAGATTGAACTAGGTATTGAGATACCGACGATCAAATCTCGGGCAAGTAACATACCGATGACAAAGGGAACAACGTATGTTGTTATGCGGTTTGACCGATAAAGATCTTCATAGAATATGCAGGAGCCAATATGAGCATCCAGGTTCCGCTATTTGTTATTTACCGGAGATGAGTCTCGGTCATGTCTACATAGTTCTCGAACCCGTAGGGTCCGCACGCTTAACGTTTGATGACGATTGGTATTATGAGTTTATGAGTTTTGATGTACCGAAGGTAGTTCGGAGTCCCGGATGAGATCACGGACATGACGAGGAGTCTCCAAATGCCCGAGACATAAAGATTGATATATTGGACGACTATATTCGGACACCGGAAGTGTTCCGAAAAAGTTTCGGATTTAACCGGAGTGTCAGAGGGGGTTACCAGAACCCCCCTCCCCCCCCCCCCCGAGGGAGTATGGGCCATAGTGGGCCATTGAGGGAATAGAGAGAGGCAGCCCATAGGGCTGGCCGCACCCTCCCCCTTGGAATCCTAGTTGTACTAGGAAAGGGGGGGGGCCTCTTCTTCCTTCTTCTCTCCCCTTCCTTTACTACTCCTAGTAGGAATAGGAAAGGGGATTCCTATTCCTACTAGGAGTAGGAATCCTACTCCCTTGGTGCTCCCTAAGGCTGGTCGCACCTCCCCCCTTGCTCCTTTATATACAGGGGAAGGGGGCACCCAAAGAGACACAAGAAACATTGTTCAAACCGTGTGCGGTGCCCCCGCCTCCACAGAAACACACCTCGGTCATACCGTTGCAGTGCTTAGGCGAAGCCCTGCGCCGGTAGCTTCATCATCTCCATCACCACGCTGTCGTGCTGACGAAACTCTCCCGTGAAGCTCAACTGGATCAAGAGCTCGTGGGACATCATAAAGCTGAACGTGTGCTGAACGCGGAGGTGTCGTACGTTCGGTGCTTGATCGGTTGGATCGCGAAGAAGTTCGACTACATCAACCGCGTTACTAGACGCTTCCGCTTTCGGTCTGCGAGGGTACGTAGACACACTCTCCCCTCTCGTTGCTATGCATCTGGTAGATAGATCTTGCGTGATCGTGGGAAATTTTTGAAATACTACGTTCCCCAACAGTCTCCATCAACATGTACATACGATAGCACCACCTATCAGAACCACGCCAAAAATCTCCGTGTCTACATTGCGTTTGCATTCTCCAAACCCTTCCTTTTACCTTAATGTGCAATGTTCTACTTTCCGCTGCTATACTCTTAGAATTTCATGTGTAGGAAGATTGGTTGACTTGTACAACTTGCTAAAATCTGCCAACAACTAAAATTGGAAAAAGGGTAGACTTTTATTTGGTAAATTAGTATAATCACCGCTCCTCTAGACATACTTTTGATCCTACAAGTGGTATCAGAGCTTTGGTCTCCGTTAGCCTTAATTTACATAGCTTTGGTGATCATAGCCTTGGTTTCACAACTAGGAGAGTATGGCGTCTAGTGAGGGTAATTATCACCGTAGAGGTCCTAACTTTCATTGTACTAATTTTGCTAGTTGGAAGCATAAGATGAGAATACATATTCTTGGTCATAACCCCGCCGTTTGGGCTCTTATTCATATTGGCTTGCAAGGTGAATACTTCTAGGATGGCAGAGAACCGGATCGTGAAGCGCAGCAGAAGAAATGAGGATGATGCAATACAATGCTCAAGCTTATGATATGGAAAATGTGATACCATGTGCACATTGATCCAAATGATGCCCAATTACAAAGATCTCAAGCCCACAGAAGTCATTGGTATAATTGTTGCTCATGAGATGTCACTCAAGGATAAGGAAGAGCTCCACAACTAATCTAGTGGTGCATACAAAGCTTCATGTGATGCTCACACAACATCAAGTGAGAAACAAATCTTCAATGAAGAATTGAGTCCAATGCTGAAGAACTTCAACAAATTCTACAAGAATCAAAGCAAAGATAGAAACTCCAAGTCAAGATCCTACAATGACAAAAGATCTTCTAGTCGTAATCGCAATTGCTACAATTGTAGAAGACACGGACACTATTCCAATGAGTGTACGGCTCCCTACAAGAAAAGAAAATATTCTCCCAAAAGGAGAAGTAAAAGAGATGAATCACCTTATAGAGAGAGAAGGAGTAGAGATCGGTATGAATGAAGATCCTCTCGAAGAAGCAAAGATTCGGAAAGGGAAGACAAGTCATCCAAGAGCTACACAAGACGAGGACATCAAGCTCACATTGGTGAATGGATTTCCAGTTCCGATTCCAACACTCACTCCGAGAGAAGTTATCACTCCAACTCCAACTATAGTTAAGATGAAGCTGTTGCCGGAATTGCTCTAGTGTCACCCAACTCGTATGACATATTTGACTCACCAAATGAAGGAATTGGAAGATGCTTCATGGCTAAAGGCCCCAAGGTATCACACCCCGAGTATCTTGATTTCAATAGTGATGAAGATGATTTTACTTGTTGACAAAACTAGTGATGAAAACTATAATGAACTTGCTAGTAATCATGATAGTCAAGATGAAACTAATGACAATGATAAGAAGGAGATTGAGCATCTAACTAAATAACTAAAGACTCTTAAGTTAGCTCATGAAACAACTCTAGAGGATCATGGAGAGCTCCTAAGAACCCATGAGAAGCTATGCTTCGAGAAGCTAAATTTAGAGCAAGAGCATGGGTTTTTAAAAGCTATCAATGATGATCATCGAAAGAAGAGTTCTTCTTACATTGCCAAACGTCTCCTCTTGTCTACTTATATGCCACAAGTAAAATCTAGTAACAAGAGCAAGAAAGATTCTTCTTCTAGTAGTAACAATAACCATGCTAAATCCAATGTTGTTGCTTCTAGTAATTCTCTTGATTCCACTAACGATTCTCTTAGCCAAGTTACACTTGAGCTAGAAAATATCTCATTGAAGGTAATTATAGATAAAGGTGTTTACAAAAGCCTTGCCGGGAGTAAGCAATTTGAGGAAACTGTACGCAAGCAAGGAAGGCACCGGAAGAATCAAGGTGTTGGTTTGAACGAAAGTTCAATGCCAATGGAGTTGAATGGGAACAAGATCAATACCCCAAGACGGAGTTTGTTCCTCAACAAGAGAAGTATGACCCCACTTCTTTTAAGGGAACACAAGCTCAAAATGATCTTCCACCACAAGAACATAAGCTAAAAGGCAAGGACAAGCTTCAAGAAAAGATTGACTCATTTGAAGAAGCTCCTAAGGCATGGTCAAGTGGGTTCCCAAGACTACGTCAAGCTCTACGTCTTCCAGTTCAACTACGATTCCAAAGATTCCCATCAAGTTTATGTGGATCCCAAAGAAGAAGAACTAGAGTGTTCCTGAGGGTGACTCTGTCAACACACTTCACTCATATTCATATTGGCAAGGACTTATGCAATCAATTTTCATATCTTGCACTACTAGGAAAAGGGCTATAGATGATATGGCCACTAATGGCGCACCAGACATGTGGTGCGCCATTAGTATATACTAATGGCGCACCATGTGTTGGTGCGCCATTAGCGTCCAAATACTAATGGTGCACCAGACATTCGGTGGGCCATTAGTAACAACTTCTTTTTTTACAGACATACTAATGGCGCACGGTGGCACAATGCGCCATTACTAGTTTAACTAGTAATGGTGCACCTCCAACTTAGTGCGCCAGTACTATTTTTTTTTGCAAAACTACTAATGGCGCACCTCTCACTAATGCGCCGTTAGTAACACTGGTTACTAATGGCGCATTGATGAGTGGTGCGCCATTAGTAAAGTGGGACCAGCTAGATATTTTGGACAGCCACACCTACACACTCACTTTCCCCACTTCATTCTCTCCACCTCCTCCTCCAAGCTTGTGTCGGCTGCCTCCTCCTCCTCACCTCATTTGCACCATAGATTCAGCAAAATGAAGTGGTTAACCTTTTTTTGATAGGTAAGTAAGGGGGGAAAGCTATCTTTATGTTGTAGATCATTTTTTCTCCCTCGAGCTCCAACAACTGTGCACATGCACTTTTTATGGCCTAGCTAGATCTATGTATGTTTGTGGTGTTGCATATGTTTGTGGTGTTGCATATATGTTTGTGTTTGCAGGTACCGGTATTTGAAATGCGATAGTTGCCAATATTTTGCTGAAACATTGATTCATTTCCGTTTCAGCGAGAATTTTGGCACTATGCATTCTTTTTGGTCCTATTTTTAGGGAAAGTCATGCCAAATTTTTTCTTGGTTCTAAAATATTGTTTTTCTCTACCCCGCAGGCGACCATGGTCCGCACGATGACCGAAGGCATCGTGAATAGGTTTTTGAGCTCCGCGAAGGCCGAAATGCTTCAAAAGAACGAGATGGAGATAAGATGTCCGTGTCGAAGATGCAAGCTGAAGAGCCTTATTGCATACCCGAATTCCGGGCAGGTGCGGGACCACCTGCTCTTGCGTGGTTTCATGGATGGCTATCGGTGGCAAGGTGATGAAGATGACTATGAAGTCGTCCATGGCCGGGCAAGAAATGAGGAAGGGCAGCAAGACAACCACCTCGGCGAGGGCGGGCGAGAAGACGAAGAATCTCCAGGACATGATCACTACGGTGATGCTGTACATAGTAATCATGTAGAAGATGCCGGACATGATGATGAGGAAGATCAAGACGAAGGGCATGATCATGATCTAGATGAAGATGCCGGAGCAGACAACGATGGAGGCTGGGTGCAGGACCCTCATATTCAAGAGCTGCTTCTCAAGCAGACGGATAACGCAAGAGCTGCCGCCCGAGAGAAAGCCAAGCTGTATCAACTGGAGATAGACGCGGTTACTTCATTGTATGAAGGATGCAGGCCTGAGGATACCCGCCTGAAAGTAACGCTCATGGCTCTAGAGATGAAGGTAAAACACAAAATGACCGACGCATGCTTCGACGAGAACATGTCATTCTGGCACGAACGTCCTCCCAAGGGAAACAAGTGCCCGACCAGTTTTGAGGAGGCGAAGAAAATCGTGTGTCCTCTAGATTTACCGCACGTGAAATACCATGTGTGCATGAACAATTGCATCATTTATCGGGACGAGCACGCGGAGTCTACCATATGTCCGGTGTGCGGCGTCACTCGATACAAGAAGCGGAAGAAAGCTCCTCGAAAAGTGGTGTGGTACTTTCCGATCACTCCTCGTCTGCAGCGGTATTTCGCGGACCTTAAGGTAGCAAAGCTCCTGCATTGGCACGCGGATAGGGAGGAGAAGAAGCGAGAAGATGACAAAAATGATCCGGAGATAAATAAAAAAGACAAGATACTGAGTCACCCTAAGGATGCGAGCCAGTGGCAAGCGTTGAACTTCGAAGACCTAGAATTTGGGAACGATCCAAGGAACATCATGCTGGGCGCGAGCACCGATGGAGTCAATCCGTTTGGCAGCCAGAGAAACACACATAGCACATGGCCTGTGTGTGTGTGGATGTACAACCTTCCCCCCTGGTTGTGCATGAAGAGGAAGTACATTCACATGAGAATGTTAATTGAAGGGACGAAACAACCAGAGAACAACATCAATCTGTATCTGGGGCTGCTGAAAGAGGAGCTAGACACGCTATGGAAAACGCCAGCCAATACGTGGGACGCCGCAGAGAAAGAATATTTCCCTGTGAGAGCCGCACTACTCACGACGGTGCACGACTATCTCGGTTATGGATATGTCGCGGGGCAGGTGTGATAACCCTCAACCGTAAGGGATCGAGATAGTCTTCGCGGGTAAGAATAACCCAATTTATAGATTCGACACACGGGGAGCCAAAGAGTATTTATAAGCTTTGACAGTTGAGTTGTCAATTCAACCGCACCTGAAATATACTTACTTGCAACAAAAGATAAGTGGTAACGGTGATATGATAGTGATGGTGGTGACAGCAAAAGTAAACAGCAAAAGTAAACAGCAAATAACCAGCAGGATTGAAACACTGTAGGCTAGGGAGATGTATGGTTGGGCGCTGCATGGATGAGATACATCATGAATATAACTTGGGGCAAGGCACACAAAAAAGTAATGATCATCTAGGCAAATATCAAACATTAGGCATGTATCCCACAGGTAGTTGTATGTGCTTGCAATAAGAACTTGCACAACATCTTTTGTCCTACCATCCCGCTACGAACGGGGCCAAAAGGAACTTATGGAGATTAAGGTACTCCTGTCAAAGAGCACCGGAACAAAGCAATAAACTCAATGGATACATGGAATCCTCAAATTATGGACCATCCCCTTTGGTGTCCCAAGCTGTCACCTTTGGGATCACCGGTTCCGGACCATAATAGGTGCAAACAACTCATAGATAGGATCAAGAACACAAATATATTCCTGCAAACACATAGGGTTCAGATCTGAAAACATGGCACTCGGGCCCAAAGTGACAAGCATTAAGAGCAACAAGTTGAAGCAAAGATGATAAACACCAAAGTAGATGATAGGCAACATGCCCCCAACAATCTGATAAACTATTACATGATCTAACTCATCCAATCCCTACCATCCCCTTTGCCTACAGCAGGGAATTACTCACACATGGAAGGAGAAGTCATGGAGGGAGGATGGAGTGGTGATGATGATGACGATGGCGACGATCTCCCCTCTCCGGAGGCCAAATCAGCCTCCAGATTAGCCCTCCCGAAGAAGAACAGAGGGTGGCGGCGGCTCCGCGACGAAAACTGGAAAAACGACTTCTGTTCTGGGGTTTCCTCGCCATGGGAATAAATAGGAGCCAAGGTAGGGCACCAGAGGGGGGAGGACCCTCCCAGGCGGCCTCCTGGCGCGGCCAGGGGTGGGGCCGCGCCAGTAGGGCGCCTGGGGGCCCCCTGGCTGCCCTCTGGCCCCACTTCTGGCACAATGGCCCTTCGGGTGCGTGGATTTTCTGTGATTTTTCTTGGAATTTTCTGAGAGACCTAAAAATCCATTTTCCTGCACACAATAAAACCATACAGGCAGCTCTGCTGAAAACAGCGTCAGTCCAGGTTAGTTTAGTTCAAATCATGCAAGAATGAGGGCAAAACAATAGCAAAAGTGTTTGGAAAAGTAGATACATTTGAGACGTATCAACTCCCCCAAGCTTAGCATATTGCTTGTCCTCAAGCAATTCAGTTCAACGAACTGGACGCGACAAAGAAAACTTTGACAAACTCTTTTGCTTCATTAGATGTATATAAGCATGTACTATGAAAAGAGTCTAGCAAGTATTGAAACAATGCTATGAGGACAATGCACGAAGCAATCCTTCTTTCAAGTGACCAATCACAAATAACTAAAAGTAAATAATATGCTACTGAAAATCAAGACAAGATTACATTGCACATAGCTTGAACATACTAGAGTGGTATCTCGCTAGCCTCCATGAGTGAAGCAAAACATAAATGCAGAAACTCCTCCAGAGTTTTAAAGGAGACTAGAACTAAGAATTTCAGAATAAATAATACCACAAGCATGCAGAAGATAATGTAATAATTTGGGACAATGCACATTACACTCAGAATGACAATTATGCTCTCCTAGTTGGTGCTTTGAAGAAAGAAGGTGGAGACTCTCGAACCGTGGAATTTGATGGCGAGGTTGAAAACCCGTGGTTGGAAGCAAAGACTAAACATGTACCAGAGCTCTTGGTTTTGAAAACAGAGGTAAAAATGATTTTGGGAGGTGCATATTTCGTCAACGAATGCTAGTAGACAACCCAATCACTTCTTATGCTAGACATGTTTCAAGGAACGGCTCCCAAGATGGGGACGATCACATCCCCTTAATCTCCTTTGTTTATCACTACCAAAGTTTTCTGATTTCTCATAAACAAAGTGTGAAGGAGGGTTTGTTGGTTGTGATTATCTTTTGTGAGCTGGGCGCACTCATGCCAGTCCCTCCTCGTATTAGGGGTTTGCAGATTAGACATGCAATCCCGGGATAAAACATGTCCAACATAAGAAGATCATGAATTACCTACTACTTCCTCATGAGCTAAAACAGAGGCACAAAACAGGAGTAAATTTGAATAATTTCGAGATGGTACAAGAAAGTCTTCGTTAGGATGGCCGGTAAATACCACATATGGAATAACTGGTTTGAAAGGATTTGGATGCACAAGCAGAATTCCGCTTAGTGCGAGCGAAGGCTAGCAAGAGACTGGGAAGCGACCAACTAGAGAGCAATAACGGTCATAATCATGCAGAGCGACAAAGCAACATTGAATTGGGCATGAAAGTGATATAACTATTCTGAAACTCAAAGATCATCAAGGCAAAGCAGACTTTTTAGTCTTAAGCATGTGTAAACATGTGCCAAGTCAATCCAAGAATTCTCCAAAGGGAAATAGCACCTTAGTATGCCAAACCATGAACAATGTAATGCATGTAAATCATTTCAATAACACATTATATACTCTAGCTATTTGAGATTAGCCACAAGGAAAGCATGAACCACTGGGAAAGCATTGTAAACATAGCACTATGTCGCTACAAGCTGGTCTCTAGATCATAAGTACAGGCATATGTACAAAAGTAGAAACAAGAAGAGTTCATACCGGTTTTCCTTGTTGCTTCCCTTCCGTCAATCTTCGTCATTACTGCCTTGTCACTAGCACGATCGAACGTAGGAAATATAATTAAATGCCATCACGGACTCGAGCTGAACTCTGAAAACAAAGCAAACTAAAGAGAGAAAGGAAATCTTTTTGGGTTTTTGCAAAGAAAGAACAAAGAAGAACGGGCAAAAACTTCGAAAAGATCAAAGCGAACAAAAAATAAAATGGATAATACAATGGAAAAGTGAGAAGGGCACGTACCCCCCCAAGCTTAGGCTTTTGGCCTAAGTTGGTAGTAGCTACTGCCCCCAGGAGCCTCCTGCTCCGGGGTGGTACTGGTGAGTCCAAGGGTCGTATAAGGATTCCGGCGCGTACACTGAAGTCCCCGGATCCTCCCACGAAGAAGGGTCCGCACTCCAAGCAGAGGAAGACCCTTCACCAAACTGGGTGACGGTCTCCCCCTGAAAAGGTGGTAACTCACCGTGCTCCTCCTCGTCGGGCACAACCCCCTCCATGGGGTTATGAAACTGATGCTGGACCATGAACTCATCGAACTGGATATCATCAAAGGACCATCCGTTCTTGTGAGAAAAATCAAACAAAAGAGGTGCAGGTAGACGGATCTTGTGTTCCGCGGTAGTTCCGAAACGCAAGATATAAACAAGGTTACCAAACTCAGAAGTCGTGGTAACAAACTTATGCCTTTTCATAGCAGCAAGATCAAAACTTAAATAAGTAAAAGGCTTATCATCAGGGTGTGGGGTGCCTTTAAGATACTCTAAGATAAGTGCGGCATAAACGCCACTGAATAAATTTCCCTTGTTACCGTTCATAGCAAGGCGTCGAGCAATTAAGGCACCCACATTATAATCAAACCTCCCTGAGAGGGCGGTTGCCAGGATAGCAATATCCGGCGCAGAAATGCTGCTCGTGTTGTCACGAGCTAACACCCCTCTAGCAACATAATACGCAAAATACCTGAGGTGAGGGAATAAGATGCTGGAGATTTTTGACCGATGAATATCCCCCGTATCCATGCTGCAGAGAGAGTTGAAGATGGTTCTCAGCTCGGAGGGCTGAGAGGTCATCTTCGCCGTCCGCCCAATGTTTGGCACACCTATTATTTCACAAAACTTTTCCAAGGGCATGGTCAAAAGATTATTGTAAATTTTAAACTCAATAGAACCAGTATCAAGGTTATATCTAAAACTATTAATGAAACCGGAGGTGAGTTTTTGATACTGAGCAACACGGCACGTGACGAGCCGTGTCAGACCTGCATTAGCACAAAGGTTATAAAACTCATCCTTAATTCCTGCAACTTCAAGGAATTCATCACATGGGAACATCATCGCACGTGCTGGATTTGTGTCTTCCAACAACTCTAGGGGCACATGATCTTCATTGTAGCTCACTCTAGCAGTCGAGGGTGAAGCTGCGGCTCTAGTAACTCGATCGGAGCGCGCGGGCTTCTTCTTCTCAAGCCACCCCTTTGCCCTTCCTAACAAACTCATTTATGAAATTTTTGACAAATTACAAAAACAAGGATTTAAACAAAGTGGGTTAAGGCAAACTACTCAACTTACTTACCTAAGGCATAAACTTGCATCAAAGCTTGGAAAATAAATTTCTACACATGCATGCAAGCTCATCTACACAGTACCAAGAACTACTAAATACTCACAAATGAAGCCACCAACCAAAAATCTAATTGGAGGGGTGGAGGAGTTACATACCAGGGAGTATTTATTCAAAATCTCAGCTCGAATGATAGGCTGTAGAGAGAGATCGAAAATTGCCTCCAAGAACAGCAAGAACGCAAGAACAGGTGCAGAACTCGTGTTTTCGGAGAGAAAGAGAGAGAGAGAGGAATAAGACTCACCTGGAGGCGGGACCTGTGGGCCCCAGGCGCCCTATGGGCGCGGCCAGGGGGCAGGCCGCGCCAGCTGGCCGCCTGGGCCACTGGTGGCCCCCCCTTGGTCAGCCCCAGGTGCCTCTGGGTCACTCCCGACATGGAAATTTTAATTTTAATTTTTCTGGAATTTTTCTGAAAAAATTTCGAAGTTCAAAAAGCTGCAAAACTTTCTGAAAACTTAAAGCAGTGATTAGAATTGTGAAGCTTCAAAAACACAAACACTTGGTACAGCAAGGAGAACAAAAGCTAAAACAAATGAAAACATAACAAGCTCAACTTTTTACCTATATAAAACATGCTCACTAGTAAGGTTGATCAAGTCTTACCAACAAACCGGCGATATATAGAGCAAAAAGTCCCACCTCTTACGAAGTGATCATTGCACCTTTACTTTAACGGACATTGTCCCGACCATAATAGTTTTGTATTTGTGGTGCACATGTAGTGGACAGTCCCATTCTCCAATTTTCACGGTCTCGATATTTTCTATAGAGTTGAGGCCATGCCTCTTGTCGGTCTTCTTTGGAAAATACACCGTGTATTCTTTATCATTCACATTGAAGGTAACCTTTCCTTTATTGCAATCAATAATAGCACCTGCGGTGTTAAGAAAAGGTCTACCAAGAATAATGGACATGCTCCCATCCTCGGGCATGTCAAGCACGACAAAATCAGTAAGGATCAAACAATTAGCAACTTCTAGGGGAACATCCTCACAAATACCTATCGGGACGGCTGTTGACTTGTCAGCCATCTGAAGAGAGATATCTGTAGGAATTAGTTTCTCTAAACAAAGCCTCTTGTAAATAGAGAAAGCCATAACACTCACTCCTGCTCCAAGATCACATAAAGCAGTTTTGACATAATTATTCTTTATGGAGCAAGGAATGGTGGGTATTCCTGGATCACCAAGCTTCTCAGGAATCTTGCCACTGAAAGAGTAGTTAGCAAGCATAGTAGATATTGCTTCATTAGGAACTTTTCTTTTATTAGTAACAATATCTTTCATATATTTTGAATAGGGAGGTAACTTAATAGCATCAGTCAAAGGGATTTGAAGAAAAAGAGGTTTCATCCACTCACAAAACTTATTGTAATGCTCTCCTTCTTTAGATTTGAGAGACTTACCTGGAAAGGGCATGGGTTTCTGTATCCATGGTTCTCTTTCCTTCCCATGTCTTCTTGCGACGAAGTCTTCTCTAGTGTACTTCTTGCGTTTGTCAGGTGCTTCTTCTTCTCGAACTTCAGGCGGATCATTCTTCTCCTTATCATTATCTTCAGGTTCGGCACCGTTTTCAGTCTCAGCATCGGAGGTAGATATACTGTTGGGATCAACAACTGGCTCTTCACTTGTAATAGGATCATTGGAATTGTGAGCCTCCTTGTGTTTCTTCTTCTTCTTCTTTGGAGAGCCAACAATTTCTTCTTCCTGTATTTGAGAATCTTGCTCGATTCTCCTCGGATGCCCCTCTGGATAGAGAGGATCTTGAGTGCTAGTTCCTCCTCGGGTCTTAATACCGAAGGCCTGTAAATCATCTTGTTTGGTATTGTTAGCAAGCAAATCTTTTTGCACATTAGAAATTTGTTCAAGCTGAGTTTGAACCATATGAAAATGCTTCACAAGACATTTAACATCATTAACTGTTCTACCTAGAACATCAAGCAAACTTTTGATAGCAAGGGAATTATCATGCAATTGACTTTGTATCCTCTCATTAAAGTGACTTTGCTTCATAATAAAATTATCAAGCTCATCTAAACATTGATCAGGAGGCTTACCATGAGGGATGTCACTTGTGTTGAAATCTAAAAGAGAGTGTACCTCTACCATAGGAGGGTGAGTGGTAGGCTCACACAACTTCTCAATAGGGGGTAGATTCTTCACGTCTTCAGTTTTAATATCCTTCTCTTTAATAGACTTCTTTGCTTCTTGCATATCTTCGGGGCTTAGAACAAGCATGCCCCTCTTCTTTGGAGGTGGAGGTGGTTCAGAGACGGACCAATCTTCATGGTTTTTGGCAATCCTGCCCATCAATTCTTCTGCATCGTCCGGTGTTCTTTTCCTAAAAACACAACCAGCACAACTATCCAAATAGGACCTGGATTCATCAGTTAGACCAGCATAAAATATATCGATTAATTCATTCTTAGGGACTCCATGTCCTGGTCTAGCCTGGATCAGACTACAGTACCTCCCCCAAGCTTTAGGGAGGTGCTCATCATGCAACTGTTTAAAGTTATAAATTCTTTGTAAAGCAGCATGTTGCATATGAGCAGGAAAGTACTTATCAACAAAAGAGTGAGCTAAGTCTTGAGGACTCTTAATGGAACCACATGGTAGTGCATCATACCATGTTTTAGCACCTTCCTTCAAAGAGAAAGGAAGGAGCTTAGTCACATAAAAGTTTTGTATATTTTCATTCGTGGTAAACAAGCCACCCAACTCAGTGAGTTTGGTCAGGTGTGCAATAGCATCATCATTTTCTCTGCCATAAAAGGGGTCAGCTTTAACCATAGATATAAGTGAAAGATCAACAGAGAGATCATAATCAGGATCATTGATGCATATAGGAGATGTAGCAAATTCAGGATCAGGAACAGTCTTGTTCTTCAAGGAGTGTTTTTCAAGCAGCTTCTTAATAGCTTCAGGGTCAGAGTCGGCAAACTCTATCAGTTCCCTGCATAAATCATCATCAAGCATAATGTAATCATCATCAAGGAGTCTCTCCTTGAGTTTACTCAAATCAGGATAATCATAAGTTCCACCAATAGGGTAGCGAGTAACAGGAATTTCAATTCCAGATTTTTTTGCAGCAGCAGCGATCTGTTTCTCAAGAGCATAACCAAGTGAACCAATATCATCAAGAGTAGTAGAAGCATCATCAAAAGTATCGGACATAGTAATGGATTCAGTAGAAGCATCATGTGGTGGTGGTGAGGCAAACTTACTCATAACAGAAGGTGAATCAAGTGTAGCACTAGTGTTCAGAACAGTACCTCTTCTTGTAGTGGATAGTAAGATCGGAACCTTGGGGTCTCCTTTCTTACCCATAGCGGATGAAGTGCAGCACGTAGGATACTTCAAGTAGACTTGTAAATATAGCTATGCTCCCCGGCAACGGCGCCAAAAAACGGTACTTGATAACCCTCAACCGTAAGGGATCGAGATAGTCTTCGCGGGTAAGAATAACCCAATTTATAGATTCGACACACGGGGAGCCAAAGAGTATTTATAAGCTTTGACAATTGAGTTGTCAATTCAACCGCACCTGAAATATACTTACTTGCAACAAAAGATAAGTGGTAACGGTGATATGATAGTGATGGTGGTGACAGCAAAAGTAAACAGCAAAAGTAACAACTAATAACCAGCAGGATTGAAACACTGTAGGCTAGGGAGATGGATGGTTGGGCGCTGCATGGATGAGATACATCATGAATCTAACTTGGGGCCAGGCACACAGAAAAGTAATGATCATCTAGGCAAATATCAAACATTAGGCATGTATCCCACAGGTAGTTGTACGTGCTTGCAATAAGAACTTGCACAACATCTTTTGTCCTACCATCCCGCTACGAACGGGGCCAAAAGGAACTTATGGAGATTAAGGTACTCCTGTCAAAGAGCACCGGAACAAAGCAATAAACTCAATGGATACATGGATTCCTCAAATTATGGACCATCCCCTTTGGTGTCCCAAGCTGTCACCTTTGGGATCGCCGGTTCCGGACCATAATAGGTGCAAACAACTGATAGATAGGATCAAGAACACAAATATATTCATGCAAACACATAGGGTTCAGATCTGAAAACATGGCACTCGGGCCCAAAGTGACAAGCATTAAGAGCAACAAGTTGAAGCAAAGATGATAAACACCAAAGTAGATGATAGGCAACATGCCCCCAACAATCTGATAAACTATTACATGATCTAACTCATCCAATCCCTACCATCCCCTTTGCCTACAGCAGGGAATTACTCACACAAGGAAGGAGAAGTCATGGAGGGAGGATGGAGTGGTGATGATGATGACGATGGCGACGATCTCCCTCTCCGGAGGCCAAATCAGCCTCCAGATTAGCCCTCCCGAAGAAGAACAGAGGGTGGCGGCGGCTCCGCGACGGAAACTGGAAAAATGACTTCTGTTCTGGGGTTTCCTCGCCACGGGAATAAATAGGAGCCAAGGTAGGGCACCAGAGGGGGGAGGACCCTCCCAGGCGGCCTCCTGGCGCGGCTAGGGGTGGGGCCACGCCAGCAGGGCACCTGGGGCCCCCCTGGCTGCCCTCTGGCCCCACTTCTGGCACAATGGCCCTTCGGGTGCGTGGATTTTCTGTGATTTTTCTTGGAATTTTTTGAGACACCTAAAAATCTATTTTCCTGCACACAATAAAACCATACAGGCAGCTCTGCTGAAAACAGTGTCAGTCCGGGTTAGTTTAGTTCAAATCATGCAAGAATGAGGGCAAAACAATAGCAAAAGTGTTTGGAAAAGTAGCAAAACTATACAGGCAGCTTTGCTATTGTTTTGCCCTCATTCTTGCATGATTTGAACTAAACTAACCCGGACTGATGCTGTTTTCAGCAGAGCTGCCTGTATGGTTTTATTGTGTGCAGGAAAATGGATTTTTAGGGGTCTCAGAAAATTCCAAGAAAAATCGCAGAAAATCCACGCACCCGAAGGGCCATTGTGCCAGAAGTGGGGCCAGAGGGCAGCCAGGGGGGGCCCAGGCGCCCTGCTGGCGCGGCCCCACCCCTGGCCGCGCCAGGAGGCCGCCTGGGAGGGTCCTCCCCCCTCTGCTGCCCTACCTTGGCTTCTATTTATTCCCGTGGCGAGGAAACCCCAGAACAGTAGTCGTTTTTCCAGTTTCCATCGCGGAGCCGCCGCCACCCTCTTTTCTTCTTCGGGAGGGCTAATCTGGAGGCTGATTTGGCCTCCGGAGAGGGGAGATCGTCGGCATCGTCATCATCATCACCACTCCATCCTCCCTCCATGACTTCTCCTTCCATGTGTGAGTAATTCCCTGCTGTAGGCAAAGGGGATGGTAGGGATTGGATGAGTTAGATCATGTAATAGTTTATCAGATTGTTGGGGGCATGTTGCCTATCATCTACTTTGGTGTTTATCATCTTTGCTTCAACTTGTTGCTCTTAATGCTTGTCACTTTGGGCCCGAGTGCCATGTTTTCAGATCTGAACCCTATGTGTTTGCATGAATATATTTGTGTTCTTGATCCTATCTATGAGTTGTTTGCACCTATTATGGTCCGGAACCGGCGATCCCAAAGGTGACAGCTTGGGACACCAAAGGGGGTGGTCCATAATTTGAGGATTCCATGTATCCATTGAGTTTATTGCTTTGTTCCGGTGCTCTTTGACAGGAGCACCTTAATCTCCATAAGTTCCTTTTGGCCCCGTTCGTAGCGGGATGGTAGGACAAAAGATGTTGTGCAAGTTCTTATTGCAAGCACGTACAACTACGTGTGGGATACATGCCTAATGTTTGATATTTGCCTAGATGATCATTACTTTTCTGTGTGCCTTGCCCCAAGTTAGATTCATGATGTATCTCATCCATGCAGCGCCCAACCATCCATCTCCCTAGCCTACAGTGTTTCAATCCTGCTGGTTATTAGTTGTTACTTTTGCTGTTTACTTTTGTTGTCACCACCATCACTATCATATCACTGTTACCACTTATCTTTTGTTGCAAGTAAGTATATTTCAGGTGCGGTTGAATTGACAACTCAACTGTCAAAGCTTATAAATACTCTTTGGCTCCCCGTGTGTCGAATCTATAAATTGGGTTATTCTTACCCGCGAAGACTATCTCAATCCCTTACGGTTGAGGGTTATCAGTAACCAAATGCTTTCATGTACATCATCATATGTGGAATTCACTCTATGTCTATGGATATCCTTGTATGTTCCTTGTGGGACTAACCCCTGTAGGTATTGAAAGTGCAACACTCCAAAGGATTGCTCCAAATGATCTACATCAACATTGAGCATCCACATCTTCACTATCTACATGAAGTCATCATCGACAAAACCCAAGGTTAGTTCATCCCTCTTAGGGGGGATATCACATCTAGGGGGAGCTTTACTCTAAGAAAATGAGCTAATGCAACTCTAATGGTGTGAACACATTAATGCTTTATGTAAAAGTGGTAACCCCACTCGTGCTTAAACGGTGAGTATGACCTATGATCAAATGTTCTCATTTGACTCCTAAGTGAGCATACTCATATATATATGACCTAGGCATCGCCAGTTGCTTGATAGATGCTAGAATTGTTTGTGCATGCTTTGACACATGATTTATTTGCTATCTTATTCTGTGAGCATGTTGGTTGCGTATTTTCTTCATTCGAGGACATCCATTTGTTGTTTTGATTGTTTGGTTTTTATTGGCCAAGTGGATGTACAAGAATGCCCAAGAACTTTCTCTAGCTATCTATGCTTTTCCTGTCTCAAATTCTATTCATGCTACATCACAAAATTTGAACAAGTCTTTTCGGACCCTCCGGGTGAGGAGCACTCAAAGTCACCGATCCGACAAGGGATGCTTTCAAAACCTTCTTGTGCATTTCGGTCAGACGAACACACTCCTATTCGGTCCCACCAAAATCACTAGACTGGTCTAGGTTTTCATCTCGGTGATACCGATCAGAATGACTCGGTTCCACTGAATTGCACTAACTGCACGCAGTTTTGCTTCTCGGCGCCACCGAACCATTCCATTCGGTGCCACGGACAATGACTGGGTATATAAAAAATTATGATATGAGTTTTTTATTTCATAATCATTATGATTTCTAATTTCATTTAAAAAAAGATAAAGAACATATAATATAATATGAGTTCTGTGATTAATCGTTTGCTATGTCAGTATCTATACGTGTTTATTAAATGTATAAGGTATAAAACCCCTCTTTCTCTAATTTAGAATTAGAATATCCCGCGCACCCATACGGTTGAAAAATTCTTTGAACCACTCGAGTTCGCGCCCCATTGTTGCCTCCCCCTTGGCCTCTGGATCGTCGTTGTCTTCTCATGTGTGTCTCCATCGCCATCAACGGTTGTCGCCATAGCTAACCGTCACCAAGTTAGGGTACGGATCGACCTGTTTGTGCTATTCTCCCTTTTCGGATTCTATGCGCAAAGTTAATGCCTAGTATCTTGCCACGAATGAGAACTTCCTATTCACAAGACAAATTCCTTACAATAGATTCGATGAAAAAAATTAGGGTTAGGTTTCTACCGAGCTCATCTCGGACCGACCGAAATGAAGTTTTCGGTCCCACCGCTTGGCCCTGGCCATTGCACTTAGTACAACTCGGTGCCGCCAAAGTGTACTGGTCGATGAGACCAAAATCAAAACCTCAGTAAAACCCTAGCATCTCGGAGTCACCGAACAGCAACTCGGTCTAACCGAGGTTTTGTGTTTACACTCTGTTAATTCTATTGGTAGCTCCGAAATGCTTTCTGCAGAAAACTAAAACTAAAGTTTTGATTCAAAGTTTTGCAAAACCAACTGCTTTTTCTGATGCTCATCTACTCTATCCATACCTATCTATTCACAGGGCCTGTTTGCAAGATGTCTGATGCTAGTGACAGCCAGAACATGTCAGAGGAGGAAGTTAATCTAAGTGAAGGTTCTAGTCCTAATGACATCTATGATGAGGGTAGTACTCCAAGTAATCTATCAAAGGCTGCTACCAGGACAAAGAAGAAGAGAACCTCTAACATTGAGGATGAGGATTTTATTGCAGATGAGGCCACATCAAAGAAAAAGATTGCTGTCAGGAAGGAATGTGCCTATGCAGCCTCTTCAAAGCCAAATCATAGGAAGGTAGTTCCTAATTCAAAACCTAGAAAAGCTTCAGTTGTCTGGAGTTCACACTTGAGGATTCAAGTGATGAAGAAGCTATTGATAAGAAAAGGAAGAGATCTAGGAAGACCACTGCCACAGTGCTTAGCAAGCCTTCCAGGAGGGAAGATGAAGAAGAGGAGGAATAGCAAGCTGAAGCACCTCCAGCAAAAGCTCAGAAGGTTTAAGCCCAAGATTCTTGATCATGATAATGCACACCCTACATCTGTTGAGGCCCATGAGAAGGCTTAAGCAGCAGCAGCAAAGTTAACAAAGAGAGCATTGCATCAAATGCCCCCACGGCTAACATCAAGTCAAGAGATGATCAAATGAAATATCTGCTCGAAGCAACCCTAAGGATTGAGCAAAGTCTGGCCAACCTAGCCAAGAACCAGGAGAGCCTAGAAATGATTATTGAAACAAAGATGCAAGATCTTGATGTGAAGGTCACATATATTCAAGCTACAGTTGACAAGCTAAGGTATGATATGGAAGCTACAGGTTTGGACAGTGGAGAGGACATACCTACCACTGAGAGGTATCAGGCTGTGCCTAGAGCACCAAGATCTTCGACCATGCAGCTGTAGATTCGAGGACCACTCACCCTGCACCTACTAATACGGCTCACGTGCCACCTCCAGTATAAACTCCACCAGTTTAGCAGACATCTTCCGAGGCATTTGCAGATGTTGTTCTCTCAATGCCATCTACACACACTGGAGCTACAAGCCAGAAGCCTCTTTCAGAAGCTCCAGAGGATTGTGCCTAGACAGTCGCATAGTGCTATATGTTTTCAAGCTTTTTGGTAACTTGTTGCCAAATGGGGAGAAAGTGTATATATCATAGGCTTCGATAGAGAGAGAGAGAGAGAGAGAGAGAGAGAGATAGTCATTTGCTCTTTGGTGTTTTATTGCCTTGCTACTTTGCTGGTTCCCCGTTCGTTTGTTTCGTGCTACTTGCTTGTTTATGCTCGTGAGATACTTTGTTTGGTTGTGTGGATGGTCATACTATGCTTAATGTGGAAATATTGATTATCTCTATGTTCGTTTGTGTATGATCATTCATTTATGTTTTGGTGATGCGTGCATGTTATTCCACTCTTATCATTTTGTGCGCTCCACCAAGATGTATGTGACATGGAAGAGTGACCCATGATCCTAATTGATTGTGCATTTGCATTCAAACGCAAATTTAAATTAATGCACAAATTTAGGGGGAGCTCTTACCTGTCACATACTTCTCAAAGCAATGATGCAATTCATTCATTCAATCATTTGTCGAAGCTTTGATCTATATGTTGTCATACATTACCAAAAAGGGGGAGATTGAAAGTGCAACTAATCCCCGGGTGGTTTTGGTAATTTATAACAGCATATAGCTCATTGAACTAATACCCATTCAAGATATATATTTCAAGATGTTCAATGAATGGCATGACATGGATTAGAGATGTGGACCCCTCGAAATGCTAAGGACAAAGATTGGCAAAAGCTCAAGACTCTACGTCTTTATTTTAGTGATGCAAGATCACATTGAGTCCATAAGAAAGACAATACTATTAAAAGGGGATGAGGTGTTGCTTAATGACCTGGTTGCTCAAGTGCTTAGTGATATTGCTCCAAAACCCTCAGCCACTTTCTCCCTCCAAATATGTCCAAAACCTAAACTCCAACTCGGCCACACTGATATCTCCAACCCGGACCCACCGAGTTCATATGACATAGCCCTTGCCAGAAACCCTAATTGTTCAGTCAAACCGATACGGATCTCGGTCTCATCGAGATGGCCTTGCCAGCGCTCAGTGATCAGTTGCATTTATTTCGGTCCCACCGAGTTCATACAATCGGTCCCACTGAGTTGGCTTGACAGATTCTCTGTGTGCCAATTGTTCACTTCGGTCTCACCGAGTTGATTCAATCGGTCCCACCGAGATGAAGTTTTCCCTAAGCCCTAGCACATCGGTCTCACTGAGTTGTTCCAGTCGCTCCCACCGAGATTCCTAATGTTCACCTCTTTGAACCATTCGGTGCCACCGAGTTCATGTATTCGGTCTCACCGAGTTGGGTCAAATATGTGTAATGGTCGAATTTTTGTGTGGAGGCTATATATACCCCTCCACCCCCTCTTCGTTCGTGAAGAGAGCCGTCGGAAAATGCCTACACTTCCACCAATCATTTTCTGAGAGAGAACCACCTACTCATGTGTTGAGATCAAGACATTCCGGACCTGCCACAAGAATCTTGATCTCTAGCCTTCCCCAAGTTGCTTTCCACTCCAATTCTTCTTCCACAATATCCTTTGTGAGAAAGAGTTGAGTGTTGGGGAGACTATCATTTGAAGCACAAAGAGCTAGGAGTTCATCATCAACACACAATATATTACCTTTTGGAGAGTGGTATCTCCTAGATTAGTTAGGTGTCGCATGGGTGCCTCCTTCAGGATGTGGAGTTGAACCAATAAGTTTGCAAGGGCAAGGAGATCGCCAACTTGTGAAGATCTACCCGAGTGGGGCAAGTTCTTCGTGGACGATGGCCATGGTAGGATAGACAAGGTTGCTTCTTTGTGGACCCTCTGTGGACTTGCGCAGCCGTTACCCTTCGTGGGTTGAATTCTCCATCAACGTAGACGTACGATAGCACCACCTATCGGAACCATGCCAGAAATCTCCGTGTCTCCATTGTGCTTGCACTCTCCAAACCCTTCCTTTTTACCTTAATGTGCAATGTTCTACTTTTCACTGCTATACTCTTAGAATTGCATGTGTAGGAAGATTGCTTGACTTGTACAACTTGCTAAAAACCGCCCACAATTAGAATTGGGAAAAGGATATATTTTTATTTGGTCAAGTAGTCTAATCACCCCCCCCCCTCTAGACATACGTTCGATCCTACACAAGGCATTCCTACAGAGTCCGTGAGTTGCATGATCTCATGGTCGAAGGAACATGTATTTGATATTAAGAAAGCAGTAGCAATAAACTGAACAATCATATGCTATGCTAACGGATGGGTCTTGTCCATCACATTATTCTCCTAATGACGTGATCTCACTATCAAATGACAACTCACGTCTATGGCTAGGAAAACATAACCATCTTTTGATCAACGAGCTAGTCTAGTAGAGGCTCACTAGGGACTTGGTATTTGTTTATGTATTCACACATGTATTTAAGTTTTCGATCAGTAAATTATAGCATGAATAATAAACCTTCGTCATGATTAAGGAAATATGATAATAATCACTTTATTACTGCCTCTAGTGCATATTTCCAACAACATGAAGCCTATATGTGTGTTCATTGCCACGAACAATGTCTTAACTATGCGCTTTCTATCAATTGCCCAACAGTAATTTGTTTATCCATCGTATGCTTTGTGTTCGAGAGAGAAGACTTTGGTGAAAACTATGCCCCCCCCCCCAAATCTACCTTTATCATATATTAAAAACTAAAAATACCTTACTACAATTTATTTACTTTTGTAATTTATCTATCTATGTATCACTATCAGAATTAATCCTTGCAAGTGACGAGTTCAAGTGGCTTGACAACACTCTTGCCCGCGTTGGATGCAAGTATTGGCTTTTTGTGTGTGTAGGTGATGCTTACGAGAGTTTGCTTGGTTCTTTTATTGCTTCTATAATCTTGGTTCTCACTGAGGGGAATACTTATCTCTAGTGTACCGCATCTCCCCTCCTCTTTGGGGAAAATTCCAACGCAATTTATAAGTAGCAGGAATAATTTTTGGCATTGTTGCCGGCAAGACATCATCAAATTCTCGTCAGGCTCCTACATACAAACTATCACTAATCGCTCTACTTTTTATTTGTCGCTCTTTTTCATCTCAATCTACTTCTCATAAAATCAAAAACAAAAAGAATTTTTACTTTGCTAGTTTGCTTGCTTTGCGTGAAGTTGCTATCATGTCTGAGTTTGAGAAAGTTATCATGGAAAGTGTTCGTGAAGATGGTACTAATGAATCTCTTGAGGAAAAATGTAAATTATTTGACCTTAATCATGATCCCCTCGGAAATAAAGCTCCCACAATTCTTAAAACTAAAATTTATCATGTGGGTAGTAAAAATATTATTGGGAAGAATATCATTCAGGAATTCTTTAATTGTACGAGAGTTATACCAATAATTAAAGGATCTATCCTCGATAAAACAAATTGATATGTGGATTCTATTGCTATGCCTATGGTTAAATTAGAAAGAAAATTCTTGCATATCCATCCCACATTACAAAAGATATTCTTTGAACTTCTCAACATTCATAATCCAAGGGCTAAAAAGATTGCTATTGTTATCCTTATGCATGAATTTGACTATATAATCCGAGAAACTAGGGACATATTTGCGTTTTATAGAATAGAATTTGAGAATCTTCCAATAGAAAAGATCCTTCATGATGAAGACACCATACGTAGGTTGGAATCTAATGATTACTTTGCTTATGGTGAAAATATTAGAAAGAAAGTTCCTTATGCTGAATTAATTAAAACCTTGTACCACAATACTTGCGATAAATTTGAGGAGGGACTAGAGGATTATGTCACACGGTGAGGAGGGACTGGCGGCATTTGGAAGAGGGTATGCACGGGACAAGGTTTGTTACTGTATTCACGAAACTAGAGAGTAAGCGCGCTTTATTGCATTGTTCTCCGGTTATCAAGTTAATTATTTTTGTCTACCAAGGGTTATGATCACAACTCATACTCCGCGAATATCGTGGAGGGGTTGACCAAATGCAGACTCTCAAGGGCGCTATTGGAACAGTCATGTAGGACGATCCGTTTGGTTGTGGGTAGGTTGTGTTAAGGTTTTTTTTTCTCTTTTTCTCCATTTGCACTTTTCTTTTCATGTTTCTTTTTATACTTATTTTATTTTTTAGAATCATGATTATTTTATGAAATTACGGAATATACTATGAATTTGTGAACATCTTTTTAATGCATGAGTACTTTTAAATCCATGAAAAATAAATAAATTCTCAAATATTTTTTGAAAAAAAAACATTTTTTAAAACAAAATTTACCATGTTAAAAAATCATGTTTTTAAGTTTGTGGACACCTTTAAAATTCTTAAACCTTTTTTTTAGAAATCTTCAATATTTTTTCTTATTCATGAACCCCTTTCAAATTTATAAACATTCACAGTTGTTTCTTAAATTCTGTGAACATTTTTTAAAACTCACAAAAAACTAATATTTTTAAAAAATAAAAATATTTTATTAGAAAAATCGGTTGAAGTAAAAAAAATGGCTGAAAAAATCAACGGGAAAAGTGACCAATGCAATCCGCACATACTGCTACATGGGCCGCAGACTTGCACATTTGCTAACAATCCTGTTCTTAAAATTTCCCCAACGAAATATATTCTTAAAAAATTGAAAAGTATTTTAATAGAATATTTGCCTGCTAAACCGACTGAGAAAAAAAAATCACCAATGTAATACACACATAGGGCTACACAAGTTGTGGCCGTGTGAGTTCCAATATTGTCATGCCGGATCCACAACCCGACCAGACACTTAAATATAGGGGCTGAGCTAGTATTTGGCAGAGTGGGGCTGGATACAGATTCGACAAAAAAAAACATACTCTCTCCGTCTCACTGTATAGGTCATGCCCGTAGTTGTAGGTTGGTAATTTAACTAGCTAAATATGTATTCTATTTGATGAAAATTATATATTTAGAAATTGCATCTTGTTGAGAATCCAATGATATAATTTTAATGAAATATAACGCATATTTAGTTAGTCAAATTGATGACCTAAAACTACCCACATTGCCCTATACACTGAAACGAAGGAAGTAGCAAATTTATTGAGCGATTTGATAGTTCAATATGGCTCTCGTTGTTTGCCCGAACTAACTACATGCTGAAATCAACGAAATGGTTGGCTTTTTCCCCGCATTCTAGGACAAAAAATTCACGGCCACATGAATATTTTGTTTTTCCTCATACGACTATACACAAACCCAACCACAATCGATGAGAAAATTAAATCCAAATGCTAGAATCAGTGTGTGTGTGTCTAATTTTCAGTATCAATTTGTGAGGATAAAACAAGATATTGTTGCACCTGATTAATTCCTTTTAAATCAATAGATTGATTCAACTTAAATCCTAATGTGGAATTTGGATCAGTATTCTCACGTCAAACAAACTAATGAAAGAGTGACTCACCATAAATTTTCTTACTCATAGTCGTGGTCACCGTGTGCAACGTGACAGCTTCCACTATCGGTGCTGATTGGTTGCGACCTGCAAGGTGCGTCGCCACCCTCCGATGGCAAGTGCAGCCCCGCCAACCCCTTCCCGACATGGCGATTCCGACTAACGTGGACATCCTCATCTTCGATTCCAGACTCGGCGGCTATGGGGTTGCTCAGCTTCAGGCCAGGGAGAGATCCCTGCTCGGTTTACCGGTGCTGGCAGCGACGCGCCCGCGGGTGTCGTTTCTTTCTTGGAGGCGCTTCCAAGGCCTTCAGCTTTGCCCCTCTTCAAGCTCAGGGGAAACCCTAGGTCTGGTTATCCTGGACCGGATGGCGACGGCATCTCGACGTCGTCCTCCTTCTTGAAGGCGCTATCTAGCTTGCTCGCGGCGTCCCTGGTGTTGGTTCGGGTAATGTTGGAATTCTTGTTGGTTCGGCATCGTCGCTCGTGGTTCGGGCTTGGTAGGTCTAGTTGTGATGTATCTTCTGTTCGGGCCACACATCCCTTGTCTCTCTGCTCCGGACATCATGTTCACGCCTACCTGCCTTCGTGTCATGTGTTGTACCCCTATGTTATCATTCTATTCCTTTTATCAATGAAAAGATACGCAAGCTTTGCGTATTCGCGAAAAAAAGTAAGGTGCGTCGCCACCTGCCTTTTGCCAGCTGGCAAAATGCCCTAGGCGATTGTGAGTCATGCATCCTGGACCAAATAAGCCAGTTTCAATGGGCTCGACTATGTTACGCTGCAAGCGAGGCAGAGTCAGCTCTCGCTGAAGGCAGAGGCCTAAACGGGCCAGCCCACCTCGCGCGAGGACACTGCCTTATTTCTGACATTTTCTTTTCTCTTTTCGGATTTCTTTATTCCATTTTGTTTACACTTCCAACAATTATAAAAATATATATTATAAAATACATTTTTCACAATGTTTTGAAAAATATTAATCATGCATTTGAAAACTGTTAAATATGTATAGAAAAAGTATTGACCATGTAACTGAAAAATATATACAAAAAATATAAAATGGGTGTGAAATAATTTGATCATATAGTTAAAATATTTTAAAAAGTATTTGAAAAATGTTATTCAAGTGTTTAAAAAAAATTGAATGTGTACAGAAAAAATGCTGTCCATGTATATGAAAGTATAATACAGCATTTAGAAAATGTTACACAAGTATTTCAAATATGGTTATCAATCATTTGGAAAATGTTAAATGCGTATAGAAAAAAATGTTGACCATGCATTGGAAAAATGTTACTCTTATATTAATGTTGATAAAGCATTTGAAAAAAATGTTAAATGTATTTGAAAAATGTTTATCAAGCATTTTAAAAATGTTTAAAGTGTTTATCGGAAAATGTTGACCATTTATTAAAAAGTTAATATTTTATTTGAATGTTTTAATCAAGCATTTGAAAAAATGTAAAAATATCTCTAGAAAAAATGTGACTATCTATAAAAGATTGTTACATTTGTATTGGAAAAATATTAAATGTGTATTAGAAAAATGTATTTGACATATAAAGAAAATATAGAATGAAAACCAAAAGAAACGAAGAAAAGTAAAAAACGAAACCCGAATAAGAAACAAATAAACCAAAATAAAAGAACATGAAAAATAAAATCAAAGAAACAAATGAAAAAGGGAGAAAAGAAAAAACATCCAGGTAGAAAATTTTGAAAAACAAAACCAGTGAAGCCCGCGCTAATTTCACCTGCACTACGGACGTGGAGTATCTGCACCCGAGCTCAAATGAGCTCGGGTGAACAGTAAAATCGAAAAAAATTCGAAAAAAATTCAAAAAATTCCAAAAAAAAAATTGTGAAACGTTGACAAAAGTTATAAGTGCATACAAAAATTCGTCAAGGAATCACATTCCTAGAAGGCGTGCCAAAAAAACAAAATCACATTCCTAGAACTTTTGTCAATGTTTCACCCAAAAAAAATGGATTTTTTGAATTTTTTTCGATTTATTTTCGATTTTCTGTTCACCAAGCTCAAATGAGCTCGGGAGCAGAAAGGCACTTTCGCTGCACTACGTCCCGCTCTACTACTTGACAAGAATACCGACGCTAGCCCTATGGCTAGCACAGTTGAAATCTTCCAGGAGACCATGATTTGAATCCCCCAACATGGCTCCTTTTTCTCTACTTTCTTTTGAAGTGTGCGGAAGTGGGCCGGCCCATTACTGTTGAAGCTCGCAACAAGAGTTTGTACGGGCTCGCTTAATGCAAGAAATAACATTCGGGGGTACGATGGAAATTGCCCCCCCCCC
>LR738711.1:730521714-730618835 GCA_902687465.1 Secale cereale
CCCCCCCCCAGCTCCGCCCTAACTTAAACTAGGTGATTCCCCGTGCGATGCTGTGAAAACACTAAGAGACACAATAGGTATAAAATCTTATTACCGCATTAAGGTTCAAGGGATTTTTGAAATAAATTAAATTAATTTTTATAATGAAAAAACATGTCAAGTCAGACTGTCAGTTTAATATTTGGTATTTCTTTTTTTCATTTCCATAAACATATGTCCAGAACGTCTTATAGCATTGTGGAGTTTTTTTTTAAACAAGGTTTAGTATTTACGAATAGACGACATACCAGTCAATACTTGAATGCACGTACTGCCTTCTTCAATTCATATTTTCTCTAATTCATCCTAATGATCAATGTCCATCGTCAGTCCCAGTCAACTTTCCATACCACATGAATAAGATGACTTGGTAATGACATGAGTTTGTCTAAGATGGATGACGTGATGATTAGGTGACTTATTATGATGTGACAGCCATGCATGACTTTTTTTTCGGGGTATGATATGCATGACGTGATGAGGTGAAAGTGTGCATGTTGTAAGAATGATAGGTAATGGATTTGGTGCATGGCTTTAAAATAGTGTTAGTCCATGCTGACATGGCACACTTGATGAGACGAAAGGCTACATGTTAGGCTGATCACAATGGGGAGTAACATAGAGCAAGAACATACACGCTATTCTATGCTATGTTACCATCATCACAATGGGTAGGAACATCATGCAAAACTCTATTTATTAGTTTATAGACTCATAATGTCTTGAAATATGTGATGTTCCGGTAACTAGCTATGTTACCACTACCCTCTCTTTTCTCATTAAATGTTTGCCATGTCAGCTTTTTGTCCTACATGGCAACGATGTTACTACTAAGTTCCTCCCTATTGGGACTACCATGTAGTGAATTTATTTTAATAATAATAATAATAGTATATGATAAGTTGTACACTTGAAGAGTAAACGTTGAAGCTCTCCTTGGCTTCTATTTCCAAGGAGCTTGATAATTGTAAGGCTGGTCCCAATGCAAAGGAAGTTCCAGCAGGAACTTTGGTCCAACTCAGCAAATATTAGCATTAAAAAATTCTCCAATTAGCATTAAAAATATCCCATACGCAGCCCTATGTTCCGGCCGGCCCACACGTGACCAATCAGCATTAAAATTTCTTGTATCTGGTGCGATGTTCCGGTAACCATGTAAGTTCCTCTAAAACTCTCTCTCTTCATTAAATCAATGCCACGTAGTATTTTTTGCTGAGTTGGACCCGAAGTTCCCGCTGAAGTTCCCTGCATTGGGGTCAGCCTAAGAGCATCTACAGTCAGGTGCTCCAAATCCTCCTCGTACGTCAGAGCAGCCCGCTCGTCACTGATCGATTATGAAAATCAGATTTAAACAGACGCCTCAAACGTCTGGGCTGATCTGCACCCCTCATATCTAGATTAAATATGGGGCGGATATGGGACGCCCGGGCGCATCTGGTCACGCTTGCCATGTCGGGCCCGGTACACGCCGGCCCACCCGACCCCACATATATTCGTCCCCATCCGCTCGCCGGATCAAGCCCTAGCCACTTCACTCCACTGCCCTCTGCCACTCGAGCTCACCTCCGACGATCTCCGACATGGCAGACAATGAATCCGAGTCCTTCACCTCTAGATCCGTCGACACCGAGCTCATCACACACGGCCCCGAGGAGGAGATGGCCATCTATCTTGCACTTCGCCGCTCCCGGGAGGCGGTCCTTGCACGGAAGCGCTCGGAATCCTTCCGTTGGGAATCCGTTCCGTCTGCCCAAATGGCGCATGGATCCGGCGCTAGGGCAGCCGTCGCTAGCTCACCGGAGGTGGTGCGGTTCGTCTGACGTCCGAATACAGTGGTGGACACGTAACCCCTTCGCTGGCGCACAGGGCATCGGGACCAGGACGGATCCATCATCTATCTAACATCCACCGGCACCGTGAGGCTTCCGTGCTCCGACGAGGAAGGGTAGGGCATGGGAGACGGCGGCGTCTTGAGTCCCGTGAGCCAGCTCATGTTCCATGCCTTACTCTACATTGCCGGCGACAAGACCAACACTCTGGGGAGCGCATCCCGTCGTCGGACATGGGCACGACCGCTTAGATTAGGTTTCACGTTGTATATAATAACTAGCAAAAATGCCTGTGCGTTGCAACGTGAGATAAAAAGGAGCACACGCCAGTGCTGGTCAAGCACGCCATCGTGATATGGCTCCTCAGACTGTCGTGCTTACTCGCACCACTGTTAGTTCTAGCCTCGTGGTCTGATGCTGCCGTCCACTGCATTGCCGGCTACCGATGGGTTTGCTGAGCCCCAGCCGACAGATGCGCATCGCCCACTTTCGTCTGTCGGCCTTCCTCATGTGCGTGCTAACGGAAGCTGCACACATATCAGTAGGAGTTGCCGCATCACTCCTTGTCGTCACCACCACAGTCCGTTGCTGCTGCCAACCACGCGGTTGGCTTGGCACGCCGCGAGCATCACATATTATCACCATTGTGTCGCACGAGCCACGCCCACTGGCCATCGCCGGGTCGCAGACCCACACCATCATGCCATCATGCCATCGCGAGACGTAGTGTTGAAGACGTGCCTTGACCATCCACTATGTTGTCGGCTGCTGCTGGTGTGTCGAGCCCCTATGCTGGGAGATGCGCGTCACTCACTCTCGTCCACTCGCCTTCATCTTGTGTGCACTGTCGCAAGTTTCACGCCTACCAGCAGGAGTCGCCGCACCGCTCCTAGTCGTCGCTACCATGCCCTGCTAGCAACCGCACCCCGAGCGCCCATGCGCCTGGGCCCAGTTGGCTATGAGCATCACGTGCTATCACCATGAGTCGTAGTATTCCGGATGTGCATCGATCGTGCCGGATGCACGACCTGATCCACCCAGGCCAGCCAGAGACACTGCGAGCGTCCCTTTGCCGAGTGTCACAGTTTTAGTTGGCTCAAGCTGGGTTTAAGAGGCGAGTTCGACTGCCATGATGTATAGTGCCTAACGTTGATAAATTATTCTCTTTGATGGACAAGAAGAAAAACCAATAGTTTTTTCCTCACTTATGGGTGGCATTGGTGGGTGATTTTTATCAACTCTAGACATACTTTTAATCTCAGTCGTCGATTTTTATATTTAAAACAAAATCAACGGATATAAAACGGTGACGGATGGAGAACTATGAAAGTCTTCGTTCTTTATTATTAGGTAAAGATATTGATTTGATTTTTTAATTTAAGATATCCGGACGTGAATTGCATTATTTGATGCCTGCCCGAATGCATGTGCATGCGGCTGACGCGTTCGCGCGTGTTTGAGGAGCCGAATTCGCCCATCGCAGCTGTCAGATGCTAATGAGTTCATTTCCGAGAAGTTCGATCGAGGTGAAGCGAATGTCCGTTGAGTTCTGGTGACCGGCGAACGACTGTGCAAAGAAGTTCGAAGGAAGGCGGTGAGATGATCACTCGAATGGCGCGTGCATGGAGGCTCACCTCACCGGTGCATGCACGGAACGAGATTATTACCACCGCCCTAGCTCAACCGCCTGCCGGCCGAAAGGCGTGAACAATTATTTGGACGCGACCCTACCGGCAAACGCCATTCTTCTTTGCCCACCTTTTCCTTCTTTTCACGACAGGTTCCACTTTCGACATCGATCGACACTGTGCTGTGCTGCCCTTTAGTAGAGTTTAGAGCTGAGACCACTTTTGTAGCAGCCTGATTAACGCACACACATTGCCGATGTATGTGAATATTTTTTTACTAGAGGACAAGTGCATGTAAAATGTTGGCGTATTCGTGAGACTCCCCTTTGCTCGAATAAAAGGTGGTATTGGTAAACGAGTGAGTGACAGAGGGGATCGGATCGGGCTGCGGGAGTCGGGAGGTACGGACACCAACCACGACGAAATCGGTACATGGAGGGAATCAATGAGACTGCAATATCGGTTGGCACCACAAGGCGAAGCTGTTTGCCTGCTCCCTGCTGTGCTATGCTCAACGGGTCCAAGGAGCCAACTCGAGCGTAGGTACATGAGGAGATCAGATATGACGATGCAAAGATTTGCAGTCGTAATTCCCACATCATTTCAGTCCACCTTGGAACCGATGGTATGGTAGATCATGTTCCTTTAAACCAGTCAACTCTTTGGCCAACTTTGTTCGTGCATTCTGTGCCGTTAGGTAGAACATAACTTTTTTTTTTCATGTCAATGCATTCCACGTAACCGTTGGCTTTTCTCAAAAAGAGAATAAAGTCTTTGCATCAATTGATGCACCCAGTCATATACTTCATCTGTTTTAAATTTAGTGCATATTTTGTTTTCTGAAAGTCAAACATATCTATATTTGACATGGTCAAACAAAAATATCAACTTAGAGCATGGTTAATAGTATAGCAAGCAGTGTAATGTCATTTACAGCCCATCTTAGAGCATGTTTGGTTCCAAATAAGTCACCAACATATAAGTCGAAAAGTAAAAAAATGACTTTTTTTGCCAAACAGACCCAACTTATAAGTCACCCCAACTTATAAGTCATAAGTTGCTCCACCCCAACTTAAAACTTATAAATCACCCCCTTTTGCATGGGTCCTACCACCTTTTCAGCTTTTGGTTTCAAAAAACAGGGTGAGAAGGTGTGGTTAGGTGACTTATAAGTCAGGTGACAACTAAACAGGCGTGACTTATAAGTCACTCGTTTTAAGTCACTTGACTTATAAGTCAGGTGACTTATTGGAACCAAAGTGGCTCTTATAGCCAATATGTACAATAGTAGATGAAACGAGTGTACTGCTTTTTTATTATGTGACCCATCTTTCATTCTTACAAAGTGTCTAGGAGCACGTGCTAGAGCTGGCTCTTCACGAAGAGTCTGCTTACCTTCTCTCTCCTCTTCTCTTTCCTCCAACTAAGCAGAAATATACTAATTTATTCATTATAGCCCGTTGACTCAGCACTATTATACTTGCTCTTATACAAATACGAAGTTGGTATCGTTAGGCAATCTCCAACGTCGACCCTCAAACCGCACGCAACCATCTGGACCACGCAGTTCAGACGTATTTTGTCATTCAACGCGGGCTTGTATCGGTCCGCCAACTGGTCCGGACGTGTTTTTTCCTGCAAACCGGAAACAAACTAGGCTGGTGGGCTTTGCGGGCGTCCGGATTGCCGCCACGCCTACTTCTGACTGCCCTGGCCCACCCAAAAAATCCTCCCTCGACCGCGCCCTTCTCACCTGAAGCGGTCAGCGCCGCTCCAGAGCACGAGTGTCACATTCAGGCCGGCTTAGAGCAACGCGACCACTCACTATCGCTCCAGCATTGAAACGACGCGCCGGGCCGAGAGCACCGCGCCATGCCGTTTCCTAGTGCACGTGACTCCTGTGCGTTCAAACGACAGCACGGTGATCTGCCTCCCTCCATTAAACATGCATGGTTGTCGAGGAACCTACTCCCGGGCAACCTGTTTGTCTGTGCGCCTCCTACCATTAACCACCCCGCCGCTTGCCCTGTCATCTACCGGTTATTAAACTCCAGCCGGCATAGCCGCACCCATCCTCCTCCGCTCCATTTCTCCTATCCACACCATGTCTGCCATGGCCTACCCGAGCTCCAAAGCCATTTGGGACAACCTCTTATCCGAGCAGAAGACGGACATCGTCACCATAGTTGTCGACTGGCAGGCCAGCAGGCAGACAAAGGACGGCCCTGCGTACATCCCAATGGAGGACGCGACCGACGACGAGCCGGCGCCCACCCTCCTCGCCTATCCATGCCGGCAGCACCATGGGAGAGGCCCATGCTCACTACACCGAAATGGTGTTGGCCAAGCGGGAGGTCTTGTTCCAATAGATGCAAGCCCACAAGGAGTACAACCTGTTGGGGAACGTAGTATTTCAAAATTTTCCTACATTCACGCAAGATCTATCTACCAGATGCATAGCAACGAGAGGGGAGAGTGTGTCCACGTACCCTCGTAGACCGGGAGCGGAAGCGTCTAGTGATGCGGTTGATGTAGTCGAACTTTCTTCGCGATCCAACCGATCAAGCACCGAACGTACGGAGCCTCCGCGTTCAGCACACATTCAGCTTGATGACGTCCCACGAGCTCTTGATCCAGTAGAACCTCGCGGGAGAGTTTTTTCAGCACGACGGCGTGGTGATGGAGATGATAAAGCTACCGTCGCAGGGCTTCGCCTAAGCGCTGCAGCGATATGACCGAGGTGTGTTTCTGTGGAGGGGGGCACCGCACACGGATGGGAGAGATCAACAGATCAACTTGTATGTCTTTGGGTGCCCCCTGCCCCCGTATAAAAAGGAGCAAGGGGGGAGGCCGGCCAGCCCTCTATGGCACGCCAAGAGAGGCAATCCTACTAGGAATAGAATTCCAATCCTATTCCTAGTAGGAGTCCACCAAGAAGGAGAGAGGGGGAGGAAGGAGAGGGAGAGGGAAAGGGAAAGAGGGGCCGTCCCCCCCCTCCCCTAGTCCAATTCGGACTCCCCCTTGGGAGGGGGCGCGCCACCTCCTGGCTGCTGCCCTCTCTCTCCCCTAAAGCCCATTAGGGCCCAATATTCCCCCGGGGGGTTCCGGTAACCCCCCGGCACTCCGGTTAAATCCGAAAGTTTTCCGGAACACTTTCGGTGTCCGAATATAGTCTTCCAATATATCAATCTTTACGTCTCGGACATTCCGAGACTCCTCGTCATGTGCGTGATCTCATCCGGGACTCTGTACTACCTTCGATACATCAAAACTCATAAACTCATAATACCGATCGTCATCAAACGTTAAGCGTGCGGACCCTACGGGTTCGAGAACTATGTAGACATGACCGAGACTCATCTCCGGTCAATAACAAAGAGCGGAACCTGGATGCTCATATTGGCTCCTACATATTCCATGAAGATCTTTATTGGTCACACCACATAACAACATTCGTTGTTCCTTTTGTCATCGGTATGTTACTTGCTCGAGATTCGATCGTCGGTATCTCAATACCTAGTTCAATCTCGTTACCGGCAAGTCTCTTTACTCGTTCCGTAATACATCATCCCGTAACTAACTCATTAGTCATTTGCTTGCAAGGCTTATGATGTGTATTATCGAGAGGGCCCAGAGATACCTCTCCGACACTCGAAGTGACAAATCCTATTCTTGATCTATGCCAACACCACGAACACCTTCGGAGACACCTGTAGAGCATCTTTATAATCACCCAGTTATGTTGTGACGTTTGATAGGACACAAGGTGTTCCTCCGATATTCGGGAGTTGCATAATCTCATAGTCATAGGAACATGTATAAGTCATGAAGAAAGCAACAACAGTAAAACTAAATGATCATAGTGCTAAGCTAACGGATGGGTCTTGTCCATCACATCATTCTCCTAATGATGTGATCCCATTGATCAAATGACAACTCATGTCTATGGCTAGGAAACATAACCATCTTTGATCAATGAGCTAGTCTAGTAGAGGCATACTAGGGACACTCTGTTTTGTCTATGTATTCACACATGTACTAAGTTTCCAGTTAATACAATTCTAGCATGAATAATAAACATTTATCATGATATAAGAAAATAAATAATAACTTTATTATTGCCTCTAGGGCATATTTCCTTCAGTCTCCCACTTGCACTAGAGTCAGTAATCTAGATCACATCAGCATGTGATTAACACCAATAGTTCACATCACCATGTGACCAATACCCAAAGGGTTTACTAGAGTCAACAATCTAGTTCACATCGTCATGTGATTAGCACCCAAAGAGTAGTAAGGTGTGATCATGTTTTGCTTCATAAGAGAAGTTTAGTCAGCGGGTCTGTTACATTCAGATCCGTATGTATTTTTGCAAATTTCTATGTCTACAATGCTCTTCACGGAGCTACTTTAGCTAATTGCTCCCACTTTCAATATGCATCCAGATTGATACTTAGAGTCATCTGGATTGGTGTCAAAGCTTGCATCGACGTAACTCTTTACGACGAAGTCTTTATCACCTCCATAACCGAGAAATATTTCCTTAGTCATCCAGTAACTAAGGATAATTTTGACGGTTGTCCAGTGATATACTCCTGGATCACTTTTGTACCTCCTTGCCAAACTCATTGTAAGGTAGACAACAGGTTTGGTACACAGCATGGCATACTTTGTAGAACCTATGGCTGAGGCATAGGGAATGACTTCCATTCTTTCTCTATCTTCTGCCGAGGTCAGGCTTTGAGTCTTACTCAACTTCATACTTTACAACTTAGGCAAGAACTGCTTCTCTGACTGATCTATTTTGAACTACTTCAAAAACTTGTCAAGGTATGGACTTATTGAAAAACTTATCAAGTGTCTCGATCTATCTCTATAGATCTTGATGCTCAATATGTAAGCATCTTCATCGAGGTCTTTCTTTGAAAAAACTCCTTTCAAACACTCCTTTATGCTTTCTAGAAAATTCTTCATCATTTCCGATCGACAATATGTCATTCACATATACTTATCAGAAAAGGATGTAGTGCTCCCTCTCACTTTCTTGTAAATACATGCTTATCCAAAAGTCTATATAAAACCATATGATTTGATCACCTTATCAAAGCGTATATTCCAACTCCGAGATGCTTGCACCAGTCCATAGATGGATCGCTGGAGCTCGCACACTTTGTTAGCACCATTAGGATCGACAAAACCTTCTGGTTGCATCATATACAACTCTTCTTTAAGATATCCATGCAGGAATGCAGTTTTGACATCCATTTGCCAGATTTCATAATCATAAAATGCGGCAATTGCTAACATGATTCGGACAGACTTAAGCATCGCTACGGGTGAGAAAGTCTCATCGCAGTCAACTCCTTGAACTTGTCGAAAACCTTTCGCAACAAGTCGAGCTTTGTAAACAGTAACATTACAGTCAGCGTCGGTCTTCTTCTTGAAGATCCATTTATTTTCGATGGCTTGCCGATCACCGGGCAAGTCAACCAAAGTCCACACTTTGTTCTCATACATGGATACCATCTCGGATTTCATGGCCTCAAGCCATTTTGCGGAATCTGGGCTCATCACTGCTTCCTCATAGTTCGTAGGTTCATCATGGTCTAGTATCATGACTTCCAGAACTGGGTTGCCGTACCACTCTGGCGCGGAACGCACTCTGGTTGGTCTACGAAGTTCAGTAGTAACTTGATCTGAAGTTTCATGATCATCATCATTAGCTTCCTCACTAATTGGTGTAGGAATCACTGGAACTAATTTCTGTGATGTACTACTTTCCAATTCGGGAGAAGGTACAATTACCTCATCAAGTTCCACTTTCCTCCCACTCACTTCTTTCGAGAGAAACTCCTTCTCTAGAAATGATCCATTCTTAGCAACGAATATCTTGCCTTCGGATCTGTGATAGAAGGTGTACCTAACAGTCTCCTATGGGTATCCTATGAAGACACATTTATCCGACTTGGGTACGAGCTTATCAGGTTGAAGCTTTTTCACATAAGCATCGCAGCCCCAAACTTTAAGAAACGACAACTTTGGTTTCTTGCCAAACCACAGTTCATAAGGTGTCATCTCAACGGATTTAGATGTTGCTGATACGTCCAAAACATATCTATAATTTTTGCTTGCTCCATGCCTCTTTTGTGTGATATTGCTATGATATTTATGCACTTCCATACACTTTTGACCATATTTGGACTAACCTATTAACTCGGTGCACCACAGTGCCAGTTCCTGTTTTCTACTGTTTTTCTATTTCAGGTTTCCCCCATATTAAAAGTGCCCTAAAAATTCCGGGAAAAATACAGGAAAAATCAGCGTATCGGGAGCTTCAAGAAAAACCAAAGCAGGGCCAGAGGGGAGCCTGGGGTGGCCCAGGCGGCCACCCGGCGCGGCCCCACCCCTGGCCGCGCCAGGGGGGTGCCTGGGGCCCCACCTCCGCCTCTGGTGACCCCCTTTTGCATATATATTGCTCGCGTCCCGAAACCCTCGAGGACGAAACCCTTTTTCGCGATCTCGTCTCTGTTCCGCCGCCGCCGCGCTTCCAAGATCGGGAGCACCAGGAGAACTCTTCTCGGCACCCTGCCGGAGGGGAGAACCACCACCGGGAGCTTCTCCACCACCATGGACGCTTCCCGGATGAGTTGTGAGTAGTCCCCCTTGGACCATGGGTCCATGACCAGTAGCTATGTGATGTTCTCCTCCCCTCTTTGTTCTTCATGGATTAGACCTCGTGAGCTGCTGAAGGAAATATGCCCTAGAGGCAATAATAAAGATGTTATTTGTATTTCCTTATATCATGATAAATGTCTTTTATTCATGCTAGAATTGTATTAACCGGAAACTTAATACATGTGTGAATACATAGACAAAATAGTATGTCCCTAGTATGCCTCTACAAGACTAGCTCATTGATCAAAGATGGCTATGTTTCCTAGCCATAGACATGAGTTGTCATTTGATCAACAAGATCACATCATTAGGAGAATGATGTGATGGACAAGACCCATCCGTTAGCATAGCACTATGATCGTTTAGTTTTACTGCTATTGCTTTCTTCATGACTTATACATGTTCCTATGACTATGAGATTATGCAACTCCCGAATACCGTAGGAACACCTTGTGTGCTATCAAACGTCACAACGTAACTGGGTGATCATAAAGATGCTCTACAGGTGTCTCCGAAAGTATTCGTGGTGTTGGCATAGATCAAGATTAGGATTTGTCACTCCGAGTGTCGGAGAGGTATCTCTGGGCCCTCTCGGTAACACACATCACAATAAGCCTTGCAAGCAAAAGACTAATAAGTTAGTCACGAGATGATGTGTTACGGAACGAGTAAAGAGACTTGCCGGTAACGAGATTGAACTAGGTATGGAGATACCGACGATCGAATCTCGGGCAAGTAACATACCGATGACAAAAGGAACAACGTATGTTGTTATGCGGTTTGACCGATAAAGATCTTCGTAGAATTTGTAGGAGCCAATATGAGCATCCAGGTTCCACTATTGGTTATTGACCGGAGATGAGTCTCGGTCATGTCTACATAGTTCTCGAACCCGTAGGGTCCGCACGCTTAACGTTTGATGACGATCGGTATTATGAGTTTATGAGTTTTGATGTACCGAAGGTAGTTCGGAGACCCGGATGAGATCACGGACATGACGAGGAGTCTCGGAATGTCCGAGACATAAAGATTGATATATTGGACAACTATATTCGGACACCGGAAGTGTTCCGGAAAAGTTTCGGATTTAACGGGATTGCCGAAGGGGGTTACCGGAACCCCCTACGAAGGGGGATGGTCCATAGTGGGCCTTAAGGGAAAGAGAGAGGCAGCCCATAGGGCTGGCCGGCGCCCCACCTAGGGTTCCTAGTTGGACTAGGATTGGGGGGCGCCCCCTCTCCCTCTTTTCCTTTCCCTCTCTTCCTTCTTGGTGGACTCCTACTAGGAATAACATTGCAATCCTATTCCTAGTAGGATTGCACCCCTAGCCGCACCAAACAAGGGCCGGCCGGCCTCCCCCCTTGCTCCTTTATATACGGGGGCAGGGGGGCACCCAAAGACACACAAGTTGAATTGTTCCAGCCGTGTGCGGTGCCCCCCTCCACAGAAACACACCTCGGTCATACCGTTGCAGTGCTTAAGCGAAGCCCTGCGCCGGTAAATACATCATATCTGTCACCACGCCGTCGTGCTGACGAAACTCTCCCGTGAAGCTCAACTGGATCAAGAGCTCGTGGGACGTCATCAAGCTGAACGTGTGCTGAACGCGGAGGTGCCGTACGTTCGGTGCTTGATCGGTTGAATCGTGAAGAAGTTCGACTACATCAACCGCGTCACTTGACGCTTCCGCTCCCGGTCTACGAGGGTACGTAGACACACTCTTCCCTCTCGTTGCTATGCATCTGGTAGATAGATCTTGCGTGATCGTAGGGAAATTTTAAAATACTACGTTCCCCAACAGTGGTATCAGAGCCAGGTCTATGCGTAGATGATATGCACGAGTAGAACACAATGAGTTGTGGGCGATACTAGTCATACTGCTTACCAGCATGTCATACTTTGCTTCGGCAGTATTGTGAGATGAAGCGGCCCGGACCGACATTACGCGTACGCTTACGCGAGACTGGTTTCACCGTTACGAGCACTCGTTGCTTAAAGGTGACTGGCGGGTGTCTGTCTCTCTCACTTTAGTTGAATCAAGTGTGGCTACGCCCGGTCCTTGTGAAGGTTAAAACAGCACATACTTGACGAAACATCGTTGTGGTTTTGTATGCGTAGGTAAGAACGGTTCTTGCTAAGCCCGTAGCAGCCACGTAAAACTTGCAACAACAAAGTAGAGGACGTCTAACTTGTTTTTGCTGGGCATGTTGTGATGTGATATGGTCAAGACATGATGAGTTATACGGTTTTGTATGAGATGATCATGTTTTGTAATGTTATCGGCAACTGGCAGGAGCCATATGGTTGTCGCTTTATTGTATGAAATGCAATCGCCATGTAATTGCTTTACTTTATCACTAAGCGATAGCGATAGTCGTAGAAGCAATAGTTGGCGAGACGACAACGATGCTACGTTGGAGATCAATGTGTCGCGCCGGTGACGAAGGTGATCATAACGGTGCTTTGGAGATGGAGATCAAAAGCACAAGATGATGATGGCCATATCATGTCACATATTTTGATTGCATGTGATGTTTATCTTATTATGCTTCTTATTTTGCTTAGAACGACGGTAGCATTATAAGATGATCCCTTACTAAATTTCAAGGTATAAGTGTTCTCCCTGAGTATGCACCGTTGCGAAAGTTTGTCGTGTCGAGACACCACGTGATGATCGGGTGTGATAAGCTCTACGTTCAAATACAACGGGTGTAAGCCAGTTTTGCACACGCAGAATATTCGGGTTACACTTGACGAGCCTAGCATATGCAGATATGGCCTCGGAACACTGGAGACCGAAAGGTCGAACGTGAATCATATAGTAGATATGATCAACATAAGATGTTCACCATTGAAACTACTCCATCTCACGTGATGATCGGACATGGTTTAGTTGATTTGGATCACGTGATCATTTAGATGACTAGAGGGATGTCTATCTAAGTGGGAGTTCTTAAGTAATATGATTAAATTGAACTTTAATTTATCATGAACTTAGTCCTGGTAGTATTAGCATATCTATGTTGTAGATCAATAGCTCGCGATGTTGCTCCTCGTTTATTTTTATATGTTCCTAGAGAAAACTGAGTTGAAAGATGTTAGTAGCAATGATGCGGAATTGTTCCATGATCTGAGGATTATCCTCATTGCTGCACAGAGAATTATGTCCTTGATGCACCGCTAGGTGACAGACCTATTGCAGGAGCAGATGTAGACGTTATGAACATTTTTGACAAAAGCTCGGCATGATGACTACTTGATAGTTTAAGTGCACCATGCTTTACGGCTTAGAACCGGGACTTCAAAAACGTTTTGAACGCCACGGAGCATATAAGATGTTCCAAGAGTTGAAATTAGTATTTCATACTCATGCCCGTGTCAAGAGGTATGAGACCTCTGACAGTACTTTGCCTACAAGATGGAGGAGAATAGCTCAACCAGTGAGCATGTGCTCAGATTGTCTGGGTACTGCAATTGCTTGAATCAAGTGGGAGTTAATCTTCCAGATAAGATAGTGAAAGCACATTTGCTCCCTGGGTGGTTTTGGTAATTAATGACAACATACTTTGTGGTTGGACTAATGCTTTTATCAAGTATGTTTCAGGAAATCCAATCACATTGGTATGGCAAGATGACTGAAGAAGTGGACCCCTCAAATGCTAAGGCAAGCATTGGCAAAAGCTCAAGACTCTATTTTTGGTTTAGTGATCAAAGATCACATTGAGTCCATAGGAAAAGCCAATACTATTAAAAGGGGATGAGGTTGTGTTAATGATCTGGTTGCTCAAGTGCTTAGTGATTTAGCTCCTTCAACTATCAGCACCTTTCACTTCTATACACACTCATAAGTAATCTCGGACAAACCGATTCTTCCAACTCAGTCCCACCGAGATGAACCACTTCTGCCATATTCCAAACCCTAGAAAAATCGGTCATTCCGATTTTGAGTTCGGTCTCACCGAAACTGAACTGCCAAGCTTCTGTAACCATCTGACATCATTTCGGAATATCCGAGATTGCATTTTCGGTCTCACCGAAATTGACCAGCCTCTGTCTTGGCTCAAATCGGTCTTACCGAGATTGCATTTTCGGTCTCACCGATATTGGCATGTTCCTGTCCTTTCTCAAATCGGTCCAACCGAGTTTTCTTTCTCGGTCCCACCGAAAACTCCAACGTTCATATCTTTTACACTTTCGGTCCCACCGAGATGGTATTTTCGGTCCCACCGAAAATCCCAACGTTCACTATATTTGAACTTTCGGTCTGACCGAGTTTCACTTCGGTCTCACCGAGATGGCTCAAATGTGTGTGTAACGGTTGGATTTTGTGTGGAGGCTATATATACCCCTCCACCCCCTCTTCATTCGTGGAGAGAGCCATCAGAAAGTCTACCACTCCTACCATACACTTTCTGAGAAGAGAACCACCTACCCTTGTGTTGAGATCAATTCATTCCATTCCTACCATATGAAACTTGATTTCTAGCCTTCCCAAGTTGCTTTCCACTCAATCCTTTCTTCCACCACAGCCATATCAGTGAGGAGAGTTGAGTGTTGGGGAGATTATCATTTGAAGCACAAGAGCAAGGAGTTCATCATCATCAACAACATCTATTACCTTTTGGAGGGTGGTGCCTCCTAGATTGGTTAGGTGTCGCTTGGGAGCCTCCGTCTTTGAGATGTGGAGTTGAACCAAGAAGTTTGTAAGGGCAAGGAGATCGCCTACTTCGTGAAGATCTACCCCGAGTAAGGCTAGTCCTCCGTGGGCGTAGGCCATGATGGAATAGACAAGGTTGCTTCTTCGTGGACCCTTCGTGGGTGGAGCCCTCCGTGGACTCGCGCAGCCGTTACCCTCCGTGGGTTGAAGTCTCCATCAACGTGGATGTACGATAGCACCACCTATCGGAACCACGACAAAAATCTTCGTGTCACCAAACTGCGTTTGATCTTCTCCACCTCTCTTTACTATATGTGCAATTTACTTTCCGCTGCCCATACTCTAGAATTGCATGTGTAGTGTGATACTTGAATTGATCTTAATTGTGAAACTGCCAAAAACATTGCATGATCAAAAAGCAGATTTTTTATATTGTCAAGTAGTCTAATCACCCCCCCTCTAGACATACTTCTTCGATCCTACAATTGGTATCAGAGCTTTGGTCTCCATTGCCTTGGTTTACACACCATTGGAGGAAGATGGACGTGTCTACGGATGGGAGTGTTAGCCATAGAGTGCCTGTTCTTAATGGAAGGTTCTATAACTCTTGGAGGTCTGAAATGCTTAGTATCTTTAAGATGTACAATTTGTGCAAATATGTTGAGACCCCCTATGTGCCTCCTTTTGATCCCTTGCACCCTACCATGGATGAAGAGCTTGATTTGCTTCGTAACCTTAGAACTGTAAATCTTATCATTAGAGGGTTACCCGATGACTTGCTTAATCTTGTTACAAATTTTGAGTGCGCCTATGCTATGTGGAAATTCTTGGAAGAACTTTATCCGGACTACTCTTTGAGAAGTCTTGATGAAATTCTACACAAGACTATTGAATTTGATAAGTTGCACCCCAATGATCCCAACTTTGATAAATGCTTCTTTGAGCTTCGTGATCTTATGAAAAAGAAGGGTGATCCCGGTCTTATCAATGTTATCATTAGAAATGCTCTTGCATTGCATTCCGAAGATTATTGTCACATTGACCAAACTAATGCAAGTACTTATCAAATTGACCTAGGTGTTGATGATGAACAATCTATGGGTCAATATGATTATGAGCGTGAGCATGATGATGATTACTCTGATTCGGACACCGAGCTAGACAAGGTCATGAAGAGTCTCAATCTTATGGCAAATCTGAGAGACTACATGTCCGGCGGAAAAGAGTGGATTCTTGATAGTGGATGCACCGATCACATGACCGGAGATAAAGACATGTTTCGAGAGCTTGCAAAGAACGATGGTCCACGCAAGTATGTGACTTTTGGAGACAACTCCAAGGGTAAGGTACTTGGCCTTGGTAAGGTGGCCATATCTCATGATAGCTCTATTCAAAATGTCATGCTTGTAGAATCTCTTGGATACAATTTACTTTCCGTGTCTAGATTAGCTGACTTTGGATTCAATGTGCTATTCACCAAAGTAGATTGCCAAGTCTTTCGTCGTGATAATCAAAACATGGCTTTTACTGGTATCCGTAGAGGTGATCTATATATTGTTGATTTCACTAAGAAAGCCCAACCTAGAGCTTGTTTCATTGCTAAATCCTCTAAAGGTTGGTTGTGGCATAGAAGGCTAGGACATGTTGGTATGCATAATTTAGACAAGCTGATCAAAGGTGATCATATTCTTGGTGTTAAAGATGTTTTCTTTGACAAAGATAGACTTTGTAGTGCTTGTCAAGCAGAAAAACAAGTTGGTGGAAGTCATCCCGTGAAAAACATCATGACCACAAGGAGACCGCTTGAGCTTCTTCATATGGATCTCTTCGGTCCCAATGCTTACAAAAGCCTTGGTGGTAACTCCTTTGGTCTAGTTATAGTTGATGATTATTCCAGATTTACGTGGGTATTTTTCCTTGATGATAAATCGCAGGTTCAGAGGATCTTCAAAACTTTTGCCAGAAAGGCCCAAAATCAATTCGAGGTGAAGATCAAGAAAGTTCGGAGTGACAATGGAACGGAGTTCAAGAACGCCAATGTAGACTCTTTTCTCGATGAGGAAGGAATTCTACATGAGTTCTCGGCTACGTACACTCCTCAACAAAATGGAGTTGTTGAGAGGAAGAACCGAACGCTCATTGAGATGGCAAGAACGATGCTTGATGAATACAAGACACCGAAACACTTTTGGGGAGAAGCAGTCGAGACAGCTTGTCATGCTATCAACAGGCTTTATCTTCATAAGGTTCTCGGCAAGACATCATACGAGCTTCTCACCGGTAACAAACCCCAAGTGGGATACTTTCATGTCTTTGGTTCAAAATGCTATATCCTTGATAAGCATCGTCGATCTAAATTTGCTCCTAAATCTCATGAAGGCTTTCTTCTTGGTTATGGATCAAACTCCCACACCTACCGTGTCTACAATAATTTCACCCGAAAGGTTGAAGAGACGGTAGATGTGAAGTTTGATGAATCTAATGGCTCGCAAGTAGAGCAAATGCCTATTGATGTAGGAGACAAGGACCCATTGGAAGCTATCCAAGATTTATCTATTGGGAAGATCCGTCCCATGGAAGTGAAGGAGAGTACCTCATCTACATATGTGGAGCCACCTACCTCACAGCGAGATGAACCTCAAGGCAACATGGAGGCCTCCACAAGTGGAACTCACCAAGATGAGGAAATGCAACAAGAAGATCCACCACAACCTCCTTCTCCATCACCTCAAGACAACACCAACAACAATGAAGAAGAAGAAGAAGAAGATGAAGATGATGAGGAAGCTGAGCCACAACATCAACAAAAGCTATCCCGAGTTCGAGCAAGAGTCAAGAAGAATCATCCCGTGGAACAAATGATGAACGACATCAACTCCGGGAGAATTACTCGCTCTAAAACTCGCTTAGCTAACTTTTGTGAGCATTACTCATTTATCTCTAGTATTGAACCTATGAAGGTAGAAGAAGCACTTAAAGACCCGGATTGGGTAAACGCTATGCACGAAGAACTACACAACTTCGAGAGGAACAAGGTATGGACTTTGGTAGAGAAGCCCAACGATGATCAAAGCATCATTGGAACCAAATGGGTGTTTCGGAACAAGCAAGATGAAGATGGACAAGTCATCCGCAACAAGGCTCGTCTCGTAGCTCAAGGTTACACACAAGTCGAAGGTATGGACTATGGTGAGACCTATGCCCCCGTTGCTAGACTTGAGTCCATTCGCATTCTTCTTGCTTATGCCAATCATCATGATATTACTCTCTATCAAATGGACATCAAAAGTGCTTTCCTAAATGGTGAAATTGAGGAGGAAGTATTTGTTAAACAACCTCCCGGTTTTGTGAATCCCAAAAAGCCTAATCATGTTTACAAGTTACACAAAGCTCTTTATGGTCTTAAACAAGCTCCTAGAGCTTGGTACAAATGCTTAACTAGCTTTCTTCTTGAAAAAGGCTTTGAGATTGGAAAGATAGACTCAACGCTTTTCACAAAAAGGGTTAATGGTGAGCTATTTGTGTGCCAAATATATGTTGATGATATTATCTTTGGTTCAACTAACCCCCATTTTAGCAAGAAGTTTGGACAGCTCATGTCGGAGAAGTATGAGATGTCCATGATGTGTGAACTCAAATTCTTCCTTGGGTTGCAAATCAAGCAATCTAAGGAGGGTACCTTTGTCTCACAAACAAAGTACACCAAGGATCTCTTCAAGAAGTTCAACATGCAAGAAAGCAAAGGTATGAGTACCCCCATGCCTACTAGTGGACATAATGACTTGACAAAAGATGGAGAACCCGTTGATCAAAGGGTTTACCGTTCTATGATTGGTTCTCTACTATATCTTTGTGCTTCTCGTCCTGACATAATGTTGAGTGTATGCATGTGTGCGCGATATCAAGCAGCCCCTAAAGAATGTCATCTTAAAGCTGTTAAAAGGATAGTGAGATACTTGATACACACACCAAACTTTGGCATCTGGTATCCTAAGAGGGCCTCTTTCGATCTTGTTGGCTATTCCGACTCGGACTATGCCGGTGACAAGGTTGATAGAAAGTCAACTTCGGGTACGTGTCAATTCCTTGGTCGATCCCTTGTATCTTGGTCCTCCAAGAAACAAAATTCGGTATCTTTATCCACTACCGAAGCAGAATATATTGCTGCTGGTTCGTGTTGTGCTCAATTGCTATGGATGACACAAACGCTTAAAGATTATGGGATACATGTGAGACGTGTTCCCTTGCTTTGCGACAATGAGAGTGCAATCAAGATTGGACACAATCCTGTGCAACACTCTCGAACAAAGCATATTGAAGTTCATCACCATTTTATTCGTGATCATATTGCCAAGGGTGACATTAATCTTAAGCATGTTCGTACTAACAAACAACTTGCTGATATCTTTACAAAACCTCTTGATGAGAAAGCGTTTTGTCGCTTAAGGAGTGAGTTGAACATCATTGATGCTTCAAACTTGGAGTGATAACTCCATTGATGCATGCAAGGCTTGAGCCTCTTAACTAATCCTTGATATTTCTCTTATGATGATGATCATATGTCTTGGACACATTTGCCTCCTTGTATTGCATCTAACTCTTTGCAGGTACTTGGATGATCTACATTCCACAAGATTACCACACACTCAAATCATGAGTAATCTTGTCATTGACCAAGTATCTAGCCCTTTGGGATGTTGAGTTCAAGGAACAAAATTCCACATATCCTTTTTGACATCTTATACATATAGTATTTCACTCTTGTCATCTTGGATATCCTCGAGTATTTCCTTGCTTGCCTAACCCATGTAGGAAGATGAACTACACAAGTAGAAATGGCGCTCCAACTTCACATTCAATGAGCACCTACATCGAGCTTACCTACATGAGCAAAGCATCAACAAGCCCAAGGTATGTTCTTCACATCTTTGAGGAGCTTTGCTCAAAGTCATGAGTACAAGCAGCTTCATAAGATGTGATCACATCAAATGCTTAATCGAAAAATGGCAACCCCATTTTGAGCTTAAACGATGAGTATGACCTATGATCAAATGTCCTCATTTGACTCCTAAGTCAATATACTCAAACATAGGTGACTTTGTCGCCGACCTTTATCTAGATGAAGTACATATGCTTTTGGAGTCTTTCTGTTTTCTCTTATGTTCTCTCATTGAGTTTTTCTAAACAAAAAAAAACTTCATCTAGGGATCTTTTTATTTCTTTTCTTATTTTTCTTTGTGAATATCCTTCTGGCTCTGATCAATTCCCCGAAAATCTTTTACAAATTCATTGCAAATCTTTTGAAACATTCCTCGCGAAGTGAGCTGAATTATTTTCTGTATTTCCTTGGAATTAAACTCGGAGTCACCGATTTAAAACTTTCGGTTTAACCGAAAAGGATTCGGACCCACCGATCCATCTAATTCGGTGTCACCGATTTATCCTCCAGGACATCAACTTCTGGAGCTCCACTCAAATTTAAATCTTAAAGGGGAGAAGACTCAAATTGTTTCTCTGAATGTTCTTATTTGCCCTGTTGTGATTCTTAAGGATCCCATTTCTTTCTTTCTTTCTTTCTCTCTTTCCATTTTTCCTGTCCTACCTAGTTTGCTGTCCTTTTCGGCACTTGATGTCAAAGGGGGAGAGGACTTAGGGGGAGTAGGGGGAGTAGGGGAGAAGAGAAGACTTAGGGGAAGAAGAAAAGCAATCTTATCTTAAGGGGGAGAGAATCACATCAAAGCTTTGTCGTGTTTTACATTGGACATTACAATTGGCATCATTCTTTTGATTGTGCTTTCCATAACAAAATCTCTCAGAGTTCATTGAAAATCTTTTAGTTTTGGAGACATGTTTGCTGATTCAAGCCTGTGCTCAATATGAGACACTCTTTATACATGTCCTCCCTGGCTTGGTACTCTTGATGTTCTTGCAGTTGGTTGAAGGAATACTCTTGTGTTATCTAACCTTGTTTTCTCAAGTTTATCCCTTCAGGTACAATGCCAAGGAACCTCAAGGTAAGTATATGCATCTTGCAGAATGTGCATGATGGTGACTTGCTTGTGAATATTTGTTTGCAAGAAATCACCATGCACATATGCATTATCACTCACTTCCCTTTCATCTGCTCTGATGCATATAGCCGAGCTGCATGTTGCACCTCTTGCTTATCTCTCTTGTGTGCTTGTGGTAGTCCAAAACCATAATCTATGAAAATCTTGCACACTTGTAGGGGGAGCCTGTGTACTACATGCTTGTCAAAGCTTTCATGATAATTCTGTCTTTCTTTCAATAAGCTTTGATGTTTTGTTTAGTATAATTTTAGTGTGTTGCCATCAATTACCAAAAAGGGGGAGATTGAAAGCACATTTGCTCCCTGGGTGGTTTTGGTAATTAATGACAACATACTTTGTGGTTGGACTAATGCTTTTATCAAGTATGTTTCAGGAAATCCAATCACATTGGTATGGCAAGATGACTGAAGAAGTGGACCCCTCAAATGCTAAGGCAAGCATTGGCAAAAGCTCAAGACTCTGTTTTTGGTTTAGTGATCAAAGATCACATTGAGTCCATAGGAAAAGCCAATACTATTAAAAGGGGATGAGGTTGTGTTGATGATCTGGTTGCTCAAGTGCTTAGTGATTTAGCTCCTTCAACTATCAGCACCTTTCACTTCTATACACACTCATAAGTAATCTCGGACAAACCGATTCTTCCAACTCAGTCCCACCGAGATGAACCACTTCTGCCATATTCCAAACCCTAGAAAAATCGGTCATTCCGATTTTGAGTTCGGTCTCACCGAAACTGAACTGCCAAGCTTCTGTAACCATCTGACATCATTTCGGAATATCCGAGATTGCATTTTCGGTCTCACCGAAATTGACCAGCCTCTGTCTTGGCTCAAATCGGTCTTACCGAGATTGCATTTTCGGTCTCACCGATATTGGCATGTTCCTGTCCTTTCTCAAATCGGTCCAACCGAGTTTTCTTTCTCGGTCCCACCGAAAACTCCAACGTTCATATCTTTTACACTTTCGGTCCCACCGAGATGGTATTTTCGGTCCCACCGAAAATCCCAACGTTCACTATATTTGAACTTTCGGTCTGACCGAGTTTCACTTCGGTCTCACCGAGATGGCTCAAATGTGTGTGTAACGGTTGGATTTTGTGTGGAGGCTATATATACCCCTCCACCCCCTCTTCATTCGTGGAGAGAGCCATCAGAAAGTCTACCACTCCTACCATACACTTTCTGAGAAGAGAACCACCTACCCTTGTGTTGAGATCAAGTCATTCCATTCCTACCATATGAAACTTGATTTCTAGCCTTCCCAAGTTGCTTTCCACTCAATCCTTTCTTCCACCACAGCCATATCAGTGAGGAGAGTTGAGTGTTGGGGAGATTATCATTTGAAGCACAAGAGCAAGGAGTTCATCATCATCAACAACATCTATTACCTTTTGGAGGGTGGTGCCTCCTAGATTGGTTAGGTGTCGCTTGGGAGCCTCCGTCTTTGAGATGTGGAGTTGAACCAAGAAGTTTGTAAGGGCAAGGAGATCGCCTACTTCGTGAAGATCTACCCCGAGTAAGGCTAGTCCTCCGTGGGCGTAGGCCATGATGGAATAGACAAGGTTGCTTCTTCGTGGACCCTTCGTGGGTGGAGCCCTCCGTGGACTCGCGCAGCCGTTACCCTCCGTGGGTTGAAGTCTCCATCAACGTGGATGTACGATAGCACGACCTATCGGAACCACGACAAAAATCTTCGTGTCACCAAACTGCGTTTGATCTTCTCCACCTCTCTTTACTATATGTGCAATTTACTTTCCGCTGCCCATACTCTAGAATTGCATGTGTAGTGTGATACTTGAATTGATCTTAATTGTGAAACTGCCAAAAACATTGCATGATCAAAAAGCAGATTTTTTATATTGTCAAGTAGTCTAATCACCCCCCCTCTAGACATACTTCTTCGATCCTACAGATAGTAATTGACAAAGTTCTCTAGTCACTATGACCAAGTTAGTAGAACTTCGTGATGAACTATAATATGCAAGGGATGACGAAAGTAATTCCCGAGCTCTTCGCGATGCTGAAATCGGCGAAGGTAGAAATCAAGAAAGAGCATCAAGTGTTGATGGTTAACAAGACCACTTGTTTCAAGTAAAGGGCAAAGGGATAGAAGGGGAACTTCAAGAATAATGACAAGCAAGTTGTCACTCCCATGAAGAAACCCAAAGCTAAACTCAAGCCTGAAACTAAGTGCTTCTACTGCAAAGGAAATGGTCACTGGAAGTGGAACTGCCCTAGATACTTGGCGGATAAGAAGGATGGCAAAGTGAACAAAGGTATATTTGATATACAAATTATTGATGTGTATATTACTAGTGTTCATAGCAACCCCTCGGTATTTGATACTGGTTCAGTTGCTAAAGAGTAGTAACTCGAAATGGGAGTTGCATAATGAGCAGAAACTAGTTAAAGGATGAAGTGACGATGTCTACTGGAAGTAGTTCCAAGATTGATATGATCATCATCGCACACTCCCTATACTTTCGGGATTAGTGTTGAACCTAAATAAGTGTTATTTGGTGTTTGTGTTGAGCATGAATATGATTTGATCATGTTTATTGCAATACGGTTATTCATGTAAGTTAGAGAATAATTGTTGTTCTGTTTACATGAATAAAACCTTCTATGGTCATACACCCAATCAAAATGGTTTGTTGGATCTCGATCGTGTGATACACATATTCATAATATTGAACCCAAAAGATGCAAGGTTAATAATGATAGTGCAACTTATTTGTGGCACTGCCGTTTAGGTCATATTGGTGTAAAGCGCATGAAGAAACTCCATAGTGATGGACTTTTTGGAATCACTTGATTATGAATCACTTGGTGCTTGCGAACCATGCCTCATGGGCAAGATGACTAAAACTCCGTTCTCCGGAACTGTGGAGCGAGCAACAGAGTTGTTGGAAATCATACATACTGATGTATGCAGACCAATGAGTGTTGAAGCTCACGGCGGGAATCGTTATTTTCTGACCTTCACTGATGATTTGAGCAGATATGGGTATATCTACTTAATGAAGCACAAGTCTGAAACATTTGAAAAGTTCAAAGAATTTCAGAGTGAAGTGGAGAATCATCGTAACAAGAAAATAAGAGTTTCTACGATATGATCGTAGAGGTAAAATATTTGAGTTAGCAAGTTTGGCCTTCAGTAAAAACAATGTGAAATAGATTCACTACTCACGCCACCTGGAACACCACAGTGTAATGGTGTGTCCGAACATCATAACCGTACTTTATTAGATATGGTGCGATCTATGATGTCTCTTACCGATCTACCACTATTGTTTTTGGGGTTATGCATTAGAGACAGCTACATTCATGTTAAATAGGGCACCATCTAAATCCGTGGAGATGACAGAACTGTGGTTTGACGAGAAACCTAAGCTGTCATTTTTTGAAGTTTGGGACTGCGATGCTTATGTGAAAAAGTTTCAACATGATAAGCTCGAACCCAAATCGGAAAAGTAAATCTTCATAGGATACCCAAAAGAAACTGTTGGGTACACCTTCTATCACAGATCCGAAGGCAAGGTCTTTGTTGCTAAGAGTGGATCCTTTCTAGAGAAGGAGTTTCTCTCGAAAGAAGTGAGTGGGAGGAAAGTAGAACTTGATGAGGTAATTGTACCTTCTCCCGAATTGGAAAGTGGAACATCACAGAAACTAGTTCCAGTGATTCCTACACCAATTAGTGAGGAAGCTAATGATGATGATCATGAAACTTCAGATCAAGTTTCTGCTAAACGTCGTAGATCAACTAGAGTACATTCCGCACCAGAGTGGTACGGCAACCCAGTTCTGGAAGTCATGTTACTAGACCATGATGAACCTGCGAACTATGAGGAAGCGATGATAAGCCCAGATTCCGCAAAATGGCTTGAGGCCAAGAAATCTGAGATGGGATCCATGTATGAGAACAAAGTGTGGACTTTGGTTGACTTGCCCGATGATGGGCAAGCCATCAAAAATAAATGGATCTTCAAGAGGAAGACCGACGCTGACGGTAATGTTACTGTTTACAAAGCTCGACTTGTTGCGAAAGGTTTTCAACAAGTTCAAGGAGTTGACTACGATGAGACTTTCTCACCCGTAGCGATGCTTAAGTCTGTCCGAATCATGTTAGCAATTGCCGCTTTTTATGAAATCTGGCAAATGAATAACAAAACTGCATTCTTTAATGGATTTATTAAAGAAAAATTGTATATGATGCAACCCGAAGGTTTTGTCAATCCTAAAGGTGCTAACAAAATGTGCAAGCTCCAGCGATCCATCTATGGACTGGTGCAATCATCTCGGAGTTGGAATATACGCTTTGATAAGTTGATCAAAGCATATAGATTTATACAGACTTGCGGTGAAGACTGTATTTACAAGAAGTGAGTGGGAGCACTACAACCTTTCTGATAAGTATATGTGAATGACATATTGTTGATCGGAAATGATGTAGAATTTTCTAGAAAGCATAAAGGAGTGTTTGAAAGGAGTTTTTTCAAAGAAAGACCTTGGTGAAGCTGCTTACATATTGGGCATCAAGATCTATAGAGATAGATCAAGACGCTTGATAAGACTTTCGATAAGTACATACCTTGATAAGATTTTGAAGTAGTTCAAAATGGATCAGTCAAAGAAGGAGTTCTTGCCTGACTTGTAAGGTGTGAAGTTGAGTAAGACTCAAAGCCAGACCACGGCAGAAAAATATAGAGAGAATGAAAGTCATTCCCTATGCCTCAGCCATAGGTTCTATAAATTATGCCCTGCTGTGTACCAAACATGTTGTGTACCTTGCCATGAGTTTATCAAGGGGGTACAATAGTGATCCAGGAGTAGATCACTGTACAGCGGTCAAAAAAAAAATTATCCTTAGTAACTGGATGACTAAGGAAATGTTTCTCGATTATGGAGGTGATAAAGAGTTCGTCGTAAAGGGTTACGCCGATGCAAGCTTTGACACTAAATCCAGATGACTCTAAGTATCAATCTGGATGCGTATTGAAAGTGGGAGCAATTAGCTAGAGTAGCTCTGTTCAGAGCATTGTAGACATAGAAATTTGCAAAATACATACAGATCTGAATGTGACAGACCCGTTGACTAAACTTCTCTCACAAGCAAAACATGATCACACCTTATTACTCTTGGGTATTTATCACATAGCGATGTGAACTAGATTATTGACTCTAGTAAACCCTTTGGGTGTTGGTCACATGGCGATGTGAACTATGGGTGTTATTCACATAACGATGTGAACTATCGGTATTAAATCACATGGCGATGTGAGCTAGATTATTGACTCTAGTGCAAGTGGGAGACTGAAGGAAATATGCCCTAGAGGCAATAATAAAGATGTTATTTGTATTTCCTTATATCATGATAAATGTCTTTTATTCATGCTAGAATTGTATTAACCGGAAACTTAATACATGTGTGAATACATAGACAAAATAGTATGTCCCTAGTATGCCTCTACTAGACTAGCTCATTGATCAAAGATGGCTATGTTTCCTAGCCATAGACATGAGTTGTCATTTGACCAACAGGATCACATCATTAGGAGAATGATGTGATGGACAAGACCCATCCGTTAGCATAGCACTATGATCGTTTAGTTTTACTGCTATTGCTTTCTTCATGACTTATACATGTTCCTATGACTATGAGATTATGCAACTCCCGAATACCGTAGGAACACCTTGTGTGCTATCAAACTTCACAACATAACTGGGTGATCATAAAGATGCTCTACAGGTGTCTCCGAAAGTATTCGTGGTGTTGGCATAGATCAAGATTAGGATTTGTCACTCCGAGTGTCGGAGAGGTATCTCTGGGCCCTCTCGGTAACACACATCACAATAAGCCTTGCAAGCAAAAGACTAATAAGTTAGTCACGAGATGATGTGTTACGGAACGAGTAAAGAGACTTGCCGGTAACGAGATTGAACTAGGTATGGAGATACCGACGATCGAATCTCAGGCAAGTAACATGCCGATGACAAAAGGAACAACGTATGTTGTTATGCGGTTTGATCGATAAAGATCTTCGTAGAATTTGTAGGAGCCAATATGAGCATCCAGGTTCCGCTATTGGTTATTGACCGGAGATGAGTCTCGGTCATGTCTACATAGTTCTCGAACCCGTAGGGTCCGCACGCTTAACGTTTGATGACGATCGGTATTATGAGTTTATGAGTTTTGATGTACCGAAGGTAGTTCGGAGTCCTGGATGAGATCACGGACATGACGAGGAGTCTCGGAATGTCCGAGACATAAAGATTGATATATTGGACGACTATATTCGGACACCGAAAGTGTTCCGGAAAAGTTTCGGATTTAACTGGATTGCCGGAGGGGGTTACCGGAACCCCCTATGAGGGGGGATGGTCCATAGTGGGCCTTGAGGAAAGGAGAGAGGCAGCCCATAGAGGCTGGCCGGCGCCCCACCTAGGGATCCTAGTTGGACTAGGATTGGGGGGGCGCCACCTCTCCCTCTTTTCCTTTCCCTCTCTTCCTTCTTGGTGGACTCCTACTAGGAATAGGATTGCAATCCTATTCCTAGTAGGATTGCCCTAGCCGCACCATAGGAGGCCGGCCGGCCCTCCTCCCTTGCTCCTTTATATACGGGGGCAGGGGGGCACCCAAAAACACACAAGTTGAATTGTTCTAGCCATGTACGGTGCCCGCCTCCATAGAAACACACCTCGGTCATACCGTCGCAGTGCTTAGGCGAAGCCCTGCGCCGGTAGATACATCATATCCGTCACCACGCCGTCGTGCTGACGAAACTCTCCCGTGAAGCTCAACTGGATCAAGAGCTCGTGGGACGTCAACAAGCTGAACGTGTGCTGAACGCGGAGGTGCCGTACGTTCGGTGCTTGATCGGTTGAATCGCGAAGAAGTTCGACTACATCAACCGCGTCACTTGACGCTTCCGCTTCCGGTCTACGAGGGTACGTAGACACACTCTTCCCTCTCGTTGCTATGCATCTGGTAGATAGATCTTGTGTGATCGTAGGAAAAATTTTAAATACTACGTTCCCCAACAGCTGCCCTACATGATCGAGGCACATATGTAATCTTTATGCTGTTGCTCTGCTGAGTTTGCTGGGATCCGATGGATTATGAGATTATCTTCAGATTGTGTGTGAGTAATATATTTGATTCACCTCTTTTATATTTATGTTCTTGAGTAATTCTTTCATGTTCTCCGTTGTTGTTTATTGCTTTGGCCGAGTAGTAGGTAGTAACTCCAAGAGGGAACGTTATGCTTGATTGTGGGTTCATGCCCCTCGATGACTAGTTTGAGTGACAGAAACATGAGTCTAGGGGATGTGTTGTTGCCACAAGGGGGAAAACAAAGGTGCTTGTACTTGCGGGTGCAAGGATTGTTTACTTTACGCAAAGTTCTTTTAATGCAGTTGTCTGTTGCTTTGAGTTTACACTTTGGGTGGGACTCGCAACTTAATACCAGCGAGATGTTCTGGATAGATATCTCAAGGTGGATGATTAGTAGTAGATGCAGATGGATTTCGGTCTACTTGCCTTGGCGTACCGCCCATGCTTTTGAGCCTCTACCTTTCTTTACAACATAGTTAGCATTGGTTTGCGCACATAATCCTGTCAATTGCCCAGCTATAATTTGTTTACCTCGCTTAGCTGTTTTATCGTCTTTTGGGAGAGAGACATCACTAGTGAACATCATGGGACCCCGGTCCATATTACCATCACTGATCACACCCGCTATTTACTTGTTGTTCTTATTTCCTAGTTGCAGTCATACCTATCACTATTATCTCTTGTGTTTGATCCTTTGTAAACGACAAGGCCGGAGGGATTGACAACCTCTCTGTACTCGTTGGGAGCAAAGTTATTTGTATCTGTGTGCAGGTCCTGTCAACCGCTAAGTATCTGGCGCCGTTAGCAGTTGACACCTTCTTGTCGACCCTCGGAGTCTCACGGGATTCGATCCTTGGTATCTTGCCAAGGGAAACTTGCCGTTACGCTACATCTCAAACCTTCCACTTGGGGTAACCAACGAGGGGCGAGAAGCCATCAAGCAAAGTTTCTGGCGCCGTTGCCGGGGACTCCACTCTTCAAGATAGGGGAGTTGCACGCTATCTTTTATCTTTGCTTTTTAGTCTTGTTAGTTTACCTTTCAGTTTTTGCTTTAGTGTCCCTTACCAAAAATCACAAAAATAGTTATCTTGCTTGCTGCTGCTATGGGTTCCACCGAGAACACCAAGTTGTGTGACTTCACTAGTCATAACAACAATGACTTTATCTGCACGCCTATTACCACACCTGCCACTTCAGCACCCTCTTATGAGATTAAACCTGCTTTACTGAACCTAGTTATGAAAGATCAATTCTCCGGTGCTGGAGATGATGCTGCTTTGCAGTTAAATAATTTTGTTGAGCTTTGTGATATGCAAAAGTACACCGAAATAGATGGTGATATTGTTAAGCTTAAGCTTTTTCCTTTCTCCTTGAGAGGAGGAGCTAAAATCTGGTTTCAATCCTTGCCTAGGAATAGCATAGATTCTTGGGACAAGTGCAAGGATGTCTTTATCGGGAAGTACTATCCCCCTGCTAAAATTATCCAACTAAGGAGTAACATAATGAATTTTAAACAAATGGATAATGAACACGTTGCCCAAGCTTGGGAACGCATGAAATCTCTTGTCAAGTACTGCCCTACTCATGGTTTGACTACTTGGATGGTTATCCAAACTTTTTATGCAGGCTTGAACTTTACCTCGCGGAACTTGTTGGATTCGGCCGCGGGAGGAACCTTTATGTCAACTACACTTGGTGCTGCCACGAGGCTTCTCGATGAGATGATGACCAACTATTCCCAATGGCACACCGAACGCGCTCCAACAGGTAGGAAGGTAAACTCTGTCGAGGAGATTTCCTCCCTAAATGAAAAAGTTGACTTGATCATGTCTCTACTTTCCAAGCAATCTTCTATTGATCCTCATGATGTTCCTTTAAATTGTTTGATTTCTCAAGATCAAGTAGATGTGAACTTTATCTCTAGAAACAATTTCAATAACAATGCTTATAGGAGTAATTTTGGTAGCAACCCTAGACCGTTCCCCTCTAATTCCTATGGGAACAACAATGCTTATCCTAACACCAAGAACTCCACTTCTGAACTAGAGATTATGCTTAAAGACTTTATCACTTCCCAAAAAGCCTTCAATAATAGTGTAGAAGAAAAACTAGCCAAACTAGATAATCTCTCTTCGAAGGTAGACAATTTAGACCATGAGGTAGAGTTGCTTAAAATTAGAACTTCCCCTCTTGAGGAGAGGAAGACCACTCCTATGAATGCTATTCAAGTGCAAATTAATGAAAATATTAGGATGATGGCTAAACTTAAAGAGAGATGGGCTAGAGAAAAGAAGGAAGAAGATAGAATTAAGAGCCTTCCTACCCACCACACTGTTGCTACTATCCAAGTTGTTGAGGATATCCAAACTCTTAGCACCCAATGCACTCCTAGTCCCATTGGACCTATTAATGGTGATGCTATGACCTCAACCGTAGAAACTCCTATGACCATAGAAGCTACCAAGCAAGTGAGCCTAAAGGACACCACTACCACTTTACTTGATAGTAGTGACCTTGATTTTGATAATTGCACCCTTTATGAAGTTATTAGTTTTCTTCACAAGATGTCTAGAGATCCCCACACTAGCACACTTAATCTTGCCTTCACGGAGCATATCACTAATGCTCTTATCAAAGCTAGGGAGGAGAAGCTTAGGGTAGAAGCCTCCATACCTAGAAAGCTAGAAGATGGTTGGGATCCTATGATTAAAATTAAGTTGAATAACTTCTCTTGCTATGCTTTATGTGATGTTGGAGCTAGTACCTCCGTTATGCCCAAAAGAATGTATGATATGCTTAAATTGAAATCTTTTGATCCTTGTTCTTTTGGTGTTCGTCTTGTTGATTCTTCCATAAAGAAACCTTTGGGGAAGATCGACGATGTTCTTATCATTGTCAATGACAATTATGTTCCCGTTGATTTTACTATTATGGATATTGAATGTGAACCTTCATGTCCAATTATTTTGGGACGTCCTTTTCTTCGCATCGTTGGTGCTATCATTGACATGAAAGAGGGGAATATAAAATTCCAATTCCCTCTCAAGAAAGGAATGGAACACTTCCCTAGAAAGAAGATTAAGTTGCCTTTTGAGTCTGTTATATGGGCTAGCTATTCTTTTACTCTTGATAAAACTTGATCCTATCTTTTTGCACCATGCCTAGCTTAAAGGCATAAAAGAAAGCGCTTTTGGGAGGCAGCCCACAACGAATAAAGTTTTATTTTGCTTTTGTTGTGTCTTGATGTTTGTTACTACAGTAGCATCATCATTGTATCTTTTCTTTTCAACTTTGTGCCAAGTTTAGCCTCCGATTGCAAGAAAGTTCAAAAGTTGTGACGTGCAGTCCAGAAAACAGATTCTGCCCTTGGACAGAAAAATTCGTATAAAATCACCAGATCATTTTTTTGATCTGAATTTTTTTGACAGCGTGTTCTATACAATTGGCTTTCGGGCGTCTGTTCTGAGTTTTTTGATTTGAGTTGCAGAAGTGCCCCCAAAAAATTATTTACTACCTGCTGGTCTGTTTTTCACAGATTCTGTCATGTTTTGCCTTTTCTTCGTTTTGCAAACCTTGAGCTTTCTTTTTCTTTGCAAAAACCTTTTGGCAATCTTGAGAAACAGTAGATCTTCAAGATTATCTTTATTTCCAGCAAGGAACAATTATTTTATTATGGGTACTAACCTCGCTAATCAGATTATGATGAGTTATGTATGAAGGGAGTTTTCAAGTGTGCGAGGGAAGATGATAAAAAGATTCAGGAGGGTCAAATGCTCAAGCTTGGGGATGCCCCCGTGCACCCCCAAGAAATATTCATGAAGACTCAAGCGTCTAAGCTTGGGGATGCCCCCGTGCATCCCCTTCTCCATCAACAATTATCAATTCGTCTTTCGTTCCACTATATTTTAATCACTTCATGCGTTATGTGCTATGCTTGGAGCGTCTTGCTCTTAGTTTCCTTTTTAGTTTTATTTAGCTTTGCTTGCTGCTCATAACGAGTTAGAACCCAGCTTTCTTTGTGTGGGAGAGAAACACGCTCCACTTCAACCTAGAACACAACATAGGATTTTCATTCTTATCTTTGCTGTGTGTGTTCTTTGTCTTTCCATAGCTACTGTCATGTTTAGCTCTTAGTTTTCATGCCTTTCTTTTTAAAGAGCTTTTGTTTAGTTGGTTGTTGAACTCTCTTGAGTTTTCATGTTTATCTTGTTAAGAGAGTTTGTCTGTTGCACTGAGTTGTGTGTCTTAACTTAAAGTAGGTAATTGAGGTTGCTATTTAATTTTAGTAATAACTTGCAATAGTTTTGAGGTATTGCCATGAGTAATGTCTGAAATTTTGGTGTCAAGAGCTTTAGCCTATTAGTGATAGATGTCGTATTTTGGGCAATCCGTGTTTATTTTCGAAAACCTACAAAATAGTTGAGAACTTTAGCTACTAAATGGATCACTAATCTTTGGAGGGATCGAATATTAGAGTACACTCACGTACCATGAGCCGAGGATGCGCAAGGATAACCAAATCCCCATACACTCCTCCTTGGGGTACTTGTCTCTTTGAGAACCTCCTAATTAGATTGAGAGTTACCGATAATAAGTGCATGAGTTCTTCGGACTAATGTGAGTATTCGAAAGTTGACACTTCCACCTATCCATATTTTTCTAGCCTCTTCGGTACCGTGCATTGCCCTTTCTCACCTCGAGAGTTGGCGCATACTTCGCCGGTGCATCCAAATCCTTGGCACGATACGCTCTGTCATCATAAGCCTCATTATATCCTTCCTCAAAACAGCCACCATACCTACCTATTAAGGCATTTCCATAGCCTTTCCGAGATACATTGCCATGCAACATCCATCTTCTCATGACTTGATCTTCATGTCATACTTGCTTTTTGCTTGATCGATGAGCCGCATGCTAGTTGGGCCTTGCCCTAATCATTGCTACATGACGCGCTAGTATCATTGCATATCCTGCTACACTGGCAGAGGCATACATTTGCATACATCATGATAGTTTCATTTTCTTTATGTTGAGTACTTTTGTAAAGTGTGAAAGATCTTCTATACTTCTTGTAATACATAGAGTGTTGCCCCTAAAGTGAGGGAAAGATCCCAAAGAGGACAAATCAAAAGATCCCAAAGAGGACAAAATCAAAAAATCCCAAAGAGGACAAATGAGAGATAAATAGAAAGAGCCATTGAGGCCACAAAAAAAAATAGAAAAAAGAGAAAAATAAATAAAAAGAGAGAAGGGGGCACACTACTATTTCTTTTGAGATATCCACACTCGTACTCCATCTTATACCTTGTACTCCATAGATATTATCATTCATGCATATAGCTATGTGGGGACCTTTACACTATAGAACTTGGATTGTATATTCCAATGATGAGCCTCCTCAAAAGAGCTCTAGGTCTTCTTGAGCAAGCAAGTTGGATGCACCCCCACTAGTTCCATTGGAGAGCTTACCTTAGCTCATATGTGCATCCGTTGCATGGCAATCCCTACTCCTCACATCATATCTATCATTTGGCTTTCTCTCACCGATGATTGTCCTCATTGATGTGAGCATTTCACACCTTTTTTTGTCTTCCCCCTCTATCACTTTTATCTCTTTGCCATCCTAAGTGTCGACTTTCTTGCTTACGCTCATCCATTGCATGAGTGCTCAAAATATCGAAAGGGAGTGGATCATTTTGACTTGTACCTGGTTGACGGTCTGGGGATGAGTCAAGATAAGATTCCAAAGAAGACCAAGTGTGAAACTTTAGTAGATTAAGTTCTCAACAATACAAAAACTATGTTTTACTCTCTCATATATCCCTATCCCCTTTCTTGCACGCAAACACCATTTGGAGACATTCGAGTCACGGACAGCGAGAGCTCTTGCACCTTTATGTTCTTATGTTACTTGTTACAATGCTAATATAGACTCTTGCTTGTTATGACTTGAATTGGATTACATGCCTTGATTACTTTACTTAAAAGTTCTTATATGGTTGATAGCATGTCACCACAGAAATTATGCTTGTTATCATTTACCTACTCGAGGACGAGCAGGAATTAAGCTTGGGGATGTTGATACGTCCAAAACGTATCTATAATTTCTGCTTGCTCCATGCCTCTTTTGTGTGATATTGCTATGATATTTATGCACTTCCATACACTTTTGATCATATTTGGACTAACCTATTAACTCAGTGCACCACAGTGCCACTTCCTGTTTTCTGCTGTTTTTCTATTTCAGGTTTCCCCCATATTAAAAGTGCCCTAAAAATTCCGGGAAAAATACAGGAAAAATCAGCATATCGGGAGCTTAAAAAAAACCAAAGCAGGGCCAGAGGGGAGCCTGGGGTGGCCTAGGCGGCCACCCGGCGCGGCCCCACCCCTGGCCGCGCCAGGGGGGCGCCTGGGGCCCCACCTCCGCCTCTGGTGACCCCCTTTTGCATATATATTGCTCGCGTCCCGAAACCCTCGAGGACGGAACCCTTTTTCGCGATCTCGTCTCTGTTCCGCCGCCGCCGCGCTTGCAAGATCGGGAGCACCAGGAGAACTCTTCCCGGCACCCTGCCGGAGGGGAGAACCACCACCGAGAGCTTCTCCACCACCATGGACACTTCCCGGATGAGTTGTGAGTAGTCCCCCTTGGACCATGGGTCCATGACCAGTAGCTATGTGATGTTCTCCTCCCCTCTTTGTTCTTCATGGATTAGACCTCGTGAGCTGCCCTACATGATCGAGGCACATATGTAATCTTTATGCTGTTGCTCTGCTGAGTTTGCTGGGATCCGATGGATTATGAGATTATCTTCAGATTGTGTGTGAGTAATATATTTGATTCACCTCTTTTATATTTATGTTCTTGAGTAATTCTTGCATGTTCTCCGTTGCTGTTTATTGCTTTGGCCGAGTAGTAGGTAGTAACTCCAAGAGGGAACGTTATGCTTGATTGTGGGTTCATGCCCCTCGATGACTAGTTTGAGTGATAGAAACATGAGTCTAGGGGATGTGATGTTGCCACAAGGGGGAAAACATCGGTGCTTGTACTTGCGGGTGCAAGGATTGTTTACTTTACGCAAAGTTCTTTTAATGCAGTTGTCTGTTGCTCTGAGTTTACACTTTGGGTGGGAATCGCAACTTAATACCAGCGAGATGTTCTGGATAGATATCTCAAGGTGGATGATTAGTAGTAGATGCAGATGGATTTCGGTCTACTTGCCTTGGCGTACCGCCCATGCTTTTGAGCCTCTACCTTTCTTTACAGCATAGTTAGCATTGGTTTGCGCACATAATCATGTCAATTGCCCAGCTGTAATTTGTTTACCTCGCTTAGCTGTTTTATCGTCTTTTGGGAGAGAGACATCACTAGTGAACATCATGGGACCCCGGTCCATATTACCATCACTCATCACACCCGCTATTTACTTCCTGTTCTTATTTCCTCGTTGCAGTCATACCTATCACTATTATCTCTTGTGTTTGATCCTTTGTAAACGACAAGGCCGTAGGGATTGACAACCTCTCTGTACTCATTGGGAGCAAAGTTATTTGTATCTGTGTGCAGGTCCTGTCAACCGCTAAGTATCTGGCGCCGTTAGTAGTTGACACCTTCTTGTCGACCCTCGGAGTCTCACGGGATTCGATCCTTGGTATCTTGCCAAGGGAAACTTGCCGTTACGCTACATCTCAAACCTTCCACTTGGGGTAACCAATGAGGGGCGAGAAGCCATCAGTTGCCCTATTTAATGTGAATCCAGCTATCTCTGATGCATAACCCAAAACGATAGTGGTAAATCGGTAAGAGACATCATAGACCGCACCATATCTAATAAAGTATGGTTACGACGTTCGGACACACCATTACACTATGGTGTTCCGGGTGGCATGAGTTGCGAAACTATTTCACATTGTTTCCAATGAAGACTAAACTCGTAACTAAAATATTCACCTCCACGATCAGATCGTAGAAACTTTATTTTCTTGTTACGATGATTCTCTACTTCACTATGAAATTCTTTGAACTTTTCAAATGTTTCAGACTTGTGCTTCATCAAGTAGATATACCCATATCTTCTCAAATCATCAGTGAAGGTTAGAAAATAACGATACCCGCCACGAGTTTGAACACTCATCGGTCCACATACATCAGTATGTATGATTTCCAACAAATCTGTTGCTCGCTCCATTGTTCCGGAGAACGGGGTTTTAGTCATCTTGCCCATGAGACATGGTTCGCAAGCACCAAGTGATTCATAATCAAGTGATTCCAAAAGTCCATCACTATGGAGTTTCTTCATGCACTTTACACCAATATGACCTAAACGGCAGTGCCACGAATAAGTTGCACTATCATTATTAACCTTGCATCTTTTGGCTTCGGGTTTCTTCACGGGAGTGACATCTTGCTTTCCATTCTTCTTGAAGTTCTCCTTCTATCCCTTTGCCCTTTTCTTGAAACAAGTGGTCTTGTTAACCATCAACACTTTATGCTCTTTCTTGATTTCTACCTTCGCCGATTTCAGCACCGTGAAGACCTCGGGAATTACTTTCATCACCCCTTGCATATTATAGTTCATCATGAAGTTATACTAACTTGGTGATAGTGACTAGAGAACTTTGTCAATTACTATCTTATCTGGAAGATTAACTCCCACTTGATTCAAGTAATTGTAGTACCCAGACAATCCGAGCACATGCTCACTGGTTGAGCTATTCTCCTCCATCTTGTAGGCAAAGTACTATCAGAGGTCTTATACCTCTCGACACAGGCATGAGTATGAAATACTAATTTCAACTCTTGGAACATCTCTATGCTCCGTGGCGTTCAAAACGGGTTTTGAAGTCCCGGTTATAAGTCGTAAATCATGGCGCACTAAACTATCAAGTAGTCATCATACCGAGCTTGTCAAATGTTCCTAACGCCTACATCTGCTCCTGCAATAGATATGTCACCTAGAGGTGCATCAAGGACATAATACTTCTGTGCAGCAATGAGGATAACCCTCAGATCACGGACCTAGTATGCATCATTGCTACTAACATCTTTCAACTTATATTTCTCTAGGAACATATAAAATAAACAGGGAGCTACATCGCGAGCTATTGATCTACAACATAGATATGATAATACTACCAGGACTAAGTTCATGATAAATTAAAGTTCAATTAATCATATTACTAAAGAACTCCCACTTAGATAGACATCCCTCTAGTCATCTAAATGATCACGTGATCCAAATCAACTAAACCATGTCCGATCATCACGTGAGATGGAGTAGTTTTCAATGGTGAACATCTTATGTTGATCATATCTACTATATGATTCACGCAAGACCTTTCGGTCTCAAGTGTTCCGAGGCCATGTCTGTACATGCTAGGCTCGTCAAGTTTAACCCGAGTATTCTGCGTGTGCAAAACTGTCTTACACCCATTGTATTTGAACGTAGATCTTATCACACCCGATCATCACGTGGTGTCTTGGCACGACGAACTTTCACAACGATGCATACTCAGGGAGAACACTTGTACCTTGAAATTTTGTAAGGGATCATCTTGTAATGCTACCGCCGAACTAAGCAAAATAAGAAGCATAATAAGATAAACATCACATGCAATCAAAATATGTGACATGATATGGCCATCATCAACTTGTGCTTTTGACCTCCATCTCCAAGGCACCGGCATGATCACCATCGTCACCGGCGTGACACCTTGATCTCCATCGTAGCATCGTTGTCGTCTCACCAACTATTGCTTCCACGACTATCGCTACCGCTTAGTGACAAAGGAAAGCAATTACATGGCGATTGTATTTCATACAATAAAGCGACAACCATATGGCTCCTGCCAGTTGCCAATAACTTTACAAAACATGATCATCTCATACAATAACATATCACTCATCATGTTTTGACCATATCACATCACAACATGCCCTGCAAAAACAAGTTAGACGTCCTCTACTTTGTTGTTGCAAGTTTTACGTGGCTGCTACGGGCTTAGCAAGAACCATTCTTACCTACACATACAAAACCACAACAATATTTTGTCAAGTATGTGTTGTTTTAACCTTCACATGGACCGGGCATAGCCACACTCGATTCAGCTAAAGTGAGAGAGACAGACACCTGCCAGTCACCTTTAAGCAACGAGTGCTCATAACGGTGAAACTAGTCTCGCGTAAGCATACGCGTAATGTCGGTCCGGGCCGCTTCATCTCACAATACTGCCGAACCAAAGTATGACATGCTGGTAAGCAGTATGACTATTATCGTCCACAGCTCACTTGTGTTCTACTCGTGCATATCATCTACGCATAGACCTGGCTCATGATGCCACTGTTGGGGAACGTAGTATTCAAGATCTATCTACCAGATGCATAGCAATAAGAGGGGAGAGTGTGTCCACATACCCTCGTAGACCGGGAGCGGAAGCGTCTAGTGACGCGGTTGATGTAGTCGAAGTTTCTTTGCTATCCAACCGATCAAGTACCGAACGTACGGAGCCTCTGCGTTCAACACACGTTCAACTTGATGACGTCCCACAAGCTCTTGATCTAGTAGAACCTCGCGGGAGAGTTTTGTCAGCACGACGGCGTGGTGACGGAGATGATGAAGCTACAATCGCAGGGCTTCGCCTAAGCGCTGCAACGATATGACCGAGGTGTGTTTCTGTGGAGGGGGGCACCGCACACGGTTGGGAGAGATCAACAGATCAACTTGTATGTCTTTGGATGCCCCTGCCCCCGTATATCAAGGAGCAAGGGGGGAGGCCGGACAGCCCTCTATGGCGCACCAAGAGAGGCAATCCTACTAGGAATAGGATTCCAATCCTATTCCTAGTAGGAGTCCACCAAGAAGGAGAGAGGGGGGAGGAAGGAGAGGGAGAGGGAGAGGGAAAGAGGGGCCACGCCCCCCTCCCCTAGTCCAATTCAGACTCCCCCTTGGGAGGGGGCGCGCCACCTCCTGGCTGCTGCCCTCTCTCTCTCCTAAAGCCCATTAGGGCCCAATATTCCCCCGGGGGGTTCCCGTAACCCCCCGGCACTCCGGTTAAATCCGAAACTTTTCCGGAACACTTCCGGTGTCCGAATATAGTCGTCCAATATATCAATCGTTACGTATCGAACATTCCGAGACTCCTCTTCATGTTTGTGATCTCATCCGGAACTCCGAACTACCTTCGGTACATCAAAACTCATAAACTAATAATACCGATCGTCATCAAACGTTAAGCGTGCGGACCCTACGGTTTCGAGAACTATGTAGACATGACCGAGACTCATCTCTGGTCAATAACCAATAGCGGAGCCTAGATGCTCATATTGGCTCCTACATATTCTACGAAGATCTTTATCGGTCAAACCGCATAACTACATACGTTGTTCCTTTTGTCATCGGTATGTTACTTGCCCAAGATTCGATCGTTGGTATCTCAATACCTAGTTCAATCTCATGACCGGCAAGTCTCTTTACTCATTCCGTAATACATCATCTCGTAACTAACTCATTGGTCATTTGCTTGCAAGGCTTATGATGTGTATTACCGAGAGGGCCCAGAGATACCTCTTCGACACTCGGAGTGACAAATCCTATTCTTGATCTATGCCAACACCACGAACACCTTCGGAGACACCTGTAGAGCATCTTTATAATCACCCAGTTACGTTGTGACATTTGATAGCACACAAGGTGTTCCTCCGGTATTCCGGAGTTGCATAATCTCATAGTCATAGGAACATGTATAAGTCATGAATCAATAGCAGTAAAACTAAATGATCATAGTGCTAAGCTAACGGATGGGTCTTGTCCATCACATCATTCTTCTAATGATGTGATCCCGTTGATAAAATGACAACTCATGTCTACGGCTAGGAAACATAACCATCTTTGATCAATGAGCTAGTCTAGTAGAGGCATACTAGGGACACTCTATTTTATCTATGTATTCACACATGTACTAAGTTTCCAGTTAATACAATTCTAGCATGAATAATAAACATTTATCATGATATAAGGAAATAAATAATAACTTTATTATTGCTTCTAGGGCATATTTCCTTCACAACCTTTGCCTCCTCGACGAGCATCAATGCGCGAAAGAGCTCGTCGCCGGCATGACGGTCTCACATGCCGTGGACGCGGCCGAGTAGGACGCGATGGTCCACTCCTATCGCACTACCCCTGAAATCCGCCACCATAGTTGGCGGTACCACCATCATCAGGCTGTCGGTGTCGTGACCATTAGGTTCACTCACCCAAACTGTACATGAGCCACAATAGCCTCCTTGCCGGGAAGGATGACAAGTGAATGCTCCGGCAAGACCGTCACACTGGAGTCCATATCTGTGGTGGTATGCTGATCTTTGTGAAGACCTTCACCTTGGAGTTAGTGGTGGTATGCATATCTTCGTCAAGACTAATCATATCCTTCTACGTCAACAACAAGGTGTATACATGAGAAGTTGCTCGAGCAAATCTGCAACACAGCAAGGCAGGAAGCACGTGGGAACGACGACAGCTTCCTGGGAACTTCTTCTGTGCTCGATTCGTTAAGGATCCAATCCACATTGAAAATAGGTGGCATCGAGACACCATATCAAATATGTGGCGCAGTACTTTTGTAGAAGCAAACCTTTACCAGCACGTGGCTAGCGTGCAGGTAGATGGTGGAATTACAGTGGTGCATGTGATGATTCACCACACGTTTACTGTGCGGTTGTTGTTGGAAACATGGCCTAGAGACAATAATATTGTATTATTATATTCCATTTACATAATTATGATTTTATATTTAATGTATAACTGTTGTGTTCCTGGAATATATGATCCAGTGGAAAACTCATATGCACATGTGGAATGATAAATGGCAAAGAATAGGTTCCTAGTCTTGCCTCTAAAACTGGCTCAAGTGTTGCCGGTGATCATGTATTCTGGATCTTACAATATCGTTAAGTATAACGATAGTCCTAAAACAACATTGAGAGTATGACATTAGAAGAACGATCATATTGAATTGATCCAAACTTGTTTGTTATACTTTGATGTAATATCATCTAGAATCAATTTTCACAACACTGAGTGTTAACATGTGTTTTAGTTCCTTAGACCATAAGAGTATCATAGTCACTTATTACCGTACGGTGGACTTATGGGTTGCTCAAACGTTTTATGTAACACGGTGATCATAATGACAACTTACAGGTTCATCAAAAAGTTTGACAAGGGACTAGATAGCTTGAGAGTGGGATTTTATCCTCCAACGATGGAGAGATATTCTTAGGGCCCTCTCAGTGTGACAGTATCCATCACCATCTGGCCATACATAGGTGACTATGTCATGGGGATGCCATAACACTTCGACGAGAAAGAAGAACAAAACCAAGAATGAGGATAACGGTATAGTGAGTATGGTGATGACTCAGGAGGATACCGACACTCCTTGGGTTTTGTAAAGTATCACGAAGCAAACAGAACATCGCATGATAACCAAAGGTTCACTCGAATCTCATTCGTGTAATCATAGGGGTCAATATTGATGTCCACGGTTCCGCTATCGATCATTGAACGAAGGGGTTTCGTTCATGTCCATGTTTTACCAAACCTATGGGGTCACAAGCCTAAGGTAATCACGGTCCACTGAGTGTTAGTAGTACGAGAGTATGGAGTATTTATTTGTGGGAATGTTTCACTAATATTCGGAATAGTTCCAAGAGGAATTGGAAGCTATTCGGGGTCACCGGAAGGGTTTCGGAATTTATCGGGCAATACCGTGTATTTCCGATAAATACTATTGATGACCCACAAGTATAGGGGTCAATCGTAGTCCTTTCGATAAGTATGAGTGTCGAACCCAACGAGGAGCAGAAGGAAATGACAAGCGGTTTTCAGCAAGGTAATTTCTGCAAGTACTGAAATTGTGGTAACAAGTTGTTTGATAGCAAGATAATTTGTAACAAGTGACAAGTAGCAATAGTAACAATACGTGCAGCAAGGTAGCCCAATCCTTTCGTGGCAAAGGACAGGCCAGAACAGTTTCTTATAATAGGCAAAGCTTTCTTGAGGACACACGGGAATTTCATCTAGTCACTTTCATCATGTTGGTTTGTTTCACATTCGCTACTTTGATAATTTGATATCTGGGTGGACCGCTGCTTCAGTGCTGTTCTTACTTAAACAAGACTCCCACTTATTATAAACCCCCTTCGCAAGCATCCGAAACTATGAATAAATAATTAAGATAAAATCTAACCATAGCATTAAATGTATGGATCCAAATCATCCCCTTATGGAATAGCGCATAAACTAGGGTTTAAGCTTCTGTCACTCTAGAAACCCATCATCTAATAACTACTCCACAATGCATTCCCTTAGGCCCAAAGATGGTGAAGTGACATGTAGTCGACGTTCACACGACACCACTAAGGGAATCACAACATACACATCATCAAAATATCGAACGGATATCATATTCAATTACTTATGACGAGACTTCTCCCATGTCCTCAAGAACAAAAGTAACTAGTCACAAAGCATATGCATGTTTAATATCATAGGGGTATTAAATTGCATAATGGATCTGAACATATTATCTTCCACCAAATAAACCAACTAGCATTACCTACAAGATGTAATCAACACTACTAGCAACCCACATGTACCAATCTGAGGTTTTGATACAAAGATTGAATACAATATATGACGTAGGGTTTGAGATGAGATGGTGCCGGTGAAGATGTTGATGGAGATGGATCCTCCCATGATGAGAGGGTTGTTGGTGATGACGATGGCTTCGATTTTCCCCTCCCGGTGGAAAGTATCCCCGGCGGAATCGCTCGGTCGGAGAGAAAAGGTGCTCCTGCCCAGGTTCCGCCTCAATACGGTGGCACTCTATCCCGAAAGTTCTCTCTTTATTTTTTCTAGGTAAAATGTGAATATATACCTGAAGATGGTTGCTAGAAGTGGACCAGGTGGCCCACTACCCACCAGGGCGCGCCAGGGGTGGCGTGCCCTGGTGCCTAGTGGGCACCTGGATGGCCTCCTCCTGAATCACCTTTCTCCATTATTTTTATATATTTCAAAATAATTCTCTGTAAATTTTCAGCCCATTTGGAGTTGTGCAGAATAGGTATCTCTGACGTAGCTTTTTCAGGTCCAGAATTCCAGCTGCTGGTATTCTCCCTCTTTTTGTGTAAACCTTGCAAAATATGAGAGACAATGCATTAGAATTACTCCCCAAAGTGTTATTATAGACAAAAACACTAAAAATAACAGTAAGAAAACATGATGCAAAATCGACGTATCAACTCCCCCAAGCTTAGACCTCGCTTGTCCTCAAGCGAAAACCGATATCGAGAATCATGTCCACATGTTTAGAGAGAGAGGTGTCGATAAAAACAAAATATGGACATAGTAGCATCATGATCATTATTATAACCACAATAAATATTATCATAAGACTTCTAATGAACAAGTAAAAAATCACTACAATGGAAAAGTATAAGTCATAAATTTTCTTGAAAACTAACAAACTATGTTCTCAGTTAACAATGCAATTGAAATTCATTATATTTTCAAGAAGAGTCACGTGTTGCAGATTTTTAGAAAGTGCACATACTCAACTACCATTTAGTCCTATATGATTGCTAACACTCATAGCATATACATCGAGCAAAATGTTTCAGTTGGACACATAGAAAGATAGGGACTTATAGTTTCACCTCCCAACTTATTCACCTCAATGGTGATGTCAACAATAATAACTCATGATCACTCACATTCAACTGGGTATATGTTCCTAGATCTTTCCCCACCACCTGATGCTTGCACAAGAAAAAAATAAAAAGGAATAGGGGAGAACACTATTGACTCTTGCATAAAAAGTAAAGGCATAAAAGTAAAAGATAGGCCCTTCGCAGAGGGAAGCGAATGTTGTCATGTGCTTTTATTTTTGTATGCACAATCCCTTAATGCAAAATAACGTCACTTTATATTGCCCCCTACGATAGCAACCTTTATTATGCAGTCAATCGGTTTTATTACTTCGCCATCATAGGTTTGTACAACGCTTATTTTCCTTTACAATAAAAGATCACACATATTTAGAAGCAATTTTTATTGCCGTATGTACCTATGACAACTTAATTGAAGGATCTTATTCGATCCATAGGTAGGTGTGGTGCACTCTCATGGCATGAAATTAGGTTTAAGGGTTTTTGATGCACAAGTAGTATCTCTACTTAGTGCAGATTTTTGGCTAGCAAAGATATTTGGAAAGCACCACATGTTAGAGGAACTATGACAATATAACTTTTATGTGAATATGAACAAACATAAATCATTACGTTGTCTTCCTTGTCCAACGTCAACAATTTGGCATAAAATATTTAATGGGGCTCACAATCGTAAAAGATGTCCCACATAGTATATTTGCATGGGAATCTTCTCTTTCCTTATTAATTCTTTCATGAATTGCACCATTGACCATGCTATGTTTGTCAATCTTCAATAAATTTTACCGCATATACTCTATCCTATGTAATGTCATTACTATCCATAAGATCGGCATATGATCTTTTTCATTATTTCCTTTATTTTGATTGAGACATAAAAACTAAAGAAGCAAAAACTCAAACTAATCTTTATTAAATAAATCTCAACTCGATTACATAAATAGATAGATCACGAACTAACACACGAAATATAGATCACACTATTCTTTTATTTAACTATATCTCGAAAATACTAAGGATTGAACTAAAACTTGTGAAGGTAATTGAAGTGATGGTGATACAATACCGGGGCACCTCCCCAAGCTTGGCAAAAGACAAGGGGAGTGCCCATACCCGTGTGCTCAAGTCTCCTTCTTTGATGATGGTTCCTTGTTTAGATCATCCTTCAACTTGAGTAGATGCATCAATTTACGATTAATACTCCGAAGTGTGGCGTTTTGCTCCTCCAAAAGAATAACTTCACGAGTGAGGTGAGTATTCTTAACACGGACTGTTTCAAAGGCCCGTAAAGCTTCAATTTCAGAGGGGGGAGAGGATCAAGGTAGGGTTTAAGGATATATCCCTCGGCTACAACTTTATCCCGTGAGATGGTTTGTCCTCCTAGCACCTCATCTGTCTTCTCCTCCTCGACACCATCCTACTTGATTCCCTCTCTCTTGAGTTCTCTCTTCATCAAGCAAGAATCCTTTCCCATATTGTTGGAGGAAGAGGAAGACATGATGTTTGGCTTGGTAGCCGTGACCAGAAAATAGCACGAAACAAGAACAAAGGATATTTCCGCCATGCGGTGGTCAAATAATCCGAGGGTATATATAGAGAATTTTTATCTAAGAAAATACATGTACTACAAGAAAATGGAGTCGGGAAGGTGCCCGTGGGGTCCACTACCCACCAGGGCGAGCTTGGGGGGTGTAGGCACGCCCTGGTGCATTGTGGGCACTCGCGGTTGCCTTCTCATGTATTTCATATATTTTTTATTTGTCTAAATATTCCAAAACCCATAGAATTTTTTTTTTGCAGATTTTTCGGAGTCGGTTTACTTACAGTATCACGTACCTCTTCCTTTTTAGGGTTCTGGAGTGTTCTCGAAGGTCTCTTTATGTATTTCTCGATGTCATGGTTTGAATAATGTTAGTTTCAACATTAATAGGCGTACCTGAAATGTAGTGCATGATACGTCTCCAATGTATCTATTTTTTTATTGTTCCATGCTATTATATATTTTGTTTTGGATGTTTTATATGCATTAATATGCTATTTTATATTATTTTGTGGACTAGCTTACTAACCTAGAGCCTAGTGTCAGTTTCTATTTTCCTTGTTTTTGAGTTTAGCAGAAAAGGAATATCAAACGGAGTCCAAACGGAATAAAACTTTTGCGATAATGTTTCTTGGACCAGAAGACACACATAGGACTTGGAGTACAAGCCAGAGAGTCCTCAAGGCGACCACAAGCCGGGGAGGCGCGCTCGAGGGGGCGCCCGTGGGGCTTGTAGCCCCCTCGGAGACCCTCTGACCCCTTCTTTGGCCTATAAATACAAAGATATTCCAGAAACACTAGAACGACAGACGAACATACTTCTCCACCGCCGCAGGTCTCTGTTCCCTTGAGATCCCATTTGGAGGCCTTTTCCGGTACTCTACCGGAGGGGGACTTGATAATGGAGGGCTTCTACATCAACCTTGCTGCCCTTCCGATGATGCGTGAGTAGTTTACCACATACCTACGGGTCCATAGCTAGTAGCTAGATGGCTTCTTCTCTCTCTTTGATCTTCAATACAATGTTATCCTCGATGTTCTTAGAGATCTATTCGATGTAATCTTGTTTTGCAGTGTGTTTTTCGAGATCTGATGAATTGTGGATTTATGATCAGATTATCTATGAATATTATTTGAATCTTCTTTGAATTATTATATGCATGATTTGGTATTTTTGTATTTCTCTTTGAATATTGGTTTGGTTTGGCCAACTAGATTGGTAGTTCTTGCAATGGGAGAGGTGCTTAGTTTTGGGTCTAATCTTGCGGTGTCCTCACCTAGTGACAGAAGGGGTAGCGAGGCACGTATTGTATTGTTGCCATCAAGGATAAAAAGATGGGGTTATATCATATTGTTTGAGTTTATCCCTCTACATCTTGCCATATTGATTAAGGCATTACTTTGTTCTTATGAACTTAATACTCTAGATGCATGATGAATAGCGGTCGATTCGTGGAGTAATAGTAGTAGATGTAGAATCGTTTCGGTCTACTTGTCACCGACGTGATGCCTATATTCATGATCATTGCCTTATATATCGTCATAACTTTGCGCTTTTCTATTAATTGCTCGACGGTAATTTCTTTACCCACTGTATGATTTATTCAAGAGAGAAGCCTCTAGTGAAACCTATGCCCCGTGTCTATTTTACATATATTACTTTCAGAACTATAAAACCAAAAATACTTTGCTGCAATTAATTTGTGTTCACTTTATTTTGCTTTTTACTTTAGTTTTAGTTCTATCTCTATCAGATCTCACTCTTGTTCATGATGTTGAAGGGATTGACAACACCTTTTCTACGTTGTGTGAAACTATTTGTTAGTTTTTGCAGGTGCATATATTGGGGACTTTCTTGTACCTCCTACTGGATTGATACCTTGGTTCTCAAACTGAGGGAAATACTTATCTCTACTTTGCTGCATCACCCTTTCCTCTTCAAGGGAAAAATCAATGCAAGCTCAAGAAGTAGGAGTGCTTAATTCTTTGTCCATTGACCACCTTCGGATTAGTGCCTTCCGTATTATTGATCTTAATAGCTCCATACCGATAAACTTCTTCGATGATATATGGTCCTTCACATTTGGAGTGAAGTTTTCCTACAAAAAATCTAGAACAAGAATTGTACAATAGAACATACTCACCCACTTTGAATTCCCGCTTTTGAACTCGTTTGTCATGCCATTTTTTAAACTTTTCTTTAAATAATTCGACATTTTCATAAGCTTGGGTTCTCCATTCATGTAGTGAGCTAATATCAAAGAGCCTCTTTTCACCAGCAAGTTTGAAATTATAGTTGAGTTGCTTAATTTCCCAATATCCTTTATGTTCTAACTCAAGATGTAAAGGACATGATTTTCCATAAACCATTTTATATGGAGACATACCCATAGGATTTTTTAAGCTGTTCGGTAGGCCCAAAGTGCATCATCTAATTTATTAGACCAATTCCTCCAGGACCTATTGACAGTCTTTTGCAAAATTAATTTCATTTCCCTATTGCTTAATTCAACTTGACCACTAGATTGGGGGTGATAAGGAGATGCAATTCTATGGTTAACATCATACTTAGCGAGAAACTTATGGAAAGCCCCGTGAGTAAAGTGTGAACCACCATCATTCATTAAATATCTAGGGACTCCAAACATCGAGAAAATAATTTCTTTGAGCATTTTAATGGAAGCTTTATGATCAGCACTACTGGTTGGAATAGCTTCTACCCACTTAGTAACATAATCAACGGCAACCAAGACGTGTGAATACCCATTAGAGGAAGGAAAAGGTCCCGTGTAATCAAAGCCCCAAACATCAAATGGCTCAATAACAAGTTAATTATTCATAGGAATTTCTTGACGTCTACCAATATTACCAATTCTTTGACATTCATCACAAGAAAGGACAATCTTAAGGGTATCTTCGAAAAGAGTACGCCAATAGAATCCAGACTATAGTACCTTGTGTGGAGTTCTATCTTCCACATGGTGTCCTTCGTAAGCCACGGAGTGACACTTCTGTAGATTTTTTTCATGTTCATGCTCAGGTATACAACATCCAATAATACCATCTACTCCTTGTTTATAAAGATGTGGGTCATCCCAAAAGTAATATCTTAAATCAAAGAATTTTTTGTTTTGTTGGTAGGTGAAACTAGGCGGTATAAATTTAGCAACAACGTAATTAGCATAGTCAACATACCAAGGAGTATTATGGGAAGCATTAATGACAACTAGTTGTTCATTAGGGAAGCTATCATCAATAGGTAGTGGGTCATCAAGAATATTTTTTAGCCTAGACAAACTATCAACTACGGGGTTCTCAGCTCCTTTTCTATCAGTGATATGTACGTAAAATTCTTGCAACAAAAGAACCTACCTAACAAGTCTAGGTTTAGCATCTTTCTTCTTCATAAGATATTTAATAGCAGCATGATCGGTGTGAACAATTAATTTGGAATCAATGATGTAAGATCTAAATTTATCACAAGCAAACACAACTGTTTAAAATTATTTCTCAGTAGTAGCATAATTTCTTTGGGCACTATGCAGAGTTTTACTAGCATAATGGATAACATTTAATTTCTTATCAACTCTTTGTCCTAGAACAACCTCATACGTCCATTTTGCATCATGTTTTCCTACTATTATTTATAATGTTTTCATGCATAATAATGCCTTTTGGAGTAATTCTAATGCCTTTTCTCTCATAATATGCAAGGTCTATATCAAGAGGGAGAATACCGGCAGTTGGAAATCTGGACCTGGAAAAACAACGCTGGGCTACCTATTCTGCACAACTCCAAATGAGCTGAAACTTCACATGGAATTTTTATGGAATATATAAGAACTATTGGAGGAAATAGCTACCAGAGGGGGCCCACAAGGTGGTCACAACCCACCTGGGCACGCCAGGGAGCCCAGGCGCTCCCTGGTGCGTTGTGCCCTCCTCGGCCCACCTCCGGTGCCCATCTTCTGGTATATAAGTCAATTTGACCTAAAATAATTAAGGAGAGGACTTTTGGGACGGAGCGCCGCCATCTCGAGGCGAAACTTGCGCATGAGCACTTTTTCCCTACGGCGGAACGATTCCTGATACATCTCCAACGTATCTATAATTTTTGATAGCTCCATGCTATTATATTATCTGTTTTGGATGTTTAATGGGCTTTATTATACACTTTTATATTATTTTTGGGACTAGCCTACTAACCCAAGGCCTAGTGCAAATTGTTGTTTTTTATGCCAATTCAGTGTTTCACAGAAAAGGAATATCAAACGGAGTACAAACGGAATGAAACCTTCGGGAGAGTCATTTTGGAACAATTTCAACACAGAAGACTTGGAGTACACGTCAGGAAGCGAACAAGGCGGCCACGAGGGCAGGGGGTGCGCCCAAGGGGGTAGGCATGCCCCCACCCTCGTGGCTCCCCTGACGTGCCTCTTCCTCCTATATATACCTATGTACCCTAAAAACATCGAGGAGAACCACAAAACCCTAATTCCACCGCCACAACCTTCTGTACCTGTGAGATCCCATCTTGGGGCCTGTTCCGAAGCTCCACCGAAGGGGGAATCTATCACGGAGGGCTTCTACATGAACACCATAGCCTCTCCGATGAGTTGTGAGTAGTTTACCACAGACCTTCGGGTCCATAGTTATTAGCTAGATGGCTTCTTCTCTATCTTTGGATCTCAATACAAAGTTCTCCTCGATCTTCTTGTAGATCTATCCGATGTAATTCTTTTTGTGGTGTATTTGTCGAGATCCGATGAATTGTGGGTTTATGATCAAGATTATCTATGAACGATATTGGATTCTTTTCTGAAATCTTTTATGCATGATTTAAATATCCTTGCAAATCTCTTCGAATTATCGGTTTGGTTTGGCCTACTAGATTGGTAGTTCTTGCAATGGGAGAAGTGCTTGGCTTTGGGTTCAATCTTGTGGTGTCCTTTCCCAGTGACAGCACGGGCAGCAAGGCACGTATTGTATTCTTGCCATCAAGGATAAAAAGATGGGGTTTGTATCATATTGCATGAGTTTATCCCTCTACATCATGTCATCTTGCTTAAGGTGTTACTCTGTTCTTATGAACTTTATACTCTAGATGCATGCTGGATAGCGGTCGATGTGCGGAGTAATAGTAGTAGATGCAGAATCGTTTCGGTCTACTTGTCACGGACGTGATGCCTATATACAATGATCATGCCTAGATATTCTCATAACTATGCGCTTTTATATCAATTGCTCGACGGTAATTTGTTCACCCACCGTAGAAATCTGCTATCATGAGAGAAGCCACTAGTGAAACCTATGGCCCCCGGGTCTATCTTCATCATATTAATCTTCCATCAACTATTTATCTTTACTTTACTTTTGTTTTGCAATCTTTACTTTCAATCTACATATCAAAAATATTATCTTATCATCTTTATCAGATCTCACTTCTGCAAAGTGGCCGAGAAGGGATTGACAACCCCTTTATCGTGTTGGTTGCAAGGTTCTTATTTGTTTGTGTAGGTACGAGGGACTCGCGCGTGGTCTCCTACTGGATTGATACCTTGGTTCTCAAAAACTGAGGGAAATACTTACGCTACTGTGTGATACGTCTCCAACATATCTACTTTTCCATACCCTTTTGCCCTTGTTATGGACTCTAACTTGCATGATTTAAATGGAACTAACCCGGACTGACGCTTTTTTCAGCATAATTGCCATGGTGTTGTTTTTGTGCAGAAATAAAAAGTTCTCGGAATGACCTGAAACTCCACAGAGATTTATTTTGGAAAATACAAAAAATATGTGCAAGAAGATCCAAACCAGGGGGCCCACACCCTGTCCACGAGGGTGGGGGGCGCCCCCCTAGGGCGCGCTCCCTGCCTCGTGGGCCCCCTGGTGCTCCACCGACGTATCCCCAAATCCTATATATTCACTTTCGGGGAGAAAAAAATCAAGGAGAAATAATTATCGCGTTTCATGAGACGGAGCCGCCACCAAGCCCTAATCTCTCCCGGGATGGCTGATCTGGAGTCCGTTCGGGGCTCCAAAGAGTGGAGATTGTCGCCATCGTCATCATCAACCTTCCTCCATCACCAATTCCATGATGCTCACCGCCGTGCGTGAGTAATTCCATCGTAGGCTTGCTGGACGGTGATGGGTTGGATGGTATCTATCATGTAATCGAGTTAGTTTTGTTAGGGTTTGATCCCTAGTATCCACTATGTTCTGAGATTGATGTTGCTATGACTTTGCTATGCTTAATGCTTGTCACTAGGGCCCGAGTGCCATGATTTCAGATCTGAACCTATTATGTTTTCATGAATATATGTGTGTTCTTGATCCTATCTTGCAAGTCTATAGTCACCTACTATGTGTTATGATCCGGCAAACCCAAAGTGACAATGATCGGGACCACTCCTGGTGATGACCATAGATTGAGGAGTTCATGTATTCACTATGTGTTAATGCTTTGGTCCGGTACTCTATTAAAAGGAGGCCTTAATATCCCTTAGTTTCCAGTAGGACCCCGCTGCCACGGGAGGGTAGGACAAAAGATGTCATGCAAGTTCTTTTCCATAAGCACGTATGACTATATTCGGAATACATGCTTACATTACATTGATGAACTAGAGCTAGTTCTATGTCACCCTAGGTTATAACTTCTACATGATGAATTGCATCCGACATAATTTCCCATCACCGATCCAATGCCTACGAGCTTTTCATATATTGCTTGTTGCTTATTTAGTTTTCCGTTACTACTATCACAAAAACTACAAAAACACTATCATTACTTTTATTGCCGCTACCACCACTATCATATTACTTTGCTACTAAACTATCTTGCTGTAGATACTAAGTTTCCGGATGTGGTTGAATTGACAACTCAGCTGCTAATACTTAAGAGTATTCTTTGGCTCCCCTTGTGTCGAATCAATAAATTTGGGTTGAATACTTTACCCTCGAAAACTGTTGCGATCCCCTACACTTGTGGGTTTATCAAGACTATTTTCTGGTGCCATTGCCGGGGAGCATAGCTCTATTCTTTAAGTCACTTGGGATTTATATCTATTGATCACTATGAAGAATTTGAAGGACTCAAAAACCAAGATCTTACCCTCAACTACGAGGGGAGGTAAGGAACTGCCATCTAGCTCTGCACTTGATTCTCCTTCTGTTATGGGAAAATTTGCGACACCTACTGTCAGGGATATTACTAGCAGGTATAAACCGGCCAGGAAGATCCGGATTACACTGACATAATCGTGTTATTACAAGCCCGGTAGAATATGTACAAAAGGTTACAACCCATAGATGTTTAGGGCCCATGTGTAAAGCCCACGGTTTGTAAACCGGTCATGTCATGTATCTTGGGATGTAAGATAGAAAGAGTAGAGACCGAGGCGGACACGTTTATGAGCCGGCCTCGGGACTCTATAAACTGGACCGGGCGTTGCCTCCTATATAAAGGGACGACCCGGCGACGGTTCAAGGACAAGAAAGAACAGCTCGAGACACAGGCAAGCGATTCGCTCCCTGTTCATCGACGCACAAGCAATACCACACCAAACTAGACGTAGGCTTTTACCTTCATCGAAGGGGCCGAACTAGTATAAAAACTCCCTGTGTCCTTTGTCCGCTTTAACCTCTTCAAGCTAACCCGCGCGATGGCCTCACACCTAAGTCCCCTAAACCGGACATCTGTCGTGCTAATTCCACGACAGTTGGCGCCCATCGTGGGGCTATCGCACGATGGTTTCGAGTTCTTGAAGGGCAGCTTTGAAGGACTCAAGGGTTACGCAGTTGTCCGGATGACCAAGAGTCGTCGCGGCTGGATCTACATCGACGATGCGAGCTGGGGCCCCGAGGCCGATTCAATCGAATACGGGTACCGGGTCCCCTTCGGCGGCATCCACGTCTTCATCGGCAAGATCGGTGAACCGGGACCTGGGCCGGACATCTTCCCCAACATCGTCGAGCCGGCTCAGCGTGCGAGATCGGCCGGATTCAGACCGCCGTGAAGCATGTTTTCGTCGGAGCGGTACATGGAGTCCAAGCCGAGGACATATCGGATTCTGGTGGCGAGATAGTTGTCTACTCTGACGATGAATCTTCGTCCGGAGAGACCGAATCTTTGTATCTGTTGCAGGACGGCCGATCTGAGGGTGTGTCCGATGGTGATAGTATTCCGGACCCCTTTGATCTGCCAACCTGGGTGGCTGTTTTCATGGCCGGATCATAGCCTGCTCAGCAGTCCTCGATGACCGGGGCGTTCACTTCAGAGGTAGCGGGTGCTGGGGCAGGCAACCAGACCCCGTCGCCCTCTGACGCCCTATCCACCTTGGTCGGAGAATTGACGGCACTTGCAACAGCAGAAGTGGCCCCTGCCGACAAGGCGCAACATGATGCGGAGATCCTTCAACTGAAGGGCCAGATTGAGCAGGCTAAACGGGATCTGGATGCGGAGAAAGCCAGGATGGCTACGAGGCAAGCAGAGCTAGATTCCCAAGCTTTCCGGCTCAGGGTGGATCAGACTTCTGCACATGAGGTAATGTACAGAAGACAGCAAACTCGTCTACCGCCGGTTTACGAGGCAAGGAATCTCTTTGGCACACCAGGAGCGGGAGCCAGCCATCACCCAGAGGTAAACCGAGGAGGAGCCACGGGGACTGGCGCGTCGGTTTAGCCGCTGGCCGCAGAGCGAAACCGCCAAGTTGTGCCAACGCCACACGTCCCCACCCCTCCCGGCCATTATTCTAACCCGTTGGACAACATTGTCGCCGCCACTTCATGACTGACCGCTTTACCCGTTGAGGGGACTCCCCCCATGGTGATGGAAGCACGCCGAGCTAAGGAATTGCTGGACACGGCGCTGACACAGCAGCAGACGTACTCTTATAGCAGGGAAAGGATCCATTCAACCCCCTGCCCAAGACGGAGTTACACTAGGCACTGGGATGAACCGGCTGTGTCTAGCAACGAGCAGAGACGTCACCGTCACAGGCAGGATAATCCGACGGGAGTAGAAGCACACGCCCAAGAGGCGATAAACCGGGCCAGACATACTGCCCGCGAGGACACCCGTCAAACGACGCCGGTTCACCCAACCACAGCAGAAACGGGAGTCACGGCAAGTTCCTTTGGAGTACAGTGTCTCATCCCCGCTTTACGAAGCATGAAATTACCCAAAGACTTCAAAGGCCCGCGGAAGGTACCCAACTACACGGCGGATCTGGTTCCAGAGGCGTGGGTTGAAAGTTATGAGATGGCTATGGAGATGCTTGATGTGGATGAAGCGGCATGCGCCAAGTACTTTACCATGATGCTTGAGGGTACATCCCGGACATGGTTAAAGGGCCTACCACCTAACTCCATCGAATCATGGGGGGAGTTGCGTCGCCAGTTTATCAAAAAATTCAAAGACACGTGCAAGCAGCCAATGTCGATGGTAGACTTAGCAGCATGTGTTCAAGGAGAGCAGGAACCCACGAGCAGTTGGGTGCGGCGAGTATCAGAAATCCTGCACTCTTCCAACAGCATCAACCCTAGTACGGCGATAGTGACATTGGAAAACAATTGCCGGTTTGAGTCTCTGAAGCTGAAGTTAGGACGGCTCAAACGCGATTGCAATGACATGGGCACGCTCATGAGCGCTTTGGTGAAATATGGAGATTCTGATAACACCAAGTACCCAGATGCAGACGGAGACAAGTCCGGAAAAGCGAACAAGGCTGGTAAATCGGCGCAAGCTAATCCGGTAGGAACGGGGTACAATGGTAAGCGAAAAGCGGAGGGCGGTTCCGATTTTGTGGCCAATACCAACGTTCAGGGAAACGGGCAGCGCCGCAAAGGTAAACCACCTCCACGTAGCGAAGGGCAATTCTCCAATCTAGATCAACAGTTAAATGCACCTTGCCCTAAACACAGTACGGAGGGAAACCCGTCTAAGCATGCGTGGAAGGACTGCCGGATCATGGTAGAGGCCATGAAACAAGCCAGATATAATCACGGACCTCCCGGCGGCGGCTCAAGTTCCGGTTTTCAGGGTCCGGGTTATCAGGGTAATGGTTCCGGATCAGGATATCACGACGGTAACAATAACTATAACAGCAACGGTCATCATCAACATAACCAGCAGCACGGTCAGGGTGGTTACAACAACCAAGGCAATCAGCAGCGCCAGCAGCATCAGCAATCCGGATATCAGAGTAATCCGAAGGAGCTAAGCAGTGGACAATATCATGTTTTCACCACAAGTTTGTGCAAACGAGATCAAAAGGTTCTGAAGCGGGCAGTACATGCAGTTGAACCGGCGATGCCACGTTTTTTACGTTGGTCGGAACAACCTATTGTGTGGAGCAGAGAGGATCACCCGCCACGGGTTGATAATCCGGGCCAGTTGGCCCTAGTGGTGGCACCACAGGTGGGTGGCTACAAGTTCACAAAGGTACTCATGGACGGCGGCAGCAGTATCAACATCTTATACTATGAGACTTTTCGGCGTATGGGGTTGACAGATAAGAAGTTGAGACAGTCCAACACAGTATTCCATGGAGTGGTGCCAGGTAAATCGGCTTACCCATTTGGAAAAATTGATCTGGAAGTCACCTTTGGGGATGAGCAGGATTCTAGATCAGAGACAGTGACCTTTGAGGTCGTAAAGATCAGGAGCCATATCATGCTCTGTTTGGGAGACCGGTTTATGCCAAGTTCATGGCTAGACCGTGCTATGTTTATCTACATCTCAAGATGCCGGGTCACAAGGGAACCATCACGGTTCACGGAAGTCGCAAGATCGCATTGGAATGCGAGGAAGGAGACGCAACCTATGCGGAGGCAGTGTGTGCTACGGAGGAGTTGAAGTTCTACAAAGACAATGTTGATCCGGCGGATATGTCCCCATTAAAGAAGCCAACTACAGAGCATGATCCGGCGTTGAAGTTTAAATCGGCGGAGGAAACCAAGCAGGTTGACTTTGTTCCAGGCGATTCTTCCAAACAGTTCACTATCAGCGCTAACCTAGACCCCAAATAGGAAAGCGTGCTCATCGAGTTCATCCGTGAGAACCGGGATATCTTTGCATGGAAACCTTCTGACATGCCAGGTATACCGAGGGAACTCGCTGAGCACAGTCTTAATATTGATCCGAAGTTTAAACCGGTCAAACAGTATTTGCGCCGCTTCAACGAGGAGAGGCGCAAGGCTATAGGTGAAGAGGTGGCCAGGCTTTTGGCCGCAGGATTCATAGTTGAGGTATTTCATCCAGAGTGGTTGGCTAATCCGGTGCTGGTATTGAAGAAAAATGGAACTTGGAGGATGCGTGTTGATTACACAGACTTAAACAAGGCTTGCCCAGCTGACCCTTTTGCTCTCCCCCGTATTGATCAAATTATTGATGCTACGGCAGGATGCGAGCGACTAAGTTTTTTGGATGCATATTCAGGGTATCATCACATCAAGATGGCAGTTAAGGACCAGGAGAAGATAACTTTCATAACTCCTTTTGGAGCCTTCTGCTATGTATCCATGCCTTTTGGGCTCAAGAGTGCCCAAGCAACTTATCAGCGTTGCGTGCAGAACTGTTTCAAAGGACATATCGGAAAAAATGTTCATGCTTATGTTGATGACATTGTGGAGAAGTCAAGGAAGGAGGAGACACTGATAGAGGACCTAAAAGAAACCTTTGACAACCTCCGGGTTTATAGATGATGCTTAATCCGGAGAAGTGCGTTTTTGGTGTTCCGGCAGGCAAGCTCCTTGGATTCTTAGTATCAAACAGAGGAATAGAGGCTAATCTGGAGAAGATCAAGGCGATCACATCCTTGACTAAACCGGCTTGTATCAATGATGTCCAGCGCATAGCAGGCCGCATTGCAGCATTGAGCGGATTCATCAGCCGTTTGGGAGAGAAGGCAATTCCTATCAGATGCTGAAAAAGACAGATCGGTTTATATGGAGCGATGCTGCAAACGCTGCGTTCGAGGATTTGAAGCGGCAATTAGCAGAGCCGCCAGTTCTTGCTGCCCCTGTTGACAACGAGCCGCTGCTGTTATACGTGGCTGCCAATGCCCGTGCAGTTAGCGTGGCAATTGTGGTGGAACGCAAGGAAGCAGACAAGGAATATCCGGTTCAACGCCCGGTTTACTACATCAGTGAGGTTCTTATTGAGTCAAAGCAAAGGTATCCGCACTGGCAGAAGTTGGTATACGGTGTGTTCATGGCAAACCGGAAGCTGAAGCACTATTTCCAGGGCCACCCAATAACTGTTGTCAGCTCAGCTCCATTGGGGGATATAATCCAGAACAGAGAAGCCACTGGCAGAGTAGCGAAGTGGGCCATTGAGCTTAGCCCACATGGATTGAAGTATGTACCCCGTACGACTATAAAATCCCAAGCACTGGTAGATTTCATCAATGACTGGACAGAATTGCAAGCACCAGAGGAGAAGCCGGATCATACATACTGGACTATTCACTTTGACGGTTCAAGGCAATTAGAAGGCTCGGGGGCTGGAGCCGTGTTAACTTCCCCACGAGGTGACAAGTTTTGTTATGTCCTCCGACTAATGTTCCCTTGCACTAACAATGCTACCGAGTATGAAGCTCTCCTTCACGGCCTACGGATGGCTAAGGAAATGAACTTGAGCCGGGTCAAGTGCTTTGGTGATTCAGATCTAGTGGCACAACAGGTGTCTGGCAAATGGGACTCTAAAGATCCGCTCATGGCAGCTTACATGCAAGAAGTTGAAGCGGTTGCAGGATATTTCAAGGGATATCAGGTGGACCACATAGACCGGCGGAAAAATGAAGCGGCCGATGCATTAAGCCGGCGGGCTCTCAGTGTAAACCGGTTCCACCAAATACCTTCTTGGATGAATTACACAGTCCATCGGTACAGATACCATCGGAGGAGGATTTGGCTGTTCCTGATCCGGAAGCGCAACTAGTTGCAGCACTTCATGTTATTCCGGATTGAACACTCCCTTACTTGGCATACCTGAGCCGAGGAGAGTTGCCAGATGATCAGGTTGATGCTAGGCAGATAATCCGGCGATCCAAATCTATGACCATCGTCAACGGAGAACTTCATCACCGCAGTGTTTCTGGGGTGTTTCAGCGATGTGTATCATCGGAAGAAGGCTGTGATATTCTTCGAGAGATACACGAAGGAGATTGTGGTCATCAAGCCGGTTCAAAATCATTGGTATCCAAGGCTTTTCGTCATGGGTTCTACTGGTTAACGGCCCATGCTGATGCGGAGGATCTAGTCCGGAGATGCGATGCTTGTCAGAAATTTTCACGACGTGCTCATGTTCCGGCGCAGGAGCTACGGATGATCCCAATTACTTGGCCGTTTGCGACCTGGGGGCTTGATATGGTTGGGCCCTTTAAACGATCCCAAGATCAGAAAACCCACCTGTTGGTGGCAGTGGACAAGTTTACAAAGTGGATTGAGGCAGAGCCTGTCAGTAAGTGTGATGCAGCAACAACGGTTAAATTCATCAAAAAGATAATTTTCCGGTTTGGCTTTCCACACAGCATAATTACTGATAATGGCACCAATCTATCTAAAGGAGAGATGGAAGAGTTTTGCCAAAGGGAACATATTCGTCTGGATGTATCTTCAGTAGCTCACCCTCAATCCAATGGTCAAGCTGAGAGGGCCAACCAAGAGATCTTGAGAGGCATCAAGCCCCGGCTTATGGTTCCTTTGCAAAGAACACCAGGTTGCTAGGTTGAGGAGTTACCTTCTGTCCTCTCGAGCATCAACACTACACCTAACAGGTCTACAGGTTATACGCCCTTCTTCATGGTATATGGTGCTGAAGCGGTTCTCCCTAGTGACATCCGGCACGACTCACCACGGGTGGCAGCTTATGTTGAAGCGGCTAATGAGCAAGCAAGACAAGACAGCTTAGACCGGCTGGATGAGGAACGGGACACATCAACGGCACGATCAGCAATTTATCAACAAGACCTGCGCCGATATCACAGCCGCCGGGTTAAGACCAGGACGTTCCAGGAAGGGGATCTGGTGCTCCGGCTCATCCAAGACCAGAAAGATATGCATAAGTTATCCCCACCTTGGGAAGGACCCTTTGTGGTCAGCAAGAACCTACACAACGGTTCATACTACCTGGTTGACCTTCGAGAACATAAAGACTCACGTACGGCAGAAGAAGAGACGAAGCGGCCGTGGAACATCGCTCTTCTGCGACCTTACTACACTTGAGCCATTGGCTCCGCTTCATGTATCATGTACATATTATGATTAATAAATAAACCGGCACCCTCGGTAAACTGGGGAGTCAGCCATTTTCTTCGAATAGAAGTATCATATGGGAATTTGCTCAGGTGATATCCATATAAAGTTTATTTCTCTTGATATATATCATTTTCATCAAGAAAACAAATTGCTTTGATATGTATATTTTGATATGCAGGACAATTATTTATTAAGGGACCAAAGAGGGTTTGTCGCACAGCGCAACTCAAACATAGGTACCCGGCCTCCTAAACCGGCGCCCTTGATGCGTCAAGTATGGAGCCTGGCAGCTCGTAAAAAGCCTAGGAGCCTGGCAGCTCGTAAAAAGCCTAGGAGCCTGGCAGCTCGTAAAAAGCCTAGGAGCTTGGCAGCTCGTAAAAAGCCTAGGAGCCTGGCAGCTCGTAAAAAGCCTGGAGCCTGGCAGCTCGTAAAAAGCCTAGAGCCTAAAGGCCGCTCATAAAAAGCCTGGAGCCTGGCAGCTCATAAAAAGCCTCGAATTTGGAGCCTGGCAGCTCGTAAAAAGCCTCGACTACATGGTCTTATTTGCCAAAAATGTTTTGTTTCTGTGATTTTACCAAGTTTCATTTTTAACCAAGTCTATTGATCCGGGATTGGCAACTGCAAAGTTGACCATATATCTGCAAAATTAAAAGTCTGGGTCATGAACACCATCATGAGTTAAAAGTCTGGGTCATGAACACCAGCATGAGTTAAAAGTCTGGGTCATGAACACCAGCATGAGTTAAAAGTCTGGGTCATGAACACCAGCTTGAGTTAAACCGGCGTTCATTATAACCCGGATCAGTCATTAGGCAAACACCAAAAGAGCCAAGAGCCTCATCAGCATCTATGCTTTCAATTATGCTTACCGGATTAAGGACGTCAGGCACACTTAATCAGAGGTATGAGGTATCTTTGGTATAAAACAGATATATATATATATATATATATATATATATATATATATATATATATATATATATATATATATATATATATTGGAACAGTGTAATAGGTCCGGTGGTAAACCGCCAGGACATATTTTTAGCATCATTTATGCAGGCACAGATAACATAAACGGATCAACCATGGCAAAATAAAGGATTAAATTGGCAGACGCCAAGTCAAGCTGTGACATCCATATTGGGACAAAAACAATGTTTCAACTATCCTATTACAAGGCACCTGCAGGCCCGAATAGATTAAAGTTTTTGGCAAAGTGTTCAGCAACTACAAATTAAACCGGACGGTTTATGACTCCTCTTCACGCTGTGAAGGCCGAGGGTCGACTTGTTCCGGGTCCTCTTCATCTTCAGGTAGTGGTTGGAAATCAGGAGCGCGCCAATTAATCTTGGAGAGTGCATGGAAGTACATTTCTTCATTAATAAGATCTGACAGATCAATATCTGGAGTTAAAGTATGGCCACGCACTGGCGGGATCAGATTCTCGGTGTCATAAACCGGCCGATCTACCCGCTCATTTTCTAAATCGTAGGCCGGATGATACCTTGTCAAATCCGCTTCATCTGCAAGCTTGCTGGCAAGTGGGCGCATGTCCTTAGTCAGAGCACGGAGGTCTTCGGCAGAAAAGTCTGACCCGTCCTCTTTGTTGCTGGGATAGCCATTCATTGCTTCAGCCGGATCAAAGTCAGGAACCCATGCTTTGGCCCGGGTTAGCGCCATAAGAGAACCCGCCCGTGCTGCAGACTTCTTCACCTCCACCAGACGCACAGGCAGGACAGATAGCTTCTCTAAAGTGCCTTGGATGGTAGTTGGTGCCGGTTTGTTATGGGACATTGCACTAATAACCCTTTGAGCACCGGAATAAAGCTGCTCCACCAGGGTATAAGAGGCCTTGAGCTTCTTCCGGACATCATCTCCAAGATGAGTTATGCGCCGCCCTATATATGTTTGTCAAGTTAAACCGGAGCGGAACAAAGATTGCGACGATGAAAAACATATGCAGATGGGTACTCACCAAAGATAGCAGAAGTCATGAGTTCTATTTGCTGTCTTAAACCGGTCAGCTCCTCCGTAACCGGATTAAGGGCAGCTTCAGCATCCTTTGCTCTTTTTTCAAGAGCATTCCTCTGCACTTCCCATGTGGACCGTTCCGCTTCAAAGTCCTTTTTCAATTTTTCCATGTTGGTCAAGGTAAGCACAAGTTCTTCCTTGGTTTTGGCGGAGGCAGTTTCATTAACAGCCAAGCTATTCCGGAGTTCAGTTACCTCCGAAGCTCTCCGGGTCAGGTCAGCCTGCAAGGAAATCAAACAGATTAGAAAGACAGATCAATCAAGTCTCAAGCATATAACAAGTTATATGCTTGACACTTGGGGGCTAATGTGCAATTGAAGTAACGAAAGAGAATTTCAGACAAGTCCCAAGCGCATAAAACAAGTTATACCCCTGGCACTTGGGGGCTAATGTAAGTTCATTTTCAGATACACTGGAAGTCCCGGTTCACCTACAATGAAGCTAAACCGGCACTTGGGGGCTACTATGGCCTGAAGACATGATTGTAAGAACACAAAACAGAGACAATTAAAAGGAAAGGAAATTACCTCGTACTTATCCTTCATCATATTAACCAACCCGGCTTCATACTCGCGGCTGGTAAAGAGCCGGTTCAGATACCCGGAATGAAGTTCCTGGGCACTCAACTGGGCATTGCTGGATAAGTCCGTGCTCCACTTGCCTTTGTCTTGTTCAAGTTTTTCCTCCTTGGCAGTATGCCTGGCCAAGATGACAGGCTCAGTGGGGGCAATGAAGCCTAACCCGGTTATCTCAACGTCCGCGGGTGAAGCGGCAGTTGGCTGGAGAGGGACAACAGTAGGCGCCGGACTGATAGGAGCCGGGCTAGTCCGAGGAGGGCTAACCCGGACAGGGCTAGCCGGTTCAGCAGCATTCTCCGTATTATCATCTCCCAGAGCAGCAATGTCGTCACGATCCATAGGAATAGGGTCATCAAACTGAGCTACATGATTATCTTCTGGAAGGATAGCTGCTTCCGGGTCACCGGCCGGATCAGCGGTAGTAGTCTCAGCAGCCGTTTTGGTTGCTTTCGCCTTCTTGCTAGGCTTCGGCTTTCTGGTAAAAATCAAAGGAACAATGAGAATCATGAAGTTACAAATATAAAGGTAAACCGGATGTTTGAGAAAAGGACTTACCCAGGCACGGTCTTCAGCACGGGGACCTGCGTAGCAGTTGACTCACCGGAAGAGGACAAAGGAGCCTCCTGATAGTTAGGATCAGACAGTTTAAGCGGTTTACGTATGAGGCCGGCTTTTGGATGAAGGAGAGTTGGAGAAAGTAAAACCTCGGAGCGACGCCTGCGAGCCGGCGTAAGAGGTATTCTGGATGACTCCACCACATGGCCACTATGGCGCGTGGTCCGGCGTGCTTCATGCTGTTGTTTCTTCAAAAGAAAGTTGGGATCCAATTGAGCGTAAGGATGAGAAAAGGGATATTTCCGGGACACCCGTTGGATTTTGGGGGGCAGCGGTTCTGAGTCAGAAGAGAGAGAAATTACCTCAACTCCCGCCGCTATACTTCCTTCCGCCAGATCCTGTGGAAAGGCACTGTTAACATAAATTTGGATAAAGGGAGATTAAAGCATATAATGAAGGAAATATGCCCTAGAGGCAATAATAAAGATGTTATTTGTATTTCATTATATCATGATAAATGTCTTTTATTCATGCTAGAATTGTATTAATCGGAAACTTGATACATGTGTGAATACATAGACAAAATAGTATGTCCCTAGTATGCCTCTACTAGACTAGCTCATTGATCAAAGATGGCTATGTTTCCTAGCCATAGACATGAGTTGTCATTTGATCAACGGGATCACATCATTAGGAGAATGATGTGATGGACTAGACCCATCCGTTAGCATAGCACTATGCTCGTTTAGTTTTACTGCTATTGCTTTCTTCATGACTTATACATGTTCCTATGACTATGAGATTATGCAACTCCCGAATACCATAGGAACACCTTGTGTTCTATCAAACATCACAACGTAACTGGGTGATCATAAAGATGCTCTACAGGTGTCTCCGAAAGTATTCGTGGTGTTGGCATAGATCAAGATTAGGATTTGTCACTCCGAGTGTCGGAGAGGTATCTCTGGGCCCTCTCGGTAACACACATCACAATAAGCCTTGCAAGCAAAAGACTAATGAGTTAGTCACGAGATGATGTGTTACGGAACGAGTAAAGAGACTTACCGGTAACGAGATTGAACTAGGTATAGAGATACCGACGATCGAATCTCGGGCAAGTAACATACCGATGACAAAAGGAACAACGTATGTTGTTATGCGGTTTTGACCGATAAAAGATCTTCATAGAATATGTAGGAGCCAATATGAACATCCAGGTTCCGCTATTGGTTATTAACCGGAGATGAGTCTCGGTCATGTCTACATAGTTCTCGAACCCGTAGGGTCCGCACGCTTAACGTTTGATGACGATCGGTATTATGAGTTTATGAGTTTTGATGTACCGAAGGTAGTTCGGAGTCCCGGATGAGATCACGGACATGACGAGGAGTCTCGGAATGTCCGAGACATAAAGATTGATATATTGGACGACTATACTCGGACACCGGAAGTGTTCCGGAAAAGTTTCGGATTTAACGGGATTGCCGGAGGGGGTTAACGGAACCCCCTAAGAAGGGGGATGGTCCATAGTGGGCCTTAAGGGAAAGAGAGAGGCAGCCCATAGGGCTGGCCGACGCCCCACCTAGGGTTCCTAGTTGGACTAGGATTGGGGGGTGCCACCTCTCCCTCTTTTCCTTTCCCTCTCTTCCTTCTTGGTGGACTCCTACTAGGAATAGGATTGCAATCCTATTCCTAGTAGGATTGCACCCCTAGCCGCACCAAACAAGGGCCGGCCGGCCTCCCCCCTTGCTCCTTTATATACGGGGGCAGGGGCACCCAAAGACACACAAGTTGAATTGTTCCAGCCGTGTGCGGTGCCCCCCTCCAGAGAAACACACCTCTGTCATACCGTTGCAGTGCTTAAGCGAAGCCCTGCGCCGGTAAATACATCATATCCATCACCACGCCGTCGTGCTGACGAAACTCTCCCGTGAAGCTCAACTGGATCAAGAGCTCGTGGGACGTCATCAAGCTGAACGTGTGCTGAACGCGGAGGTGCCGTACGTTCGGTGCTTGATCGGTTGAATCGTGAAGAAGTTCGACTACATCAACCGCGTCACTTGACGCTTCCGCTCCCGGTCTACGAGGGTACGTAGACACACTCTTCCCTCTCGTTGCTATGCATCTGGTAGATAGATCTTGCGTGATCGTAGGGAAATTTTAAAATACTACGTTCCCCAACAGTGGTATCAGAGCCAGGTCTATGCATAGATGATATGCACGAGTAGAACACAACGAGTTGTGGGCGATACTAGTCATACTGCTTACCAGCATGTCATACTTTGCATCGGCAGTATTGTGAGATGAAGCGGCCCGGACCGACATTACGCGTACGCTTACGCGAGACTGGTTTCACCGTTACGAGCACTCGTTGCTTAAAGGTGACTGGCGGGTGTCTGTCTCTCTCACTTTAGTTGAATCAAGTCTGGCTACGCCCGGTCCTTGTGAAAGTTTAAAACATCACATACTTGATGAAACATCGTTGTGGTTTTGTATGCGTAGGTAAGAACGGTTCTTGCTAAGCCCGTAGCAGCCACGTAAAACTTGCAACAACAAAGTAGAGGACATCTAACTTGTTTTTGCAGGGCATGTTGTGATGTGATATGGTCAAGACATGATGAGTTATACGGTTTTGTATGAGATGATCATGTTTTGTAATGTTATCGGCAACTGGCAGGAGCCATATGGTTGTCGCTTTATTGTATGAAATGCAATCGCCATGTAATTGCTTTACTTTATCACTAAACGGTAGCGATAGTCGTAGAAGCAATAGTTGGCGAGACGACAACGATGCTACGATGGAGATCAAGGTGTCGCGCCGGTGACGAAGGTGATCATGACGGTGCTTTGGAGATGGAGATCAAAAGCACAAGATGATGATGGCCATATCATGTCACATATTTTGATTCCATGTGATGTTTATCTTATTATGCTTCTTATTTTGCTTAGAACGACGGTAGCATTATAAGATGATCCCTTACTAAATTTCAAGGTATAAGTGTTCTCCGTGAGTATGCACCGTTGCGAAAGTTCGTCGTGCCGAGACACCATGTGATGATCGGGTGTGATAAGCTCTACGTTCAAATACAACGGGTGTAAGACAATTTTGCACACGCAGAATACTCGGGTTAAACTTGACGAGCCTAGCATATGCAGATATGGCCTCGGAACACTGGAGACCGAAAGGTCGAGCGTGAATCATATAGTAGATATGATCAACATAAGATGTTCACCATTGAAACTACTCCATCTCACGTGATGATCGGACATGGTTTAGTTGATTTGGATCACGTGATCATTTAGATGACTAGAGGGATGTCTATCTAAGTGGGAGTTCTTAAGTAATAGGATTAAATTGAACTTCAATTTATCATGAACTTAGTCCTTGTAGCATTAGCATATCTATGTTGTAGATCAATAGCTCGCGATGTTGCTGCCTGTTTATTTTATATGTTCCTAGAGAAAACTAAATTGAAAGATGTTAGTAGCAATGATGCGGAATTGTTCCGTGATCTGAGGATTATCCTCATTTCTGCACAGAAGAATTATGTCCTTGATGCACCGCTAGGTGACAGACCTATTGCAGGAGCAGATGTCGACGTTATGAACGTTTTGACAAAAGCTCGGTATGATGTCTACTTGATAGTTTAGTGCACCATGCTTTACGGCTTATAACCGGGACTTCAAAAACGTTTTGAATGCCACAGAGCATATGAGATGTTCCAAGAGTTGAAATTAGTATTTCATACTCATGCCCGTGTCGAGAGGTATAAGACTTCTGACAGTACTTTGCCTACAAGATGGAGGAGAATAGCTCAACCAGTGAGCATGTGCTCAGATTGTCTGGGTACTACAATTACTTGAATCAAGTGGGAGTTAATCTTCCAGATAAGAAAGTAATTGACAAAGTTCTCTAGTGACTATCACCAAGTTAGTAGAACTTCGTGATGAACTATAATATGCAAGGGATGACGAAGGTACTTCCCGAGTTCTTCGCAATGCTGAAATCGGCGAAGGTAGAAATCAAGAAAGAACATCAAGTGTTGATGGTTAATAAGACCACTTGTTTCAAGTAAAGGGCAAAGGGATAGAAGGGGAACTTCAAGAAGAATGACAAGCAAGTTGTCACTCCCATGAGGAAACCCAAAGCTAAACTCAAGCCTGAAACTAAGTGCTTCCACTGCAAAGGAAATGGTCACCGGAAGTGGAACTGCCCTAGATACTTGGCGGATAAGAAGGATGGCAAAGTGAACAAAGGTATATTTGATATACAGATTATTGATGTGTATTTTACTAGTGTTCATAGCAACCCCTCGGTATTTGATACTGGTTCAGTTGCTAAAGAGTAGTAACTCGAAGTGGGAGTTGCATAATGAACATAAACTAGTTAAAGGATGAAGTGACGATGTGTATTGGATGCAGTTCCAAGATTGATATGATCATCATCGCACACTCCCTATACTTTCAGGATTAGTGTTGAACCTAAATAAGTGTTATTTGGTGTTTGTGTTGAGCATGAATATGATTTGATCATGTTTATTGCAATACGGTTATTCATGTAAGTTAGAGAATAATTGTTGTTCTGTTTACATGAATAAAACCTTCTATGGTCATACACCCAATGAAAATAGTTTCTTGGATCTCGATCGTGTGATACACATATTCATAATATTGAAGCCAAAAGATGCAAGGTTAATAATGATAGTGCAACTTATTTGTGGCACTGCCATTTAGGTCATATTGGTGTAAAACGCATGAAGAAACTCCATAATGATGGACTTTTGGAATCACTTGATTATGAATCACTTGGTGCTTGCGAACCATGCCTCATGGGCAAGATGACTAAAACTCCGTTCTCCGGAACTATGGAGCGAGCAACAGATTTGTTGGAAATCATACATACTGATGTATGTGGGCCAATGAGTGTTGAAGCTCGCGGCGGGTATCGTTATTTTCTGACCTTCACTGATGATTTGAGCAGATATGGGTATATCTACTTAATGAAGCACAAGTCTGAAACATTTGAAAAGTTCAAAGAATTTCAGAGTGAAGTAGAGAATCATCGTAACAAGAAAATAAAGTTTCTACGATCTGATCGTGGAGGAGAATATTTGAGTTACGAGTTTGGTCTTCATTTGAAACAATGTGGAATAGTTTCAGAACTCACGCCACCCGGAACACCACAGCGTAATGGTGTGTCCGAACGTCATAACCATACTTTATTGGATATGGTGCGATCTTTGATGTCTCTTACCGATTTACCACTATCGTTTTGGGGTTATGCTTTAGAGACAGCTGCATTCACGTTAAATAGGGCACCATCTAAATCCGTTGATACGACACCTTATGAACTATGGTTTGGCAAGAAACCAAAGTTGTCGTTCCTTAAAGTTTGGGGCTGCGATGCTTATGTGAAAAAGCTTCAACCTGATAAGCTCGAACCCAAGTCGGAGAAATGTGTCTTCATAGGATACCCAAAAGAGACTGTTGGGTACACCTTCTATCATAGATCCGAAGGCAAGATATTCATTGCTAAGAATGGATCCTTTCTACAGAAGGAGTTTCTCTCGAAATAAGTGAGTGGGAGGAAAGTAGAACTTGATGAGGTAATTGTACCTTCTCCCGGATTGGAAAGTAGTACATCACAGAAAATTTTTCCAGTGATTCCTACACCAATCAGTGAGGAAGTTAATGATGATGATCATGAAACTTCAGATCAAGTTTCTGCTGAATGTCGTAGATCAACCAGAGTACGTTCCGCACCAGAGTGGTACGGCAACCCAGTTCTAGAAATCATGTTACTAGACCATGATGAACCTACGAACTATGAGGAAGCGATGATGAGCCCAGATTCCGCAAAATGGCTTGAAGCCATGAAATCTGAGATGGGATCCATGTATGAGAACAAAGTGTGGACTTTGGTTGACTTGCCTGATGATCGGCAGGCCATCGAAAATAAATGGATCTTCAAGAGGAAGACCGACGCAGACGGTAATGTTACTGTTTACAAAGCTCGACTTGTTGCGAAAGGGTTTCGACAAGTTCAAGGAGTTGACTACGATGAGACTTTCTCACCTGTAGCGATGCTTAAGTCTGTCCGAATCATGTTAGCAATTGCCGCATTTTATGATTAAGAAATCTGGCAAATGGATGTAAAACTGCATTCCTGAATGGATATCTCAAAGAAGAGTTGTATATGATGCAACCAGAAGATTTTGTCGATCCAAAAGGTGCTAACAAAGTATGCAAGCTCCAGCGATCCATCTATGGACTGGTGCAAGCATCTCGGAGTTGGAATATACGCTTTGATGAGGTGATCAAAGCATATGGTTTTATACAGACTTTTGGAGAAGCCTGTATTTACAAGAAGTGAGTGGGAGCACTACAACCTTTCTGATAAGTATATGTGAATGACATATTGTCGATCGGAAATGATATAGAATTTTCTGGAAACATAAAGGAATGTTTGAAAGGAGTTTTTCAAAGAAAGACCTTGGTGAAGCTGCTTACATATTGGGCATCAAGATCTATAGAGATAGATCAAGACGCTTGATAAGACTTTCGATAAGTACATACCTTGATAAGATTTTGAAGTAGTTCAAAATGGATCAGTCAAAGAAGGACTTCTTGCCTGACTTGTAAGGTGTGAAGTTGAGTAAGACTCAAAGCCAGACCACGGCAGAAAAATATAAAGAGAATGAAAGTCATTCCCTATGCCTCAGCCATAGGTTCTATAAAGTATGCCATGCTGTGTACCAAACATGTTGTGTACCTTGCCATGAGTTTGTCAAGGGGGTACAATAGTGATCCAGGAGTAGATCACTGTACAGCGGTCAAAATTATCCTTAGTAACTGGATGACTAAGGAAATGTTTCTCGATTATGGAGGTGATAAAGAGTTCGTCGTAAAGGGTTACGATGATGCAAGCTTTGACACTAAATCCAGATGACTCTAAGTATCAATTTGGATGCGTATTGAAAGTGGGAGCAATTAGCTAGAGTAGCTCTATGCAGAGCATTGTAGACATAGAAATTTGCAAAATACATACGGATCTGAATGTGACAGAACCGTTGACTAAACTTCTCTCACAAGCAAAACATGATCACACCTTATTACTCTTGGGTATTAATCACATAGCGATGTGAACTAGATTATTGACTCTAGTAAACCCTCTGGGTGTTGGTCACATGGCGATGTGAACTATGGGTGTTATTCACATAACGATGTGAACTATCGGTATTAAATCACATGGCGATGTGAGCTAGATTATTGACTCTAGTGCAAGTGGGAGACTGAAGGAAATATGCCCTAGAGGCAATAATAAAGATGTTATTTGTATTTCCTTATATCATGATAAATGTCTTTTATTCATGCTAGAATTGTATTAATCGGAAACTTGATACATGTGTGAATACATAGACAAAATAGTATGTCCCTAGTATGCCTCTACTAGACTAGCTCATTGATCAAAGATGGCTATGTTTCCTAGCCATAGACATGAGTTGTCATTTGATCAACGGGATCACATCATTAGGAGAATGATGTGATGGACTAGACCCATCCGTTAGCATAGCACTATGATCGTTTAGTTTTACTGCTATTGCTTTCTTCATGACTTATACATGTTCCTATGACTATGAGATTATGCAACTCCCGAATACCGTAGGAACACCTTGTGTGCTATCAAACATCACAACGTAACTGGGTGATCATAAAGATGCTCTACATGTGTCTCCGAAAGTATTCGTGGTGTTGGCATAGATCAAGATTAGGATTTGTCACTCCGAGTGTCGGAGAGGTATCTCTGGGCCCTCTCGATAACACACATCACAATAAGCCTTGCAAGCAAAAGACTAATGAGTTAGTCATGAGATGATGTGTTACGGAACGAGTAAAGAGACTTGCCGGTAACGAGATTGAACTAGGTATAGAGATACCGACGATCGAATCTCGGGCAAGTAACATACCGATGACAAAAGGAACAACGTATGTTGTTATGCGGTTTTGACCGATAAAAGATCTTCATAGGATATGTAGGAGCCAATATGAACATCTAGGTTCCGCTATTGGTTATTGACCGGAGATGAGCCTCGGTCATGTCTACATAGTTCTCGAACCCGTAGGGTCCGCACGCTTAACGTTTGATGACGATCGGTATTATGAGTTTATGAGTTTTGATGTACCGAAGGTAGTTCGGAGTCCCGGATGAGATCACGGACATGACGAGGAGTCTCGGAATGTTCGAGACATAAAGATTGATATATTGGACGACTATATTCGGACACCCGAAGTGTTCCGGAAAAGTTTCGGATTTAACGGGATTGCCGGAGGGGGTTACCGGAACCCCCTACGAAGGGGAATGGTCCATAGTGGGCCTTAAGGGAAAGAGAGAGGCAGCCCATAGGGCTGGCCGGCTCCCCACCTAGGGTTCCTAGTTGGACTAGGATTGGGGGGCGCCACCTCTCCCTCTTTTCCTTTCCCTCTCTTCCTTCTTGGTGGACTCCTACTAGGAATAGGATTGCAATCCTATTCCTAGTAGGATTGCACCCCTAGCCGCACCAAACAAGGGCCGGCCGGCCTCCCCCTTGCTCCTTTATATACGGGGGCAGGGGGGCACCCAAAGACACACAAGTTGAATTGTTCCAGCCGTGTGCGGTGCCCCCCTCCACAGAAACACACCTCGGTCATACCGTTGCAGTGCTTAAGCGAAGCCCTGCGCCGGTAAATACATCATATCCGTCACCACGCCGTCGTGCTGACGAAACTCTCCCGTGAAGCTCAACTGGATCAAGAGCTCGTGGGACGTCATCAAGCTGAACGTGTGCTGAACGCGGAGGTGCCGTACGTTCGGTGCTTGATCGGTTGAATCGTGAAGAAGTTCGACTACATCAACCGCGTCACTTGACGCTTCCGCTCCCGGTCTACGAGGGTACGTAGACACACTCTTCCCTCTCGTTGCTATGCATCTGGTAGATAGATCTTGCGTGATCGTAGGGAAATTTTAAAATACTACATTCCCCAACATATAAGGTTTAATTCGTACCTCCGAATCTGGATCATCCTCCTCAGGATGTGAACCGGAGGCAGCAACAACCTTCTTCTTCTTAATAGCATAAGTTTTCCGGCGTGGTTGCTTGGCTGGTTTATCTTGAGTTTTCCTCTTCCAAAAGGGTCGTTGGCCTGCGCAGAAGATAGGAAATAAATGCAAGACAATTGATATGTCCGGATTAAAACAAACAGGACAAGATCGGGAAGGACTTACCGCCGGCGGTTTATTGGTTTCGCAGAATGGAGCTAAACCGGTCCGGCTACACTCCTCCAAAGGGATATTTAACATTTTCTTCGCGGACTCAGTAACTTCGTCTTCAGGAAGTATTATGTCAATGTGGCGCTGAGGGTCATCCGGTTTGCCGGAGTATTCACACATCAGACCTGAGCGCCGGCTTAATGGAAGGATGCTCCAAGAAAGCCAACAACAGACAAAGTCGACTTCGGTTAAGCCGTTGGCTATGTAGGCCCTGAGCTTAGAAAGCTGAGGGGCAAATCGGGCACGATCCGGGGCGCTGAGGCGTTGCGGCAAGGGGTGATTCGTCGCCAGGCGATAGGAGCGATAACCCGGCAGCGGGTTCTCTCCTTCAGGTGAAGTGTCCCTACAATAGAACCATGTTTGGTTCCATTCTTTGGGGTGGCTGTGAAGGGCAGCATGAGGGAAACTCACATCCTTTCTCTTTTGGATACTGACGCTGCCCAACTCCTGATGTGGCCCGTCAGTGAACTCCGTCCACCGGTTCAGATGGAAAAAGTCTTGGAAAAGGTCCACTGATGGTTCTTCTTGAAGATATGCTTCTGAGAAGACTTGAAAATTGCAGATGTTTGACATAGAATTTGGGCCTACATCCTGAGGTTGGAGTTGAAAGGCAGCTAGTACATCCCGGAAGAATTTTGAACCGGGAGGACTGAACCCCCGGGCCAGGTGATCAAAGAAAACTACAACTTCTCCCTCCTTAGGCGCAGGAGGGCATTCTCCTTCAGGAGCTCGCCAGTGTAAAGATTCCTTGGAGCCCAGGACGCCAATTGAGGCCGCTTTAACTAAGTCATCTTCCGTGATCCGGGAAGGAACCTAGTTGCAAGCGACGAACTGCTTGGCCATCGTTTGGAATAAGGAAGTGCTGAAAAGTATAGTGCAAAGCATAAGCCGGAGCATCGTATAAAGTTATGGACCTAATTGTTGGTTTAAACAAGGGACTAATGGTATTAATAATCCGGAAGCAGATATGAGTGAGGTTGTTACCGGTTCATGATGACAGGAAAAAGAAAAGCTAAACCGTCAATTAAGGGATGCATGCTTACATATAAACTATCAGGAAAAGCACATGACGTACAAGTATTGGCTAAACCGGGGAGATGAGCTACATATCTAAAATATGAAGAAACAATTTTCACAGAAAGACAAGGTAAACTTGGATCTAAGGCACAAGGAAAAAGATGGAATACACACAGGAAAGGCCGCAGAGGTTCTCTACAGATCAAATCTAAACTGATAAACTAGAAGAACTAAAGACGTGAGGATGGAGCAGGAGCGCATGGATTCAGGTCGAATCTAAATAAGGTTCGAATCTACAGCAAGGCTAACCTACGGGGATGAACAGTAAAAGCTTCAAGGTTTCATGGCGGAGCTATGGAAGGAACCCTAGATTGAGATCTACAGGGAAGAAGAAGGAGTACATGACGAAGTAGACGGCAGCGGTGAAGTGCTCTGATCACGTTCAGGGTGATGCAGCGGCCTGGCTCGAGGACAACGACGAGCTCGAAGAGCGGCGGCGGAGCTTCGAGCGATGGAGATGGAGGAAGACGAAGGCAGAAGGGGAAAAGAGGCATGCCCCAACGGTATTTATAAGCCCAAGAGGTGAAAACGGTAAGCGCGGGAATCGAGGAGGTCAGAGATTGGATAAAGATCGCGCTGTCGCCTCGATTTTTGGTATGGCCTTTAATAAAAATGTAACAGACAGAGGTGAGCATTAAATACGGAGGTGACGTCACGGCGGATTAAGGCGATTCTAGGAGATGACGTCATGGCCAGTTTATGAAGTAGATAAATTGCACAGAGGAGATTTATGCAAGATTTAGAAGACTGACATGAACAAGTTCAAATCAATCTGGGGCCTAATGTCAGGGATATTACTAGCACGTATAAACCGGCCAGGAAGATCCGGATTACACTGGCATAATCGTGTTATTACAAGCCCAGTAGAATATGTACAAAAGATTACAGCCCATAGAGGTTTAGGGCCCATGTGTAAAGCCCACGGTTTGTAAACCGGTCATGTCATGTATCTTGGGATGTAAGATAGAAAGAGTAGAGACCGAGGCGGACACGTTTATGAGCCGGCCTCGGGACTCTGTAAACCGGACCGGGCGTTGCCTCCTATATAAAGGGACGACCTGGCGACGGTTCAAGGACAAGAAAGAACAGCTCGAGACACAGGCAAGCGATTCGCTCCCTGTTCATCGACGCACAAGCAATACCACACCAAACTAGACGTAGGCTTTTACCTTCATCGAAGGGGCCGAACTAGTATAAAAACTCCTTGTGTCCTTTGTCCGCTTTAACCTCTTCAAGCAAACCCACGCGATGGCCTCACACCTAAGTCCCCTAAACCGGACATCTGCCGTGCTAATTCCATGTCACCTACTCATGCTATTAAATCTGATATGTGATATGTTCTTGATGATGCCACTTCTGCTATGTATGATGAAACTACTTCTATGCCTGATACTGTGCTACTAGGTGAATTTCTAGATGAAAAAATTGCTAAGGTTAGGGAGAATGCAAATATTGAAACTGATGATATTTATGAAAGTGATGATGAAGCTTCTCCCAATAGATATGAGTTGCTTGTTGTTCCTGAGAGTTATGTTATGGATGAAGAAACTGCTAGAGACTTTCTTGCTTGCAACGATAGATATGATCTTAAGAAATTATTAGCTAAGCTGAAAGAAAAGTCCTTGAATGCTAGAATGAAACATGACCCTGCTTTTGCCACTTCGCCTATCTGTGTTACTGATAAGGGTTATGAATTCTCTGTTGATCCTGAGTTAATTACTTTGGTTGAATCTGATCCTTTCCATGGCTATGAGTCTGAAACTATTATGGCACATCTTACAAAGTTGAATGATATAGCCACCCTGTTTACCAACGATGAAAAGATTTGTTACTATTATATCCTTAAGTTGTTTCCTTTCTCGTTAAAGGGTGATGCTAAGACTTGGTTTAATTCTTTTGATCTTGGTTGTGTGCGTAGTCCCCAGGATATGATGTATTACTTCTCTGCTAAATATTTTGCCGCTCATAAGAAACACGCTGCCTTACGGGAAATATATAACTTTGTGCGAATTGAAGAAGAGAGTCTCCCATAAGCTTGTGGGAGGCTTCTCCAATTACTTAATGCTTTTCCTGATCATCCTCTTGAGATGCATGATATACTTGATGTCTTTTATAATGGACTAAACGACGCTTTCGGAGACCACCTGGATAGTTGTGCTGGTTGTGTTTTCAAGTAAAGAACAGTTGAACAAGCTGAATTACTATTGAATAATATGCCGGCCAATGAAAATAATTGGGCACTTCTTGAACCAGCCCCTAAGCCAAGCCCGAAGAAAAGAGGTGTTCTATTTCTCAGTCCCTGAAGATATGCAAGAGGCAAAGAAATCTATGAAAGAAAAAGGTATTAAAGCTGCAGATGTTAAGAATTTACCACCTATTGAAGAAATACATGGTCTTGATAACCCGACACAGGTAGTAAAGGTAAATTTTCTTTATAGATTTGATGAAGGTGATATTCCTCGTTATAAGTTTGCTAGCCAATGCTTAGATGAGTTTGACAATTTTATTGTGAAACAAGAAAACTTCAATGCTTATGTTGGTAGACAATTAAAACACAATGATTATATAATTGAACGCTTGAGTGATTATCTGTCTAGAGCTAAAGGTGAACTGAAAATTATTAGTATACATGATTCTATGGTCACCACTCAAGTAGAACAAGTACTTAAGGCTCAGAATGATTTGCTCAATGAACTAAATGGTAAGAATAATGACTATGCTGTTAGAGTTGCTACTAGAGGGGGTAAAATGACTCGGGTACCTCTGTATCCTGAAGGCCACCCTAAGTGGATTGAGCAAGTTTCTCAGAGAACTAATTTAGATGCACCTAGTTCTTCTAAGAAGAAGAAAAAGAAAAATGATAGGACTTTGCATGCTTCTAGTGAACCTGTAGCTGACACACCTGAGAATCCCAATGATATATCTGTTTCTGATGCTGAGACACAATCTGGTAATGAACATGAACCTAGTGATAATATTAATGATGATGTTCATGATGATGCTCAACCTAGCAATGATAATGATGTAGAGACTGAACCTGCTGTTGATCTTGATAACCCACAATCAAAGAATCAACGTTATTTTAAAAGAGACTTTGTTGCTAGTAAGCACGGTAGGGAAAGAGAACCATGGGTTCAGAAACCCATGCCGTTTCCTCCGAAACCATCCAAGAAAAAGGATGATGAGGATTTTGAGCGCTTTGCTGAAATGATTAGACCTATCTTTTTGCGTATGCGTTTGACTGATGTGCTTAAAAAATCCTTATGCTAAGTATATGAAAGATATAATTACCAACAAAAGGTAGATACCTGAAGTAGAAATTTCCACCATGCTTGCTAATTACACTTTTAAAGGTGGAATACCTAAGAAACTAGGAGATCCAGGAGTACCTACTATACCTTGCTCCATTAAGAAAAACTATGTTAAAACTACTTTGTGTGATCTTGGAGCCGGTGTTAGTGTTATGCCTCTCTCTTTATATCGTAGACTTGACTTGAGTAAGTTGACACCTACTGAAATACCTTTGCAAATGGCTGATAAATGAACTGCTATACCTGTCGGTATTTATGAGGATGTGCCTGTTGTAGTTGCAAATGTTACTATCCTAACTGACTTTGTTATACTTGATATTCCCGAGGACGATAGCATGTCTATTATCCTTGGTAGACCATTTTTGAATACTTCAGGGGCTATTATTGATTGCAGCAAAGGCAATGTCACTTTTCATGTCAATGGTAATGAGCATACGGTACACTTTCCGAGGAAACAAACTCAGGTCCACAGTATCAAATATATTGAAAAAATTCCAACTATCACTATTGGAGGTTTTGAGTTTCCTATTCCTACTATCAAGAAGACATATGCCATCCTTATTGTTGGGGACATACATATCCCCATTAAGGTAACCCAGTGTTATTCGAAAATTCTCCGGTTGCATGTTACTCGGAAAGAGTTTATTAACAAGACCCGATCAACCTTGTTAATGGATTCCTTTTGATGAGCATGGGATAGGTGAATCTAGATAGCACAGCCTTCTGTACCCGCCTTTTACTTTCTGTTAATTAGGATAAATAAAAGAAAAATAGTATTTTCTGTCTGTTTCTAGACTTGTCCGTGCAATAAAAAAAATGCCCCGAAAATAAAAGTTCTCCAAATGCCATGAAAATGAAATATGATTTTTTCTGGAATATTTGAGAAAATATGACACAGAACACACAGCGAGGGGAGCCAGAACCTGGCCACGAGGGTCCAATACGCGCCCCCTGCCTCGTGGGCCCCACGTGGCCCCCCTCCACTTATTCCTGCACCCACACTCTTCTTATTCCTCCCAAAAAAAATCACCAACCAACTCAAACCCGAGTTCTAGCTCATCTTGCTGCCATTTTTGATCTCCTTGCTCAAAGCACAATTCACCAAACTGTTTGGGGAGATTGTTCCTTGGTATGTGACTCCTCCATTGGTCCAATTAGTTTTTGTTCTAGTGCTCTATTTATTGCAAATTCTTGCTGCTGTGGTGACCTTGTTCTTGAGCTTGCATGTCAAATTTTCTTGGTCCCAAGTAGTTCTAATGCATGATATAGTCTCTAGGCACTTATAGGAGTTGTTGCTATCAATCTTATTGAGTTTGGTTAACTTTTATTTTGAGTTAATATTTTTTTTAGAAAAATGCATAGGAAAAACTTTCAAGGTGGTTCTTCAAGGAAGCAAGAACCGAGGCTCGCGTTCCGTGAGCCGGACGATGAACTACCGAGGGATGCTGATGTGCGGCCTTGTGAATGACCGTCAGATGACTTTATGGATCAGGCTGGCATGAAGGATGAATTTTACGCATACGTGCGCAATTCTGACCTCGAGGGCTTCATACAAGATAAGTGCCCTCAATACCATGGCTTAACTGATAGCTTTGTGAGAAGGTTTAAATTTTCATCTTCACGTAATTCTCACACTGTACTGCTTGACCTGTATGATAAATCTTACACCATGGACTTATAGGATTTTAATGATGCTTGTAAGCTCCCATAGTGGGGCAGTATGGGTGATCCTCGCAAATCTGAATTTAGAGAATTCCTTGCTAGTATCATAGTGGGGGAATCCAGAGAAATCACACATGCCAGCATAGAGAGCATCCATTTTCCTGCTATTCATTACTTTGCTCTCTTTATTGGTAGATGCATAAATGGTAAAGAAGAGGCTTGTCATATGTGCGTCCCAGATCTCAGTGTTCTCACGAGTGCTGTACTAGGTGATAGACAATATAACTTGGGAGCCATTGTTGCACGTAGGCTACACCATAATGGTATAATTGGAGATTTATTTGGTGGGATTTATGCCACTCGCATAGCCCGCTTTCTTGGTGTGCTTGTGCACGAGAATGACGAACCTTTACCTCTTGCTCATTTAGATTACCATGCTATGACTAGTCACCGGTTTATAGAGTGAGATGATCAAACCCTCAAATATCGACTAATCTTTAACAGGCAGCATGCCATCCCTATTGTTCTTCCCGCCCCCACTTTGTTTAACTTTCAGGCAAAAGGGATATACACTATAACTATGGAGGAGGCAAATGCTTATTTTAACATGACGGAGGCAGCCCGCCTTCGAGCTGCAGCTCAACATGCAGTGGCTACTGCATCTCAGTACAACTCCAACTACAACTTTGGATATCCGTCAGGCCAATACTGGCCATAGACCAACTTAGGCCAAAAGCCTAAGCTTAGGGGAGTACGTGTTTCTCACCGACTTTACACTCATGCTCACACTTATTCTAGTTGGCGGTGCTCACACTCTTTCATTATACCATCCATGCTTAGCTTTAGTTTCTTTTTCTTAGTCTTTTTCTCGTGTGCTAGAAAAACCTTAAGAAAAACAAAAAATATTAGCTGTAGCTTCTAGCTAGTTTACTTTTCTTGTAGTAGTAACTAAAAGAAAACCCAAAAAGATTTCACGTTCTTCTTTTGCTTGTTGGGAGCTTTCCCGTGTAAATAGTTTCTTTTCTTTTCTTTAGGGGTTAAGAGTAGAAGACCATGATTGAAATTGCTTAGTGGCTCTCATATGTTTTATTGTTGATTTAACCTTGAGCCATATTACCTTGTCTTCTCTCTTGTAGTAAATGTCTGCAGACTTCAGCTTAGTCCAATGCACATGCACTATTATTATTATCCACACCGTTCGGTCGTGCGAGTGAAAGGCAATAAGGATGATATATGATGAACTAACTGAGATGAGAAAAGCTGGTAAGAACTCGACCTCTCTTGTTTTTGTTAATATGATAGTTCATCGTTCCTGATTCAACTTGTTATGAATGAAACATGCTTGCAATGACAATTAGAGATCATAGCTGCTTATGCCATGCTTAATTAGCTGAGAGTTTATAATGGTCTATCGTGCGTGCCAACATGATATTAAAATGGTTGTGATGTGGTATGATGGGGTGGTATCCTCCTTTGAACGAATTAAGTGATCTGACTTGGCACATGTTCACGCATGTAGTTGAAACAAATCAACATAGCCTCCATGATATATATGTTCATGGTGATTTATATCCTACTCATACTTGCATTCATTGTTGATTAATTTTGATAAATGTTCATGATCGTTGTTGCTCTCTAGCTGGTAATTTATATCCTACCCATTCTCTTTCTAGCCTTCACATGTACTAAGCGGGAATACTGCTTGTGCATCCACTTCCATAAACCCCAAAGTTATTCCACATGAGTCCACCATACCTTCCTATATGCGGTATTTACCTGTCGTTCCAAGTAAATTTGTATGTGCCAAACTCTAAACCTTCAAATGAAATTCTGTTCTGTATGCTCGAACAGCTCATGTATCAACTAGGGTTGTCTATATCTTCCATGCTAGGTGGGTTATCCTCATGACGAGTGGACTCCGCTCATCATTCATGAGAAAATGGCTGGTAACCAGGATGCCCAGTCCCATGCTCAAAATCATAATAATTAAACAAAAGTTCCCCAGGGCTGTTGCTGGTTTGGACAGTACCCATTGTTTCGGGCTAGCCGTGGAGTGTGCTTGTTGGTGGTTGGGGGAGTATAAACTTTACCATTCTGTTTGGGAACCACCTATAATGTGCGTAGCATGAGAGATATCGAGATTCTTGGTTGTTATGTTGACAATGAAAGTATACCGCTCAAAATGTTATTCATCTCTATTTAAAAATCGAGCTCTGGCACCTCTACAAATCCCTGCTTCCCTCTGCGAAGGGCCTATGTATTTACTTTTATGCAGAGTCATCATCCTCTTATCAAAGAGCACCAGTAGGAGAGCACCTCTGTCATTGCATGTATTACTATTAATTAGCATTGAGTCTGATCATGACTGGATCTCTTTTACCATGAATTACAATGTCTAGTCAGTCCTTGATCTTTAAAGGTGCTCCGCATTTATGTTTTGCGGTCTCAGAAAGGGCTAGCGAGATACCATCTTGTTATATCATATCATGATTGTTTTGAGAAAGTGTTGTCCTCCGAGGTTTATTATTGTTGCTCGCTAGTTGATTATGCCATTGATATGAGTAGACTTGAGACCTGAAAGTTATTGTGAATGTGGTTAGTTCATGATCTTGTTGAAAACCTGAATGTTGACTTACATATCTACAACAACAAGACCAAACAGAGTTTGTCAAAGTTTTTCTTTATCACTTACAGTTTATCAACTGAATTGCTTGAGGACAAGCAAAGGTTTAAGCTTGGGGGAGTTGATACATCTCCAACGTATCTACTTTTCCAGACCCTTTTGCCCTTGTTATGGACTCTAACTTGCATGATTTGAATGGAACTAACCCGGACTGACGTGATAACCCACAAGTGTAGGGGATCAGTTGTAGCCTCTTTCGATAAGTAAGAGTGTCAATCCCAACAAGGAGCTAAAGGCAGAACAAATATTCCCTCAAGTTCTATCGACCACCGATACATCTCTACGCACGCTTGACGTTTACTTTACCCAGAACAAGTATGAAACTAGAAGTACTTTGTAGTTTTTCTGGGATAGGTTTGCAAGATTATAAAGAGCACATTAATATAAACTAGGAGCTGTTAAGATAAAGAAGCAATAAAGTTAGTGATAGCGAGTGTGGAAAAGTGGTGGTACGAGTTGCGAAATTGCCCCTAAGCAATTGACTACGTTACTAGACCAATAGCAAGTTTTATATGGGAGAGGCCAGTGCTAGCATGTTATCCCTTACTTGGAATTCTATGCACTTATGATTGGAACTATTAGCAAGCATCCGCAACAACTAACGTTCATTAAGGTAAAACCCAACCATAGCATTAAGATATATTGGTCCCCCTTCAATCCCGAATGCATCAATTTCTACGCTAGGTTGAAGTTTCTGTCACTCTTGCCCTCCAATACGTAGTCCTATCAACATACAACTAACCCGATGGTGTGATCCACGCGCGCACCCATATGATGGGCACCAAAGGATAGCAACATAACCACAAGCAATTTAAATCAATCATAGCAATTCACCAATCACCGATAGGACAACGATAATCTACTCAGACATCATAGGATGGCAACACATCATTGGATAATAATATGAAGCATAAAGCACCATGTTCAAGTAGCGGGTACAGCGGGTTGCGGGAGAGTGGACCGCTGTAGATAGATGGGGGAAGGTGATGGAGATGTTCGTGAAGATGACGGAGGTGTTGGTGTAGATCACCGTCACACGATGATGGCCCCGGTGGCACTCCGGTGCCACCAGAAGTGAGGGGGGGAGAGCCCCCCTCCTTCTTCTTCTTCCTTGACCTTCTCCCTAGGTGGGAGAAGGGTTTCCCCTCTGGTCCATGGCCTCCATGGCGGCAGAGGGGCGAGAGCCCCTCCGAGATTGGATCTGTCTCTCTGTCTCTCTTTGTTTCCGCGTTCCCAGATTCTGGCCCTTCACCGTTTCTTATATTCCCGGAGATCCGTAACTCCGATTGGGCTCATCTTTTGACACGATTTTTATCTGGAAATTAGCTTTCCTGCGGCGAAAGAAGGGCATCAACCGCCTTACGGTGTGGCCACGAGGGCGCAGGGCACGCCCTGGGCAGGGGGGCGCGCCCCCCACTCTCGTGGGGCATTCAGGCATCGTCTCGCGTTAGTTTCGCTTCCCAAAATTCACATATATTCGAATAAAAATCTCCGTCCGTTTTTATTCCGTTTGGACTCTGTTTGATATGGATATTCTGCGAAACAAAAAACATGCAACAAACAGGAACTCGCACTGGGCACTGGATTAATATATTAGTCCCAAAAAATAGTATAAGAAGTTGCCAAAAGTATATAAAATTTGTAGAATATTGGCATGGAACAATAAAAAATTATAGATACGATGGAGACGTATCATGACGCTGTTTTCAGCAGAATTGCCATGGTGTTGTTTTTGTGCAGAAATAAAAAGTTCTCAGAATGACCTGAAACTCCACCGAGATTTATGTTGGAAAATACAAAAAATATCTGCAAGAAGATCCAGAACAGGGGGGCCACACCCTGTCCACGAGGGTGGGGGGCACCCCCCCTAGGGTGCGCCCCCTGCCTCGTGGGCCCCCTTTTTCTCCACTGACGTATCCCCGGATCCTATATATTCACTTTTAGGGAGAGAAAAATCAAGGAGAAAGAATTATCTTGTTTCACGAGACGGACCCGCCTCCAAGCCCCAATCTCTCTCGGGAGGGCTAATCCGGAGTCCGTTCGGGGCTCCGGAGAGTGGAGATCGTCGCCATCGTCATCATCAACCTTCCTCCATCACCAATTCCATGATGCTCATCGCCGTGCGTGAGTAATTCCATCGTAGGCTTGCTGGACGGTGATGGGTTGGATGGGATCTATCATGTAATCGAGTTAGTTTTGTTAGGGTTTGATCCCTAGTATCCACTATGTTCTGAGATTGATGTTGCTATGACTTTGCTATGCTTAATGCTTGTCACTAGGGTCCGAGTGTCATGATTTCAGATCTGAACCTATTATGTTTTCATGAATATATGTGTGTTCTTGATCCTATCTTGCAAGTCTATAGTCACCTACTATGTGTTATGATCCGGCAACCCCGAAGTGACAATAATCGGGACCACTCCCGGTGATGACCATAGTTTGAGGAGTTCATGTATTCACTATGTGTTAATGCTTTGGTCCGGTACTCTATTAAAAGGAGGTCTTAATATCCCTTAGTTTCCAATAGGACCCCGCTGCCACGGGAGGGTAGGACAAAAGGTGTCATGCAAGTTCTTTTCCATAAGCATGTATGACTATATTCGGAATACATGCCTACATTACATTGATGAACTGGAGCTAGTTCTGTGTCACCCTAGGTTATAACTTCTACATGATGAATTGCATCCGACATAATTTCCCATCACCGATCCAATGCCTATGAGCTTTTCATATATTGCTTGTTGCTTATTTACTTTTCCGTTACTACTATCACAAAAACTACAAAACACTATCGTTACTTTTATTGCCGCTACCACCACTATCATATTACTTTGCTACTAAACTATCTTGCTGCAGATACTAAGTTTCCAGGTGTGGTTGAATTGACAACTCAGCTGCTAATACTTAAGAGTATTCTTTGGCTCCCCTTGTGTCGAATCAATAAATTTGGGTTGAATACTTTACCCTCAAAAATTGTTGCGATCCCCTACACTTGTGGGATATCACTGTGCGGCATCACCCTTTCCTCTTCGAGGGAAAACAACGCAAGCTCAAGAAGCAGCAAGAAGAATTTCTAGCACCGTTACTGGGGAGATCTACGCAAAAGTCATATACCAAGTACCCATCACAAACTCTTATCCCTCGCATTACATTATTTGCCTCTCGTTTTCCTCTCCCCCACTTCACCTTTGTCGTATTATTCGTCCTTCTTTTTTCGTTCGCCTCTTTTCGCTTGCTTGTTGTTTGCTTGTGTGTTGGATTGCTTGTTTGTCACTATGGATCAAGACAATACCAAATTGTTTGACTTTTCCAATACCAACAATAATGATTTTATTAGCACTCCGGTTGCTCCTATTACCGATGCTGAATCTTGTGAAATCAATGCTGCTTTGTTGAATCTTGTCAATTCTCTGGCCTTCCTAGCGAAGATGCCGCTACCCATCTAAACAACTTTGTTCATTTGTGCGATATGCAAAAGAAGAGAGATACGGATAATGATATTGTCAAATTAAAGCTATTTCCATTTTCTCTTAGAGATCGTGCTAAAACTTGGTTCTCTTCTTTGCCTAGAAATAGTACTGATTCATGGAATAAGTGCAAACATGCCTTTATCTCTAAGTATTTTCCTCCCGCTGAGATTATCTCTCTTAGAAACGATATCATGAATTTTAAGAAACTAGATCATGAGCGTGTTGCACAAGCTTGGGAGAGAATGAAATTAATGATACGTAATTGCCCTACACATGGTTTGAATTTATGGATGATTATACGAAAAAAATATGTTGGCTTGAATTTTGCTTCTAGAAATCTTTTAGATTCGGCCGCGGGGGGCACTTTCATGGAAATCACTTTAGGAGAAGCTACTAAACTCCTAGATAATATTATGGTTAATTACTCTCAATGGCACACCGATAGATCTACTAGTAAAAAAGTACATGCTATTGAAAAGATTAGTGTTTTGAGTGGAAAGATGGATGAACTTATGAAATTATTTGCTACTAAGAGTTCTTCTTCTGATCCTAATGATATGCCTTTGTTCACGTTGATTGAGAATAATAATGAATCTTTGGATGTGATTTTTATTGGTAGGAATAATTTTGGTAATAACGCATATAGAGGAAACTTCAATTCTAGGCCTTTCCATAGTAATTCCTCTAATAATTATGGTAATTCCTACAACAACTCTTATGGAAATTTCAGTAAGATGCCCTCTGATTTTGAGACTAGTGTTAAAGAATTTATGAACTCGCAAAATAATTTCAATGCTTTGCTTGAAGAAAAATTGCTTAAGATTGATGAGTTGGCTAGGAACGTGGATAGAATTTCTCTTGATGTAGATTCTTTGAAACTTAGATCTATTCCACCTAAGCATGATATCAATGAGTCTCTCAAAGCCATGAGAATTTCCATTGATGAGTGCAAAGAAAGAACCGCTAGGATGCGTGCTAAAAGAGATTGCTTTGTGAAAGTTTGTTCTTTTAGTTTTCATGATAATAAAGATGAAGATCTAAAGAGATTGATGTGTCTCCTATTAAATCCTTGTTTTCTAGTATGAATCTTGATAAAGATGGGATTGGAGATGAATCAACTTTAGTTAAAAGGCGTCCCAATGGTTCGGAGTTTTTAGATCTTGATGCTAAAACTGTTAAAAGTGGGATTGAAGGGGTCAAAACTTTACATAGCAATGAACCCACTATTTTTTATTTCAAGGGATTTAATTATGACAATTGATCTTTAATATATTGTATTTCCTTGTTGCAATCCATGCTAAATTATCCTCGTGCTTATAGTCAAAATAAAGCTTTTACCAAACACATAGTTGATGCTTTAATGATGAGTGGGAACCTACTATTAAAATTAAGATTAAAGTCATGAATGCTATGCTTTGTGTGATTTGGGTGCAAGTGTTTCCATAATTCCAAAAGCTTTGTGTGATATGTTAGGTTTCCATGAACTTGCTGATTGTTCTTTAAATTTGCATCTTGTGGATTCTACCATTAAGAAACCTCCGGGAAGGATTAATGATGTTCTTATTGTTGCAAATAGGAATTATGTACCCGTAGATTTCATCGTTCTTGATATAGATTGCAATCCTACATGTCCTATTATTCTTGGTAGACCTTTCCTTAGAACGATTGGTGCAATTATTGATATGAAGGAAGGAAATGTTAGATTTCAATCTCCGTTAAGGAAAGGCATGGAACACTTTCCTAGAAAGAAAATAAAATTAACTTATGAATCTAGTATGAGATCTACTTATGGATTGCCTACCAAAGATGGCAATACCTAGATCTATTCTTGTATCATGCCTAGCTAGGGGCGTTAAACGATAGAGCTTGTTGGGAGGCAACCCAATTTTATTTTATTTGCTTTTGCTTATGTTTAGTAATAAATAATTCATCTATCTTATGGTTAGATGTGGTTTTGTGTTTTAATTAGTGTTTGTGCCAAGTAGAACATTTGGGAAGACATGGGTGAAGTTTATGCGATCATGCTGTAAAAAACAGAAACTTTTGCGCTCACGAGAATTGCTGCCATCTTTTACTGGAGAGTGCTTTTAAGTTGATTATTTTTGAAGATGATTAATAGAAAAATTCCCCACGTCCACCAATTTATTTCAAAAAAAATAGAGTTACAGAAGTATTTGAAAGTTACAGATTGCTACAGACTGTTCTGTTTTTGACAAATTAATTTTTGCGTGTGTTGTTTGCTTATTTTGATGAATCTATGAGTAGTATCGGGGGGTATGAATCATAGAGAAGTTGGAATATAGTGGGTTTAACACCAATATAAACAAATAATGAGTTCATTACATTACCTTTGAGTGGTGGTTCGTTTTCTTATACTAACGGAGCTCACGAGATTTTTGCTAAGTTTTGTGTTGTGAAGTTTTCTAGTTTTTGGGTAAGGATTTGATGGACTATGGAGCAAAGAGTGGCAAGAGCCTAAGCTTGGGGATTCCCAAGGCACCCCAAGGTAAAATTAAAGGACAACCAAAAGCCTAAGCTTGGGGATGCCCCGGGAAGGCATCCCCTCTTTCGTCTTCGTCTATCGGTAACTTTACTTGAGACTATATTTTTATTCACCACATGATATGTGTTTTGCTTGGAGCGTCATGTATGATTTGAGTCTTTGATTTTTAGTTTACCACAATCAACCTTTCTGGACACACATTTTGAGAGAGATACACATGAATCGGAATTTATTAGAATACTCTATGTGCTTCACTTATATCTTTTGAGCTAGATAGTTTTGCTCTAGTGCTTCACTTATATCTTTTTAGAGCACGGTGGTGGTTTTATTTAATAGAAATTATTGATCTCTCATGCTTCACTTATATTATTTTGAGAGTCTTTTAGAACAGCATGTTAATGTGCTTTGGTCATAAAATTTGTCCAAATATGATAGGCATCCAAGATGGGTATAGTAAAAACTTTCATATAAAGTGCATTGAATATTGTGAGATGTTTGATAGTTGATGATTGTGTTGAGATATGAGGATTGTGATATTAGAGTCATGCTAGTAGAGTAGTTGTGAATTTGAGAAATACTTGTGTTGAGGTTTGCAAGTCCTGTAGCATGCCCCTATAGTAACCGTTGTGTGACAAGTTTGAAGCATAAGGTATTTCATTGATTGTCATCCTTGGTGTGGAGGTCGGGATCGCGCGATGGTTAACTCCTACCAACCCTTCCCCTAGGAGCATGCGTGTAGTATTTTGTTTTGCTGACTTGTAGATTTTTGCAATAAGTATGTGAGTTCTTTATGACTAATGTTGAGTCCATGGATTATACGCGCTCTCATCCGTCCACCATTGCTAGCCTCTCTTTTACCGCGCAACTTTCACCGGTACCATACACCCACCATATACCTTCCTCAAAACAGCCACCATACCTACCTATTATGGCATTTCCTTAGCCATTCCGAGATATAATGCCATGCAACTTTCCATCGTTCTGTTTACTATGACACGCTTCATCATTGTCACATTGCCATGCATGATCATGTAGTTGACATCGTATTTGTGGCTAGGCCACCATGCATAATTTTTCATACATGTCACTCTTGATTCATTGCACATCCCGGTACACCGCCGGAGGCATTCATATAGTGTCATACTTTGTTCTAGTATTGAGTTGTAATCTTTGAGTTGTAAATCAATAGAAGTGTGATGATCATCATTATTAGAGCATTGTCCCAAATAAAAAATTAAAAAGAAGAAGGAAAGGCCAAAGAAAAAAATAAAAAAGAAAGAAAAAAAAGGGACAATGCTACTATCTTTTTCCACACTTGTGCTTCAAAGTAGCACCATGATCTTCATGATAGAGACTCTGTTGTTTTGTCACTTTCATATACTAGTGGGAATTTTCATTATAGAACTTGGCTTGTATATTCCAACGATGGGCTTCCTCAAATGCCCTAGGTCTTCGTGAGCAAGCAAGTTGGATGCACACCCACTTAGTTTCTATTGTTGAGCTTTCATACATTTATAGCTCTAGTACATCCGTTGCATGGCAATCCCTACTCACTCACATTGATATCTATTGATGGGCATCTCCATAGCCCATTCATACACCTAGTTGATGTGAGACCATCTTCCTCTTTTTGTCTTCTCCACAACCACCATTCTATTCCACCTACAGTGCTATATCCATGGCTCACGCTCATGTATTGCGTGAAAGTTGAAAATGTTTGAAAAAAATTTAAGTATGAAACAATTTCTTGGCTAAAACCGGGGTTGTGCATGATTTGAGTATTTTGTGTGATGAAGATGGAACATAGCCAAACTATATGATTTTGTAGGGATGAAGTTTCTTTGGCCATGTTATTTTGAGAAGACATGATTGATTTGTTAGTATGCTTGAAGTATTATTATTCTTATGTCAATATTAAACTTTTATCTTGAATCTTTCAGATCTAAACATTCATGCCACAATAAAGAAAATACATTGAGAATTATGTTGGGTAGCATTCCACATCAAAAATTCTGTCATTTACCTACTCGAGGACGAGCATGAATTAAGCTTGGGGATGCTTGATATGTCTCCAACGTATCTATAATTTTTTATTTGTCCATGCTATTATATTATCTGTTTTGGATGTTTAATGGGATTTATTATACACTTTTATATTATTTTTGGGACTATCCTACTAACCCAAGGCCAAGTGCAAATTGCTGTTTTTTGCCTATTTTAGTGTTTCGCAGAAAAGGAATATCAAATGGAGTCCAAATGGAATGAAACCTTCGGGAGAGTCATTTTTGGAATAATTGCAACACAGAAGACTTGGAGTACACGCCAGGAAGCAAACGAGGGGGCCAAGAGGGCACGGGGCGCGCCCCCCCACCCTCGTGGGCCCCTCGTGGCTCCCCTAACGTGCCTCTTCCTCCTATATATACCTACGTACCCTGAAAACATCGAGGAGCACCACAAAACCCTAAGTCCACCACCGCAACCTTCTGTACCCATGAGATCCCATCTTGGGGCCTCTTCCGGAGCTCCACCGGAGGGGGAATTGATCACGGAGGGCTTCTACATCAACACCATAGCCTCTCCGATGAGTTGTGAGTAGTTTGCCACAGACCTTCGGGTCCATAGTTATTAGCTAGTTGGCTTCTTATCTCTCTTTGGATCTCAATACAGAGTTCTCCTCGATCTTCTTGGAGATCTATACGATGAAATTCTTTTTGCGGTGTGTTTGTTGAGATCCGATGAATTGTGGGTTTATGATCAAGATTATCTACGAACAATATTGGATTCTTTTCTGAAATCTTTTATGCATGATTTAAATATCCTTGCAAGTCTCTTCGAATTATCGGTTTGGTTTGACCTACTAGATTGGTAGTTCTTGCAAATGGAGAAGTGCTTGGCTTTGGGTTCAATCTTGTGGTGTCCTTTCCCAGTGACAGCAGGGGCAGCAAGGCACGTATTGTATTGTTGCCATCGAGGATAAAAATATGGGATTTATATCATATTGCATGAGTTTATCCCTCTACATCATGTCATCTTTCCTAAGGCGTTACTCTGTTCTTATGAACTTAATACTCTAGATGCATGCTGGATAGCGGTCGATGTGTGGAGTAATAGTAGTAGATGCGGAATCATTTCGATCTACTTGTCACGGACGTGATGCCTATATACAATGATCATGCCTAGATATTCTCATAACTATGCGCCGTTCTATCAATTGCTCGACAGTAATTTGTTCACCCACCGTAGAAATCTGCTATCATGAGAGAAGCCACTAGTGAATCCTACGGCCCCCGGTTCTATCTTCATCATATTTATCTTCCATCAACTATTTATCTTTACTTTACATTTGTTTTGCAATCTTTGCTTTCAATCTACATATCAAAAATACCAAAAATATTATCTTATCATCTTTATCAGATCTCACTTCTGCAAAGTGGTCGAGAAGGGATTGGCAACCCCTTTATCACGTTGGTTGCAAGGTTCTTATTTGTTTGTGCAGGTACGAGGGACTCGCGCGTGGTCTCCTACTGGATTGATACCTTGGTTCACAAAAACTGAGGGAAATACTTACGCTACTATGCTGCATCACCCTTTCCTCTTCGAGGCAAAACAACGCAAGCTCAAGAAGTAGCAATTCCGCCGGTGGAACTTCCCTCCCGGAGGGGGAAATCATCGTCATCATCATCACCAAAAACTCTCCCATCTTGGGGAGGGCTATCTCCAAAAACATCTTCAACATTACCATCTCCTCTCAAACCCTAGTTCATCTCTTGTGTTCAATCTTTGTACTGGAACCTTAGATTGGTGCTTGTGTGTAACTAGTAGTGTTGATTACATCTTGTAGTTGATTACTATATGGTTTATTTGGTGGAAGATTATATGTTAAGATCCATTATGCTATTCAATACCCCTCTGATCATGACCATGTGTATCACTTTTGAGTAGTCACTTTTGTTCTTGAGGTCACGAGAGAAATCTTGTTGCAACTAATCATGTGAACTTGATATGTGTTCGATATTTTGATGTTATGTATGTTGTGAATCCCTTAGTGGTGTCACTTGAACATCGACTACATGACACTTCACCGTGTTTGAGCCTAAGGGAATGCATTGCGGAGTAGTTATTAGTTATGGGTTGCTAGAGTGACAGAAGCTTAAACCCTAGTTTATGCGCTACTTCGTAAGGGACCGATTTGGATCCAAATGTTTAATGCTATGGTTAGATTCTATCTTAATACTTTTCTCGTAGTTGTGGATGCTTGCGAGGGGGTTAATCAGAAGTAGGAGGTTTGTTCAAGTAAGAACAACACCTAAGCACCGATCCACCCACATATCAAATTATCAAAGTAGTGAACACAAATCAAGCCAATATGGTGACAGTGACTAGATGAAATTCCCGTGTGCCCTCAAGAACACTTTGCTTATTACAAGAAACCGTTTTCTCCTGTCCTTTGACACAAAAGGATTGGGCTACATTGCTGCATACTATTTGCCGTTACCGTTACTTGGTCGTCACAAATTATCTTGCTATCAAACTATTTGCTACTTACAATTTCAGTGCCTGCAGACATTACCTTGCTGAAAACAACTTGTCATTTCCTTCTGCTCCTCGTTGGGTGATGTCTACTACGCAACCTTCTTCTTGTAGACGTTGTTGGGCCTCCAACTGCAGAGGTTTGTAGGACAGTGGCAAATTTCCCTCAAGTGGATGACCTAAGGTTTATCAATCCGTGGGAGGCGTAGGATGAAGATGGTCTCTCTCAAACAACCCTGCAACCAAATAACAAAGAGTCTCTTGTGTCCCCAACACACCCAATACAATGGTAAATTGTATAGGTGCATTAGTTGGGAGAAGAGATGGTGATACAAGTGCAATAAGGATGGTAGATATAGGTTTTTATAATCTGAAAATATAAAAACAGCAAGGTAACTAATGATAAAAGTGAGCGTAAACGGTATAGCAATGCTAGGAAACAAGGCCTAGGGTTCATACTTTCACTAGTGCAAGTTCTCTCAACAATAATAACATAACTGGATCATATAACTATCCCTCAACATGCAACAAAGAGTCACTCCAAAGTCACTAATAGCGGAGAACAAATGAAGAGATTATTGTAGGGTACGAAACCACCTCAAAGTTATTCTTTCTGATCGATCTATTCAAGAGTTCGTACTAGAATAACACCTTAAGATACAAATCAACCAAAACCCTAATGTCACCTCAAGTATCCATGGGCATGATTATACGATATGCATCACACAATCTCAGATTCATCTATTCAACCAACACAAAGAACTTCAAAGAGTGCCCCAAAGTTTCTACCGGAGAGTCAAGAAATAAACGTGTGCCAACCCCTATGCATAAGTTCACAAGGTCACTGAACCCGCAAGTTGATCACCAAAACATACATCAAGTAGATCACGTGATATCCCATTGTCACCACAGATAAGCACATGCAAGACATACATCAAGTCTTCTCAAATCCTTAAATACTCAATCCGATAAGATAACTTCAAAGGGAAAACTCAATCCATCACAAGCGAGTAGAGGGGTAGAAACATCGTAAGATCCAACTATAATAGCAAAGCTCGCGATACATCAAGATCGTGCCATCTCTAGAACACGAGAGAGAAAGAGAGAGAGAGAGAGAGAGAGAGAGAGAGAGAGAGAGAGAGAGAGAGAGAGAGAGATCAAACACATAGCTACTGGTACATACCCTCAGCCCTGAGGGTGAACTACTCCCTCCTCATCATGGAGAGCGCCGGGATGATGAAGATGGCCACCGAAGAGGGCTTCCCCCCCCTCCGGCAGGGTGCCGGAACGGGGTCTAGATTGGTTTTCGGTGGCAACAGAGGCTTTCGGCAGTGGAACTCCCGATCTAGGTTATTTTCCACAGGTTTATGTATATATAGGAGATGTTGGAGTCGGGGACAAGTAAAGGGGACCTCCGGGCTATCCACGAGGCAGGGAGCGTGCCCAGGGGCGCCCCCTACCCTCGTGGGCAGCCCGGGAACCTTCTGGTCCCCCTCCGGCACTTCCTGGGCTTCTTCTGGTCCAAAAGTAACCTTCGTTGAGTTTCAGGTCAATTGGGCTCCGTTTGCTATTCCTTTTCTGTGATACTCTAAAACAAGAGAAAAACAGAAACTGGCACTGGGCTCTGGGTTAATAGGTTAGTCCCAAATATCATATAAAAGTGTATATAAAAGCCCATAAAACATCCTAGAAGGATAATATAATAGCATGGAACAATAAAAAATTATAGATATGTTGGATACGTATCATTGGGTTTGACACTAATACTTATCGAAAGGACTACGGTTGATCCCCTATACTTGTGGGTCATCAAGACTCTTTTCTGGCACCATTGCCGGAGAGTGAAGCACTGATGTCTACTACGCAACCTTCTTCTTGTAGACGTTGTTGGGCCTCCAAGTGCAGAGGTTTGTAGGACAGTAGCAAATTCCCCTCAAGTGGATGACCTAAGGTTTATCAATCCGTGGGAGGCGTAGGATGCAGATGGTCTCTATCAAACAACCCTGCAACCAAATAACAAAGAGTCTCTTATGTCCCCAACACACCCAATACAATGGTAAATTGTATAGGTGCTCTAGTTCGGTGAAGATATGGTTATACAAGTGCAATATGGATGGTAGATATAGGTTTTTGTAATATGAAAATGTAAAAACAGCAAGGTAAGTAATGATAAAAGTGAGCATAAACGATATTGCAATGCTTTGAAACAAGGCCTAGGGTTCATACTTTCACTAGTGGAAGTTCTCTCAACAAGGATAACATAAGTAGATCATATAACTATCCCTTAACATGCAACAAAGAGTCACTCCAAAGTCACTAATAGAGGAGAACAAACGAAGAGATTATTGTAGAAACCACCTCAAAGTTATTCTTTTTGATCGATCTATTCAAGAGTCCGTACTAAAATAACACGAAGCTATTTTTTCCGTTCGATCTATCCTAGAGTTCGTACTAGAATAACACCTTAAGACACAAATCAACCAAAACCCTAATGTCACCTAGATACTCAATTGTCACCTCAAGTATCTGTGGGCATGATTATACGATATGCATCACACAATCTCAGATTCATCTATTCAACCAACACAAAGAACTTCAAAGAGTGCCCCAATGTTTCTACTGGAGAGTCAAGACGAAAATTTGTGCCAACCCCTATGCATAAGTTCACAAGGTCACTGAACCCGCAAGTTGATTACCAAAACATACATCAAGTAGATCACGTGATATCCCATTTTCACCACAGATAAGCACGTGCAAGACATACATCAAGTGCTCTCAAATCCTTAAAGACTCAACCCGATAAGATAACTTCAAAGGGAAAACTCAATTCACCACAAGAGAGTAGAGGGGAGAAACATCATACGATCCAACTACAATAGCAAAGCTCACGATACATCAAGATCGTGCCATCTCGAGAACACGAGGTTGAGAGAGAGAGAGAGAGAGAGAGAGAGAGAGAGAGAGAGGGAGAGAGAGAGAGAGAGAGAGAGAGAGAGAGATCAAACACATAGCTACTGGTACATACCCCCAGCCCTGAGGGTGAACTACTCCCTCCTCGTCATGGAGAGCGCCGGGATGATGAAGATGGCCACTAGAGAGGGATTCCCCATCCGACAGGGTGCCGGAACGGGTCTAGATTGGTTTTTGGTGGCTCCAGAGGCTTGCGGCGGCGGAACTCCCGATCTAGGTTATTTTCTAGAGGTCTGGGTATTCATAGGATTTTTTGGCGTAGGGCACAAGTCAGGGGGTCTTCGGGCTGTCCACGAGATAGGGGGCGCGCCCCCCACCCTCGTGGGCAGCCCGGGACTCTTCTGGCCCAACTCATTTACTCCGGGGGATTCTTTTGGTCCATAGAAAATCATCAAAAATTGGCACGTCAATTGGACTCCGTTTGGTATTCCTTTTCTGTAAAACTCAAAAACAAGGAAAAAAACAGAAACTGGTACTAGGCTCTAGGTTAATATGTTAATCCCAAAAATCATATAAAATAGCATATAAACGCATATAAAACATCCTAGATGGATAATATAATAGCATGGAACAATAAAAAATTATAGATACGTTGGAAACGTATCAAGCGCTCTTGTCGGAGTGTGAGCAAACCGATCTCAATTGACGGCAAAATGGCCAACTCGCTGCTCCTTGAGAGAAACGAGGAGCGAGAACACAGACGGGCTAGGTATCGCGCGAAGGCCAAGAAATATTAGAGCATGATCGATGACATCATTACATGTTTGATATTTTTTGAATAATTGTATACCACAGGTACTTTATCATAGATTAAATTAAAATAAGAGTGCACACGCTCCACCATGGGGTTCCTAGTACCTGGATACTACTACTAGGCGGCCCTACTACTACTAGTAAGTTGTACTACTCGTACTACTAAAACCTTGTGCTTGGCTCTTCGCCTCTTCGGGAAGTTGAACAATGATGGTACTACAGTGTATGCCTCTGGCAATCTGACACCGAATGAACTATTGCACGTCCACCGCATGGGCAAGGGAGAGGTTGCATTAGTCAAATGCTTCTCCTTGTCCTGCGAGCCACCGTGCTTCTGGTAGACGGAGAGGGCGTAGTGCTGTATAAAGCAAGGTTCACCTCATCCTACAAGCTTCTCCTGCTGCGACTTGACGAGACACGACAAAGTAGTGCTAGTCCATGATCTGGCTTATTTTTTTGGCGGGTAAATGAGACAGCTTTATTCATATAAAAGCATTCTTAGGGCAATCAGCCAAGAGACTGGTCACTAGGAAGCTAGGAGTTTCATCAAGCCAGCTCTCGGTCACATTCAAAGTGCATGCATGCTTCGCAAAAAGATGCGCCAGAAGGTTTTCTCACCTGTTTACATGCTGAATATCAAAAGAAGAGAAATTATTACTGATCAGCTCTCGTATTTCCAACAGGACAGGAGCCAGAATTAAGTGAGCATTGTGGCGACTGTTACAGAGTGTCGCCAACTCCATGCGATCAACTTCCATTATCACATGCGAGAAACCTCTCGAAGAGAAGCAAATGCGTTGAAGATTGCTTGATCACAGATTAAAATAAAATAAGAGTGCACATGCTCCACCATGCGGTTCCTTGTAGTAGTACCTGTAGTAAACCTTGCGCTTGGCTCTTCGCGTCTTCGGGAAGTCGAACAATGATGGTACTACAGTGTATGCTTCTGGCAATCTGACACCGAATTAACTGTTGCACATCCATCGCCTGAGCGAGGGAGAGCTTGCATTTGTCAAAAGCTTCTCCTTGTCCCACAAGCTTCTCCTCATCCTGCAAGCTTCTCCTCGTCCTGCGAGTTGACGGGACAAAACAAAGTAATGCTAGTCCATACTGCCTCCTTTTCTGGTTAATATGGCTTAATTTGAAATGAGATAAATACAGTTGCAGTCACTCTATATTTGAAAAAAATACGGTCAATGGACTTCATAGTACACTCATTGCGGTCAATATAATACGTTTTCTGGTGTTTATACTGTCACTAGCTCACCCTCGTTGAGTACGTGTGTGCATGCACGTGTAGGTTAGCACTTGGCCGTGAGCGTGTGTGTTCCGTCGTGTGCTCGGGCACGCACGCATTAGGGCACCGCGCGCGTTTTTGTGTGCATGTGTACATGTGACTGTTGCATGTGTGCACGAGGTTGTAGTCCCTCACATTCACATGTTCATATTTCAAAGCTTTGTCAAAACATATCATGCAAGGTATGCTCTTTCATTGTTCATGCATGCATTATTGCCCATATTAATACTCTGCAATGCTATCATGTCATATGGGACATCCAGCATCCGAGTCCACGTGTCTAACAAGAAAATAGAGATAAGTACGAGAGAGACTCGGGAACGGCCATACATGTAGGGGGAGTACGTGCATGGGTCATGGTAATATGACTAAATGAGCAGTCAAATCACACAGTAAGTTGCTTGGACGAAGCAACCATCATTTTACTCTTTGGTTCAATGACACGTACGCAATATAAAAATGGTTGATATGAAGAGAAAAGGAAAGTCGGTCCTCTATATATACACTATTAGAATCCTAAGCTACAAGTCCGCTTGCTTGGGTTGCTCGCTTCACACTCTCTCGCATAGAACGACGGTGGCCACACTGGCCTGATCCCGCCGCCAGGCGAAGGGGAGGATGTTCTGCGTTGACGCGGTCGGTAGTGGCGAGGGAGAAAACCCACTATTGGTGCGTCACGGTGGGGGGGGCCGGCTGTATGGGCTGATGCAGCCTCTCACCGGCCTTCTAGCCACAACCCGACGTCCCAGGTAGTACAACTTCCTTTTGGAGCCAGCTTGCTCCACTGCCGCAACTCCCCACGTAGCTCCATCTTCATGTGGATCTTTCTCTACTATTTTTCGGGGGGGGG
>LR738711.1:730618922-730630592 GCA_902687465.1 Secale cereale
CCTTCTTGTAATGCCCAGGTTGGAGTTATACCTCCTACGTGTCGAGGCACGACTTAAAGGCATAATTCCATCCTAGAATGATCTCAAGTTTGGTAATCTTTGCACAACTCATGTAAAAGAGGAGATAGTAAACTGAAAATAGTTGGCTTACACTCGCCACGTCACAGAATTTCAGTACAAGTCTCAAACATCATACATTAAGAGCACTACAACCCTCTAAGGGCAAAAGCCAAATGTCAAAGTACCAAACTCAGATAAAGTAAACCACAGACGGATCGAATCCTAGTAAGAGACTCCACTACTGATCGTCCGGGTAGCGCACGTAGTACCGACTACGCTCCTCGTCGTACTCCCAATCCAGCTCGGTGCCATCACCTGGATAGCTCACAGCTGGACCTGCATCTGGTGTGTGAAGTAACTGTGAGCCACAGAGGACTCAGCAATCCCGTCTCCGGGTAACAAGACTATCAAAGCCTTTGGGTGAGGAAAAGGCTGAAGAAAAGAATAAGTCTGCAGCAACTAGCATCTAGCTTACGCAAGTGAGAGCGAGAATAGAAGGCCTCGGCAAGAAGTGATCACGAAGTGATCCTAGCTACAAGCTCACAATCATAACCCCTCCGTGTTCAACTCCCGAATCCCTATTCGGAGATTGACAGTCACGGAACACACGCTGGTAGTGTATTAGTAACATTGTGTCAAGTTATCTACAACCGGAATTAACAAGCTCCCATCTGCCACATAACCGCGGGCACGGCTTTCGAAAGTTCAAACCCTGCAGGGGTGTTCCAACTTGACCCATTACAAGCCCACGATCCGCGGAGTCGCAACTCCAAAGTGGGAAGACCCGAGTATCCTCGGAATCCCGTGCTCAAGATATACCGAGCTAAGGTAAGGCTAATCCAGCTAATCCTCCCGGCGTGTCGACACCCTGATCGTAGCCGCGCGTATCTAGGTCTCAGGACACGACCGGATGGGCGATTCTACGGGTGGATACCAGATACCTCGGGTTGCCCCAAGGCGGCCCCGCAGAACCCCCGTTTCGGACCAACACTCATGTGGAGCACTGGCCCGGGGTTGTTGATTAAGAAAGAGGGTTAATTACTCCCTATGCAAGTTTAGTTTGTTATTAGGCAAATAGTACCAATGTTGGGATTTGCTGGAAAAGACTTAGCACTTAGCGGTTTATCGAGGGGGTCCCATACACCCCAACCGTGTTAGGAACGCATAATCAAGGAACATAATACCGGCTTATATGGATCCTAACAGCATGAGTGGAACAAATCACCAAGCAAAAGGCTTAGCCTTCCACCCTTGCCAATATATAGATGATTTCATTTAAGCATTTATATGGTGTGATATAACCCAACCAAACTTCAACATGGAGCAAGCATCTTCACTTCACCTGCAACTAGCAACGCTATAAGAAGGGCTGAGCAAAGCGTACTTAGCCAAGCAACGGTTTGCATAGGTAGGGTGGTTAAACATGGCAATTGGTTACAAGTAGGAGGCTGACAAGAAGAACATGGGCATCGAGGCAAAACTATAGATCGAGACTACTAGCAATAGTCAAAGATAGTAATGTTATCGGGGTTCGGTCATCTTGCCTGAAGAGAAGTCGTTCGGATCGTAAGAAGGGTCCTCGTGCTCAACCTCGTTGGAAACCTCGTGCTCAACTTCGTACCCGGTCTCAGCTTCCGGCTCTAAACAAAACAATCACACCAAGCACCAATCAACAAGATGCAATGCGCACTCGAAAAACATGAATGCATGATGGATGCACTAAGGATGCAAATGGAGCACGGAAAACATCACTCAAGCAAAACACCTCAAAACAAGATAACAATTTGATATTATTAATATACACAGAAAATCACCCAAGTTTGATATAAGATTCGCTGAAATCGGAGTTACGGGCTAAAAGTTATGCCCGAAACAAGATTTGAGCGAAAGCTGAAAATTACAGCAACATAGCATCTTTGGAGCTCAAAATAATTAAGATACAGCACCCAAAAAGCATGGAAAAGGACATGAACACAAACTAGACATATAGTACAGCAACTAGGTCCAAAGTGCACCCCCAACGGAGTCACGGATCAATAGCAATGATCTTGGACATATTGAACTTTGCAATAAAATTCTGGCATCAGAATTTTATTGAAACTTTAGAGCAAAAGATAAACATGCTACAGCCACTTAAATGGACATGTGAGGACATGGATGGAAAGACAACAATATATACTACAAGGAACAATCAAAATCCACCCCAAAACTAACATGCTTTGTCCTAGAACATCACACGAACATGGCATCGGAACGTTACAGATTTCAGACTTAGTGAAAATCACTAAGTCCCAAAACAGCAACATCATCATAGCATCAAAAAGAGCATGTTTAAGTCACCTCAAAACTAAACATTGCAAAGGGTAAGCACCTCATCGAAGTGCACATGAAGGTGATCCCGAAACACACAAGCATGCATCATAGAGGTGAACACAACGATTGCAACGAGCTCAACAAGATGGCATTTCATGACAAGTGAAAACACAACATGTGAACATGGCACTTTGCAATAATGATAACAAGGAAATAATAAATCTACCATGCAACCTATCACAAGCATCACGTAGTTCGTGGCAAGACGAACACGTGGACATGTCATTTGCATCGTTTGGACAAACGAGCTAAAAGATACCACACGTCAAAGGTGGCATGAAAATAACACATAGCAGCAGTTTATATCATGATGAACTCTTGCAACAGCAAAACAAGTGTCTAGAAGACATCTAATATGCATGATGTGACGCCCGGATAGTTAAGTTACAGTAACCCTCTACTAATGACGACACACCACCGCAATTACTGTTGATAATCTAGTGTTAGTTCGAAAACCGGTTCGAGTTCGAATTTAAAATAAAGTCAAACTATAAAAGTTTTCAATTATCAAAACAAAAATGTTCTAAAAGTAACAAATAAATCATATGTAATATTGGTGGAGAAACCACACTTTTATAAAGAGTTTAAATGCAATATAATAAATAAAACACTAGCCAAACAATTAGTGAAATGCCTTATACAAATAATTAAAATATTAAACTATTTTATGTTGTTGCCCAAACTTATGTGGGAGTGGCATACTTATTAACACTAAATTTGGGACTGCCTTTATAATTTACAAAACTAAAATAAATGAGGAACTAAAATTAAAGAGAAATGGATAAACTATAAAGATAAAAAAACAAACAAAAGAAAGAAAAGGAACCCCGGCCCCCTCCCCTCGCCGTTCGGCCCGACTGGGCCACCAGGCCGGCCCACCTGCCGCGCCCATATCCCCCCACCACCCGAAACGCTAACCCACCGACACCCCCACTACCCCCCACTCCCTTCGATCCCCTCTGCCCCGATCTGGATCGAACCAGCCTCCCCCCCGCCGCCGTTCGCCGTCGCCGGCGTCGCCAGCCGCCGCCTGGACCTCGCCGGAGGCCACGCTGCCGGAGCTCCCCCCCCACCGGACTGCATCCCCTGCGATGCGTCGCCCCCGTCCCCCACCGCAAGGACCACTGCCCCGTGCCCTACTTCTCACCGGTGAGGCCCTCGGCCTCCGCCTCCTCCTTCCCCCTCTTGTCGCCGGCGCCGTCCACAGCACGCACACGCACACCGACCCTTACATGCGCCAACCGCCGCCCCGCCGTGCTGCCTTGCTACTGCCGCCGCGGCAGTCAGCCACCGCCGTGCGGCCGCCCCCTGGCCCCGCCTTCCTCCGCCCCCCCCGCTCACCGTGCTCCTGCCGCGCGCACCCGCGGTCACCGCGTCTGCGGCCATCGCTCGCCGCCGTTGCCCCGCTCCGCCTCTGCCGCAGTCCCCTTCCCCTCCCGTCGCAGCCTCCCCCCGTCGGGCGCCCCTCCGCTGCTTGCCCTCGCGCCTCCGTCCACGCGTCGCCGGCCTCGCTCTGCCCGCCCCATCGCCTCGCTCCGGCAGCCGCACCGCTTCCTCTGCCTGCTGCCGCCTCGCCCAGCCGCTTCCCTGGCGCTGGCCGGCCACGCCCTAGCCGCCCCAGGCCATCGGCTTCGCCTGGCCTCGCCGTGCCGCCCCGCTCAGGCCACGGCCGCCGGCGACGGGCCGCGCACTGGTCCCCTTCGCCGCTGGCCGAACGCCCTGTCGGGCGGGCGGGCGCTCGTCGCCCGACTCCGCCCAACGCCCGCCCCGCTTGGCCACTTGGGCCAATGACACATGGGGCCCAGCCCCTGAACGTTAAAAAAAAGGGGATAAAAAAATGTATATATAATAAAAATAATTAATAAATATTAATAAATAATAAGAGGTTTAATTAATTAATTAATTAATTAATTACTTAATTAACTTAATTAATTCTGTTAGATTAACCTAATCACTAATTAACGTAATTAACTGTTAATTAACTAATCTGTCAATGACATGTGGACCCCAGGCGTCAGGTTTGACTTAGTCAACCTGTTGACCTGCTGACGTCATGGTGATGTCATGCTGACATCACCTATCACTGTTCTGGATAATGTTCTATTAAATTAATTAATTAAATTCCTGAAATTAATAAAAACTTTAGAAAATCATATCTTTTAAACCGTAACTCGGATGAAAATACTTTATATATGAAAGTTGCTCAGAACGACGAGACGAATCCGAATACGCGGTCCGTTCGTCCACTACACCTCTCTATCATACAGAACATGCAACATTCCCCTCCGTTTCATCTGCCCGAAAACGCGAAACACCGGGAATGCTTTCCCGGATGTTTTTCATCCTTGCCAGTATCACCTCCTACTGCGTTAGGTCACACGTAGCACCCCGTATTGCCTTGTTATATTTTGTGATGCTATTGTTTGCTCTGTTATTTATTTGTTTCCCCTTCGTTGCTTATTTCGGTAGACTCCGATACTGTGATAGACCCCGAGGCCATTGGTGCTTCGGTGTTCGACTACGGCTACGCTTCCGAAGATTCCTTTCGTCTGCAGAGCTTCCAGGCAAGCCCCCCCTTTGATCACCAGATATCGCCTATTCTTCTCTCTACTGCTTGCATTAGAGTAGTGTAGCATGTTACTGTTCGGTTACTCCTATTCTGCTGCATAGCCTATCATTGTTGCTACAACTGTTGATACTTTACCTGCCATCCTAATGCTTAGTGTAGGATGCTAGTATTCCATCAGTGGCCCTACACCCTTGTCCGTCTGCCCTGCTATTCTATCGGGCCGTGATCACTTGGGGGTGATCACGGGTATATACTACATACATTTTACATGACACATGATGATGGTTCGGATATGGGGGCTGAAGGGGCAGGTGGTTCCACCCAGGTAGTGGTGGGCCTGGGTTCCCGACAGCCCCCTGATGGTTACTTTGTGGCGGAGCGACAGGGCAGGTTGCGACCACCTAGGAGACAGGTGGGCCTGGCCCTGGTCGTTGTCCGCGGTTATTTCATAATAACACGTTTAACGGGATCTTGGTATTTGATCTGAGTCTGGCCATTTGGTCTATACGCACTAACCAGCTACGTGGGAATAGTTATGGGTACTCGACGTCGTGGTATCAGCCGAAGCCTTCTTGACGTCAGCGACTTAGCGGCGCGCGCCGGATTGGACTGGAAAGCCTACTCTGGTATTAGGAGAGGCTAGGTCTGCTTATCGGCCGCGTACGCAACGTGCAGGTGTGCGTTGGGCGATGGGCCCGGACCCCTGCGCGCCTAGGACTTAGACCGGCGTGCTGACCTCTCTGCTGTGCTTAGGTAGGGCTGCGACGTGTTGATCTTCCGAGGCCGGGCATGACCCTGGAAAGTGTGTCCGGCCAAATGGGATCAAGCGTGCTGGGATATGTGGTGCACCCCTGCAGGGAAGTTAATCTATTCGAATAGCCGTGTCCCTCGGTAAAAGGACGACCCGGAGTTGTACTCGGACCTCATGACAACTAGAACTGGATACTTAATAAAACACACCCAGACAAGTTCCAGATATAACTCGATGGTTGCTCTCTCACAGGGTGATGTGCGGGAGGATCGCCGGGTAGGATTATGCTTTACGATGTTACTTGGTGAACTCTTCTGCTACTCAAGACGGAGGCTGCCAGAAGCTTTGATAGTTGTTACTATTCCATCTACTCCCTTCCACTGCTGCAAGATGGAGGCTGCGAGAAGCGAGGAAGCTTGTTACTTACCAGCTACTCTCTTCTTCTGCTGCAAGATGGACGTGGCGAGAAGCATAGTCTTCGTTTGGATTAGCTATCCCCCTCTTATTCTGGCATTCTGCAGTTCAGCCCACAGATATTACCCCCTTACACAGATATCATTGCATATGTAGTGTAGATCCTTGCTTGCGAGTACTTTGGATGAGTACTCACGGTTGCTTTTCTCCCCCTTTTCCCCTTTTGTTCCTTCTTCTCGGATGACGCATCCAGATGGTGGAGTCCAGGAGCCAGAAGATCCCGATGATGTTTCTACATGGAGTTCGGCTTCGAGGAGTAGTTAGGAGGTCCCAGGCAGGAGGCCTTGCCTTTTCGATCGTTGCTACTTTTGTGCTAGCCATCTTATGGCACCTTGTTTAACCTTATGTCTGTACTCAGATATTGTTGCTTCCGCTGACTTGTCTATGATCGAGCACTTGTATTCGAGCCCTCGAGGCCCCTGGCTTGTAATATGAAGCTTGTATGACTTATTTTACTTTTAGAGTTGTGTTGTGATATCTTCCAGTGAGTCCCTGATCTTGGCCGTACACATTTGCGTGCATGATTAGTGTACGGACAAATCGGGGGCGTCACAAGTTGGTATCAGAGCCGACTGCCTGTAGGAATCCCCCTTTCCAACTCCTTGGCCGAAGTTGAGTCTAGTCTTTGAAAAACAACTTTACTAACTTGTTGTGTGACTTACGGGCCCACAACACCATTGGGTGGTATTAGGATCTTTTACTCCTCGTCTATACTCTGGGACTCTTATCTCTCTTCTATTCGGGATAAATGAATTTTGCTAAACCTAACATTAGGATCTCGTTATCACTTTCACCCGGAGAGTGCCTTATGATCGATGATCGTCTGCTGCACCAGAAGACCCTGAAGATACTCCCCGTGGTTAACCCGAGAACTTGTGCTCATCGCCTTTGCAAATCACTATCACCGATATGTCCTTGTGGATATCTGCATGCACTGGTCATTCTCATGATCATTCCTCGTCGCTCTTGTTGTTACAAGATGCCTCGAAATATTCTCCGTTGTCTTGAGAATCCTTTGAGTTTACTGCCCTGCAATTTTATTGCACATGAAAACCCTTACGGTTACTTCCTCACATTTATCGAGGATCCATCCTTCTCGATCGTTCATATGTCTCTCAAAAATTTTCGGAATACTTTTCGATGTTTCGAAAATCCTCTGCAGGTTGTTACTCTTGAAATTCTTGCCTGCTTGCATTATGGATAATTCCAGGTGACTAGTAGTCTTTGTTAGCATCCCTTGTCTTAGTCATTTTGAGCCTATTGATTCAATGTGTGCGTATGCACGCAGTCATCGGGTTATCCTTTTTGAAATTATCTTTTCGACTCAGACGTCACTCCGGACATGAGTTGGTTCTCGGCAATTCAAACCTTTACTGATTGTCCAACTAAGTGTTTTCAGCTTATCCATCCTTGATCAGAGCGTCTGCTTTTGATCCCTCCTTTTGGAAACCATAATTTCTTTCTATATTAAGCATCAGACTAATCAGGTGATTCTTGAATCTGATGCCTCTGCATTCTTTCTTCCTCTGAGTGAGTATCGATACTCACATCAGCTCCGTTGCGGATCGCCCAATCCATTGTTGGATTGTTATCCGACAGTGTCCTTCATATTTAATCACCTTGTGAGTTCTTCCCCTGATACATAATGCCTTTGGTAAATTGTATCCTCTGCTTGGCCAACCATGCTCTGCTTTCGAGCTCGTGTTTTTACTTTTGAAACTTGTGGTATATGTTACTAAGATGCCCGATGGGTTGAACCTATGCCTTCCCCTAATTGTGAAAACCCGAAAGTTTTCACAAGTCATAACCTTCCGGTGTTCTACCGGATAAAATTCCAACACTACAGTTTTATCAAAGCAAGAGGTAAATGAAACGTATGCATTGGAGAAATGGGAGTCGACCTTGAGCTTTTGTTCATGCCCATGGAAACGAGGTAGACCGTCTCGGGAGCTTCTTGCAAAATGATTTTCATCTAAATAATTCTTCGGTGTCAATAGAATTTGATCCCTTGCAGTTATGGTTTCGACCATGCTGTCCTTATTCAATATATCTGGAATAAATCCATTCCAGGCCTCGTCAATTTTTGACAAGATTAAAGCATCTACTGTCATAGGTCAATGGCCTAGTTCAACTTCTATTGTGTTCTACCTTCGAGTTTTACCCTCTGATATCTCGAGGATATAATGCCTTTGCACTACACCTTTTGAACTTTTGATGAAGTAATACCTTTGCTTGTCGTAAACACTCTACGGGTTCTAGGTTGCCGTCAACCGAGGACACCGTTTAGTAAATCAAATCTGCTCTAAAAATTCAACAACCCTAGTAGATGTTACTGGGAAATTTTTAAACTCAATCTGGTTTATTCCTAGACTATCGGGTACATCCCTTGTCTAGCTATCTTCGGCTGTGCTACCTCGTCCTTCTTTGGTGCACGAATTCTTCAGAGATTGGGCACAACTTACGTCGAGCTTTCAACATCTGGTTGCTTGTTCAGTAAGGCAACTTTGATTCCGATCTTGCATCTTTTATATTGATCCATTAACTTGCCACTTCGTCTTTCCCTTGCTTGTTGCCGTTGTTGTTTGATTGCATCCTCTTGAAACCTCCCGGCAAATATGTCGGACCACTTTCAACACTTTGACTTCTTCCGAGATGTCAACTGTGTTCATGATGAGGAATACTCTCCTTGCCCTTGATGATTTTAGTTATCATCGACAACACCCTTGACTTCCTTTCATCGCGAGCTTGTCCATGTTATGGATGCAACTTGCTATCCAGCTTGTGTTGTGTTCTGCCTTGAAGTATTAATGTCTTTTATGTCGAGAATGTTGTGGGGATTGCTTCACCTCTTAGAGATTCTCGGTATGATGATACTTCTCACCATCACCATTCTTCCTTGGTACCCGTGTTGTTTTTATCCGGGATACCAATATACTAACGATGTTGTTTGAGTTCTATACTTCTAGCAACCCTATTGCTATTAAGTTAGCGATCGATAGTTCATTCTTTGACTGTTGGTTATTGAATCATCACTCTAACAATTATATGGCTGCCTAAGGTCATATTTCGGGCACACCTTTCAACTAATGATTAATGGTGTATGTTTTCCTCGAGCATACAACATTATATCATTTGAATTGACAATTGTCATCTTCTTGTTCATATTATTATGGAAATCCATCCATTTGGAATTCTCGATGAATTGTCGCTGAGCCCATCAGCCACCTCCTCATCCTATCCTTGGTTTAATGATGAACTATTGTTTTGGGAACCCGCTCCCATAGTTAATTTCTCGAGAATCTTGCAATTCCATTTCGTCGATTTGTGATGCACCTCTTCTTCTCGAACATCCTGAGTCTGAGGTAAAACGACACCAATCGGATCTGAATCTCGGTCAGATATGATGGTTGGGACAACTTTCTAGTAGTTGTAATATTGGTCCTTTGATGACTCGGTAATATGATGTCATGCCCAGCACCCCTGGGTGGAGGACCTATCATTATATTCTCTTCTGCAAGGATAACTATTCTTCCAGGAGGAAATTGTAAGACTTATTTTATAACTTGCTCATGATGGATCATTTGTGTATCCAAAGTCTGGCCCTTGATTGAAACACCATATCATTGCTACCTCGAAGCATGACTATGATACCCCGCTCATCAACAAGAACATTGGAGGCGTGATGCTAAATGTTTCTTGGTCAGTTATCCAAACACCGATGTATGGGTAACATCTTGATTAATCCTTGCCTCTTTATCTAAATGATTGGGTACTTGCTCTCCTACCCTGTATGCCATGTTCTTCTTGTCCATGGGAAGGATACACTCCTAATAATTGTGTGTAATCACCATTTTCCTTTCCATTTGTTTGTTTAACCTTTCTTTGATCTACATATAATCTAAGCAGTAATATTTTTCTGCTTAGGTAAACACCTTGGTGTACAACTCTGTCAGTAAGAACTTGATTCTATTGATGATAACATCCTGGTACTACCGCTGAACGAGAACTTTGCCTGTTGGTCCGCCTCGTTTCAACGAGCGGGAAGATGGTTCTCTTCGTTCCTCGTCCTAGGTACCGACCTTGTTGGCGACATAGCTGACAAGCTATCCACTGACATGCCTCCCTGTCGAGGCTGTGCAAGGTGTCACCACCCTTCCTACTCTTAACCCACATGGTGGGCCCATAACCCACAGGTCCACTGGATCGAAACCTGACTCTTCTTTACAACCCGGATTCTAATGTATCCTTTGCACTTGGCTTCGTATATGATTCACGAGCTGAATTCTACTATGTTTCATCCTGGTATCAAACACCATGTTATTCACGTTGTTCATGCCCCATTCCAGCTTCTGTCTAGGCATCGCATGATTGCCTACCCATTTGAAACTTTGGTACCATCGTATAGTGCACTCAATGAATTCATCAAAATACTACTCGTAGGGTACTTCGTGTATCACTTTCTGAATTCGCCGTCGTATGCACAGACTTCGTGGAGATACGTTCCTCCAAAGTTTTTCCCCCCGTTCGCGTTCGTAGGACGATGGAGATCCTAAAGAAAGGATGACGGCATGATTACGATGACTTGGAGCAGAGAAATGAAGACATCAACGAAAGGGATCTAGCTCTTCGAGATGAGCGACCAAGACCGAGAAGAATCTTTAGAAGTTCGTAACCAGATTCCCCCCCCCCTTACTCCACCGCTTAAATCTCGGGACGAGATTTCTTGTAGTGGAGGAGAATTGTGACGCCCGGATAGTTAAGCTACAGTAACCCTCTACTAATGACGACACATCACCGCAATTACTGTTGATAATCTAGTGTTAGTTCGAAAACCGGTTCGAGTTCGAATTTAAAATAAAGTCAAACTATAAAAGTTTTCAATTATCAAAACAAAAATGTTCTAAAAGTAACAAATAAATCATATGTAATATTGGTGGAGAAACCACACTTTTATAAAGAGTTTAAATGCAATATAATAAATAAAACACTAGCCAAACAATTAGTGAAATGCCTTTTACAAATAATTAAAATATTAAACTATTTTATGTTGTTGCCCAAACTTATGTGGGAGTGGCATACTTATTAACACTAAATTTGGGACTGCCTTTATAATTTACAAAACTAAAATAAATGAGGAACTAAAATTAAACAGAAATGGATAAACTATAAAGATAAGAAAAAAAAACAAACAAACAAAAGAAAGAAAAGGAACCCCGGCCCCCTCCCCTCGCCGTTCGGCCCGACTGGGCCACCAGGCCGGCCCACCTGCCGCGCCCATATCCCCCCACCACCCGAAACGCTAACCCACCGACACCCCCACTACCCCCCACTCCCTTCGATCCCCTCTGCCCCGATCTGGATCGAACCAGCCTCCCCCCCGCCGCCGTTCGCCGTCGCCGGCGTCGCCCGCCGCCGCCTGGACCTCGCCGGAGGCCACGCTGCC
>LR738711.1:730630701-730655017 GCA_902687465.1 Secale cereale
CCCGTCGCAGCCTCCCCCCGTCGGGCGCCCCTCCGCTGCTTGCCCTCGCGCCTCCGTCCATGCGCCGCCGGCCTCGCTCTGCCCGCCCCATCGCCTCGCTCCGGCAGCCGCACCGCTTCCTCTGCCTGCTGCCGCCTCGCCCAGCCGCTTCCCTGGCGCTGGCCGGCCACGCCCTAGCCGCCCCAGGCCATCGGCTTCGCCTGGCCTCGCCGTGCCGCCCCGCTCAGGCCACGGCCGCCGGCGACGGGCCGCGCACTGGTCCCCTTCGCCGCTGGCCGAACGCCCTGTCGGGCGGGTGGGCGCTCGTCGCCCGACTCCGCCCAACGCCCGCCCCGCTTGGCCACTTGGGCCAATGACACATGGGGCCCAGCCCCTGAACGTTAAAAAAAGGGGATAAAAAAATGTATATATAATAAAAATAATTAATAAATATTAATAAATAATAAGAGGTTTAATTAATTAATTAATTACTTAATTAACTTAATTAATTCTGTTAGATTAACCTAATCACTAATTAACGTAATTAACTGTTAATTAACTAATCTGTCAATGACATGTGGACCCCAGGCGTCAGGTTTGACTTAGTCAACCTGTTGACCTGCTGACGTCATGGTGATGTCATGCTGACATCACCTATCACTGTTCTGGATAATGTTCTATTAAATTAATTAATTAAATTCCTGAAATTAATAAAAACTTTAGAAAATCATATCTTTTAAACCGTAACTCGGATGAAAATACTTTATATATGAAAGTTGCTCAGAACGACGAGACGAATCCGAATACGCGGTCCGTTCGTCCACTACACCTCTCTATCATACAGAACATGCAACATTCCCCTCCGTTTCATCTGCCCGAAAACGCGAAACACCGGGAATGCTTTCCCGGATGTTTTTCATCCTTGCCAGTATCACCTCCTACTGCGTTAGGTCACACATAGCACCCCGTATTGCCTTGTTATATTTTGCATTAGAGTAGTGTAGCATGTTACTGTTCGGTTACTCCTATTCTGCTGCATAGCCTGTCATTGTTGCTACAACTGTTGATACTTTACCTGCCATCCTAATGCTTAGTGTAGGATGCTAGTATTCCATCAGTGGCCCTACACCCTTGTCCGTCTGCCCTGCTATTCTATCGGGCCGTGATCACTTGGGGGTGATCACGGGTATATACTACATACATTTTACATGACACATGATGATGGTTCGGATATGGGGGCTGAAGGGGCAGGTGGTTCCACCCAGGTAGTGGTGGGCCTGGGTTCCCGACAGCCCCCTGATGGTTACTTTGTGGCGGAGCGACAGGGCAGGTTGCGACCACCTAGGAGACAGGTGGGCCTGGCCCTGGTCGTTGTCCGCGGTTATTTCATAATAACACGTTTAACGGGATCTTGGTATTTGATCTGAGTCTGGCCATTTGGTCTATACGCACTAACCAGCTACGTGGGAATAGTTATGGATACTCGACGTCGTGGTATCAGCCGAAGCCTTCTTGACGTCAGCGACTTAGCGGCGCGCGCCGGATTGGACTGGAAAGCCTACTCTGGTATTAGGAGAGGCTAGGTCTGCTTACCGGCCGCGTACGCAACGTGCAGGTGTGCGTTGGGCGATGGGCCCGGACCCCTGCGCGCCTAGGACTTAGACCGGCGTGCTGACCTCTCTGATGTGCTTAGGTAGGGCTGCGACGTGTTGATCTTCCGAGGCCGGGCATGACCCTGGAAAGTGTGTCCGGCCAAATGGGATCAAGCGTGCTGGGATATGTGGTGCACCCCTGCAGGGAAGTTAATCTATTCGAATAGCCGTGTCCCTCGGTAAAAGGACGACCCGAAGTTGTACTCGGACCTCATGACAACTAGAACTGGATACTTAATAAAACACACCCAGACAAGTTCCAGATATAACTCGGTGGTTGCTCTCTCACAGGGTGATGTGCGGGAGGATCGCCGGGTAGGATTATGCTTTACGATGTTACTTGGTGAACTCTTCTGCTACTCAAGACGGAGGCTGCCAGAAGCTTTGATAGTTGTTACTATTCCATCTACTCCCTTCCACTGCTGCAAGATGGAGGCTGCGAGAAGCGAGGAAGCTTGTTACTTACCAGCTACTCTCTTCTTCTGCTGCAAGATGGACGTGGCGAGAAGCATAGTCTTCGTTTGGATTAGCTATCCCCCTCTTATTCTGGCATTCTGCAGTTCAGCCCACAGATATTACCCCCTTACACAGATATCATTGCATATGTAGTGTAGATCCTTGCTTGCGAGTACTTTGGATGAGTACTCACGGTTGCTTTTCTCCCCCTTTTCCCCTTTTGTTCCTTCTTCTCGGATGACGCATCCAGATGGTGGAGTCCAGGAGCCAGAAGATCCCGATGATGTTTCTACATGGAGTTCGGCTTCGAGGAGTAGTTAGGAGCTCCCAGGCAGGAGGCCTTGCCTTTTCGATCGTTGCTACTTTTGTGCTAGCCATCTTATGGCACCTTGTTTAACCTTATGTCTGTACTCACATATTGTTGCTTCCGCTGACTTGTCTATGATCGAGCACTTGTATTCGAGCCCTCGAGGCCCCTGGCTTGTAATATGAAGCTTGTATGACTTATTTTACTTTTAGAGTTGTGTTGTGATATCTTCCAGTGAGTCCCTGATCTTGGCCGTACACATTTGCGTGCATGATTAGTGTACGGACAAATCGGGGGCGTCACACATGACAACAACAGGTAAAACGCAGAGGACATCTCCACGAACGTCTGGACATGCTACACGCGCAAAACGGAGCAACATGCACAAAGTTACAGCAGGTCAAAGATTGCATAACAGAACAGTAAAACAGAGACTTAGATCTAGGGTTCAACCTCTGGATCTGGAAAAAAACGGACGGGCCGGATCTGGTGACTGGGCTGGCCCGCGCGAGGAAGAACTGTGCGGTGCGGCGGCGGCCCACCGCGGAGCGGGGCGGCGGCCCGCGCGGTGCGGAGCGGAGGGAGGCCCGCCTGGCCTCGGCTGCGGCCCGGCGCGCGGATCCGGTGGGATGCGGCCCGGCAGCCCAGGCGCGGTGTTGCGGCGCGGAGGCGCGGCGGCCTGCGCGGCGGAGGAGGCCTGCCCGGAGCTGGGCCGGGGATGCGTTACGGGCCTGACGCTCGCGGCGGCGTGCGGTACGGGCCTTGGCCCAGGCGGCGGTGGCGATCTGGCGAGGCAGCGCCCGCAGGAGCGGTAGGCGAAGGGCGGCGGCTGGAGGGCCCGCTCGGGAGCGCGGGGAGGCCTGGCGCCTGACGGATCGGGCCCCTGCGTCGGGTGCGACGAAGTGGTCCCGCGGGGGCGGATCCCGGCGCGGTCGGCCTGGCGCTCGAGGGAAGGAACCAGGGCGGTTGCGGTCGGAGGCTGGGTGGCGTTGACCTCGCCCAGATCGAGGATCCGGTCGGCGGTGCTGGTTGGATCCGATGGATCCCCTCGGGATCCGGGAGAAATCTGGATCTGAAGTGAAAATGGAAAAAAAAGAGGGGAGAGAGGAGGAAGAAGAAGGGGATGCCCAAAATAGACTAGGGGGGTCTATATGTAGCAGTTTTTTTAGGGTTAGGAGGGGATTAGGGGCGCTAGGAGCCCTCCGATCGCGATCCGACGGATCCGATCGCGAGGGTTGATTTAAAAGGCCTAGACGGAGATAAAAGACTGCAGTAGGGATGTTTCTGGGACACGAAGTGAAGGCACTTCGGACCCACACGAACAACGGATGGAAAAGTCAACGGAGTCCAAACGAGACGAGATTTGAGAGGCGGGTTGCACACAACAAAACAACAACACAGACCACAACCTCGCGGCACACCGGTAACGTAAAACGCCCGAACAACAAAGTAGGCCTACGGGACGTCACGGACACGTGAGGGAGCTCCGGAATGCGAAACGGACAACGGGAAGAAACACGACGAACCGGATGCAACCGACAACACAAATGCAATGCAATGCACATGTCTACATGATATGAATGAATGCCACACACTCACACAACAAAACGACGAAAGCCCGAATGACAAAGAACCCGGAATGGAAATAGATGAAGCCGGAGATATATTATGTACCCAAAAGGGAAAGTATTACATCCGGGGCATTACAAACTCTCCTCTACTACAAAAAGATCTCGTCCCGAGATCTAGGACTGGAAAAAGGAAGGGTACTCGGAACGAAGATGATCTTCTCGTTCCCACGTAGCTTCTCGGTCTGTGTGATGTGACCACTTGACTTTCAGAAACTTGATGGACTTGTTGCGAGTCTTGCGTTCGGTTTCTTCGAGAATTGCAACTGGATGCTCTCGGTAGGAAAGGTCTTGTTGAAGATCAATCTCCTCAAACGGAATCATGTGCTCAGGTGCCTTGAAGCATTTGCGAAGCTGAGACACATGGAAGACATCATGAACATTTGCAAAATTGGAAGGGAGCTCGAGCTGATAGGCTAGATCGCCTCTTTTGCCAAGAATCTTGAAAGGCCCGACGTATCTAGGAGCAAGTTTTCCTTTGATACCGAATCTTTGGGTTCCTTTCATCGGAGAAACTCGGAGATAGACATGATCACCGATGTCGAAAGCCAAATCACGATGCTTTCCGTCATAGTAGCTCTTCTGACGCGACTGAGCGGCCTTGAGATTCTCACGTATGACTTTGCACATTTCTTCGGCTTCAGAGATCAAGTCATTGCCAAGAAGTTGGCGTTCACCTGTTTCAGACCAGTTTAGAGGGGTACGGCACTTTCTGCCATAGAGAATTTCAAACGGTGCTTTGCCTGCACTTGCTTGAAAGCTGTTATTGTAAGAGAACTCGACAAATGGAAGGCAGTCTTCCCATTTCATGCCGAAGGAGATGACACAGGCTCTGAGCATATCTTCTAGAATTTGATTCACACGCTCGACTTGACCACTAGTCTGAGGGTGAAAGGCAGTGCTGAACCTGATCTTCGTGCCCATGGCGTACTGAAAGGAGTCCCAGAACCTTGATGTGAACAAGCTGCCACGGTCTGAGGATATCACTTGAGGAATGCCATGTAGGGACACAATTCTGGAAGTGTACAGCTCTGCAAGTTGAGCTGCATTGATTGATTCTTTGACTGGAAGAAAGTGAGCGACTTTGGTAAGCTTGTCAATCACCACAAAGATAGCATCATTGCCTCGCTTGGATTTAGGAAAGCTAGTGACGAAGTCCATTTCAATGTGGTCGAACTTCCACTCTGGAATAGGAAAAGGTTGGAGAAGACCGGCTGGACGTTGATGTTCTGCTTTCACTCTTCTGCATACATCACATTCATTCACGAATTGGGCAATCTCCCTTTTCATGCGTGTCCACCAGTAAGATTGCTTGAGGTCTTGGTACTTCTTGGAACTGCCAGGATGAATGGAAAGGAGAGAGTCATGAGCTTCTTCCATTATGAGCTTCCTGAGATCACCTTTGGGAACAACGAGTCTGTCCTCGAAGAACAAGGTATCTCTCTCATCAACACGGAAGCACTTATATTTTGGAGTGCCCTTTGCAATCCCATGTTTCACTTTCTTCACCATGGTATCACTGAGCTGGGCCTCACGGACTTGATCTTCCAAGGTAGGAGCAATTTGGAGATTTGCAAGAAAACCCTGCGGAACAACTTGAAGGTTGAGCTTCCTGAATGCTTCACAAAGCTCAGGCTGGTACGGCTTGATAAGAAGGCTGTTGCAATATGCCTTTCTGCTCAAAGCATCTGCAATCACATTCGCCTTGCCAGGAGTGTATTCAATGCTGGGGTTGTACTCTTGGATCATCTCGACCCAACGAGTCTGGCGGAGGTTCAGATGCGGCTGTGTGAAGATGTACTTCAAGCTCTTGTGATTAGTGAAGATGTCAACCTTTCTGCCCAACAACAAATGTCTCCACGTAATCAGAGCATGTACCACAGCTGCTAGCTCGAGATCGTGTGTGGGATAGTTCTTCTCACTGGGCTTGAGCTGCCGAGAAGTATATGCCACAATTTTCTTATCTTGCATAAGCACACCACCAAGACCTTGAAGAGAAGCATCGCAGAACACCTCATAGGGCTTGGTTTCATCCAGAGGAGTCAGAACTGGAGCAGAGACAAGCTTCTCTTTGAGGGTTTTGAATGCGACTTCACATTCTGGAGACCAAAAGTATTTGACATTCTTCTGAAGCAGGTTGGAAAGAGGCTTGGCAATCTTGGAGAAGTTCTCCACAAACCTTCTGCAATAGCTGGCAAGACCCAGAAAACTGCGGAGCTGCTTGACGTTCTGAGGAGCTTCCCAGTTGACAATTGCTTCAACTTTCTCGGGATTAACCGCAATACCGTCAGCTGAGATGATGTGGCCCAGGTACAAAACCTTATCAAGCCAAAACTCGCACTTTGAGAACTTGGCATAGAATTTATGCTCTCGGAGTCGATCAAGAACCAGACGCAAGTGCTTTTCGTGATCTTCTTCATTCTTGGAAAACACCAGAATATCATCCAGATACACAAGCACGAATTCGCCAGTATAGGGGTTGAAGATGTAATGCGTCATCCTTGAAAAGGTAGGAGGAGCATTGGCGAGACCGAAGGACATGACGGTATACTCGTATGAACCGTAGCTCGTTCTGAAGGCCGTCTTGGGAATGTCTTCCTCGCGAATGCGAATTTGATGATAGCCCATTCGGAGGTCAAGCTTAGAGAACACTTTAGCTCCTTTGAGCTGCTCAAAGAGTTCGTTGATGTTGGGGAGCGGATACTTGTTCTTAATCGTCTTCTTGTTCAATGGCCGGTAGTCAACACAGAGACGCTCCGTGCCATCTTTATTCTTGACAAATAAGACGCCACAGCCCCACGGAGATGTACTCGGTCTGATGAGACCCATACTCTCCTGCTTATCAAGCTGCTTCTTCAATTCCTTCAATTCATCCGGAGAGAGCTTGTATGGACGCCGGCAAGCAGGCTCAGTGCCCGGCTCGAGTTCAATGACAAACTCCACCTGACGGTGTGGAGGCATGCCTGGAAGATCTTCTGGAAAGACGTCTTGATATTCGTTCACCACTGGAATTTGCTCTATGGCATTAATTTCACCCTTAACATTAAGAGAGAAAAGCCGAATAGTATTATCCCTGGAGGCGAAGATAATCACATCTTCATCAGAATGAGTCATCTTGACTTCCTTCTATGCACAATCAATGTGAGCATCGTGCTGAGAAAGCCAATCCATTCCGAGAATGAGGTCAATATCAGAATGACCAAGAATCACCGAAGAAGCCAAAAATCGATAATCACCCATGCGAATGGAAACATCCGGAGCATATAAACTGGAATGCATCTGCTTTCCCGGAGAAGAAACTGCCAACTGCTTCGGTAACGCTGCTGTGGTCACACTATGCTTGGATGCAGACGGGTATGACATGAAAGAATGTGAAGCACCCGAATCAAATAACACTTTAGCTGGAAAAGAGTTAACTGGAAGGTTACCCAGAATGACATCAGAAGAAGCCTCCGCTTGTGCTGCATTCATCAGATTGACCCTTGCAGCCTTTGGATCATGCCTGACAATAGCTGAACTCACAGGTGGAGGAGGAGGAAGACGCTTCGGATTCGGACATCTGTTGGCATAATGACCCTTCTGGCCACACTTGTTGCACACCACTTCAGAGAGAGGACGGAAAAGAGAGCCACTTGACTTGGAGCCTTGAGACTGAAACTGCTTCTTCGACTGGTTGCTCGGGTTGGGTTGGTGGGAGAAACCACGACCACTAGAGTTCTTGTTGTTGGAGTTGTTGAAGTTGCTGGAGTTGTTGTATGGAGCTCGAATCACTGGAGGAGGAGGAAGCCAGAATTTCTGTTGTTTCGCAGCCAACTGAGACGATGAGGAAGAGTGAACAGCATCTCGAATTCTCTTCTTAGAAGCCTCCATCTTAAGCTGAGCTGCTTCTTATTTCAAAGCCATGTTATAGAACTTATCGAATTCGTCTGGCTCGAACAAAGTGAGAGCAAGCTGAAGTTCATCTTTGAGACCTCCACGGAACTGATAGATTTTACTCTTTGCATCAGGAATGTCTTGCTTTGCATAGCGAGCGAGGTTTTGGAACTTGACATTATACTGATAGACTGTCATGGAGCCCTGCTTGAGGTTGCGGAATTGCTCACGCATACCCTCGATGACACTTGTAGGAATGTGATGCGAGCGGAAATCCTTGCAAAAATTCTCCCAAGAGATCACTTGACCCGGCCTTGAGTCTTTGTACTGCTGCCACCAGTCAGCTGCTTGATCTTTTAGTTGGAAGGCTGCAAACTTCACATAGTCATCTTCTTTCACGTTACTGCACTCAAAATGCTTCTTTATGTCGGTCAACCAATCCTCAGCATCAAGAGGGTCGACACAGTAACTGAAAGCTTTAGGATTGTTAGCCAGGAACTGGTTGAGAGTAGCATGGTGCTGCTGGAAGAAGTTGCCTTGGTTCATTGGAACACCCTGATTAGCTTGATTAGCTTGATTAGCTTGCATCATCTGCATCATCTGCATCATCAACTGAGTGTTCTGAGCAGTAGTCTGCATAATTGCTCTCCAAGCCTCAGGCGGAGGAGGAGGGGAAGGAGGACGTTCTGGAACCTCTTCACCCTCTGGGTTAGCATTCGGAACCCTTTTCGGAGCCATCCTATAAGAGATGACCACGAATCAGCAATTGATTGACAAAAGGAATAAGCTGAATCAATGGAATGAATTGCAACAAGTCTTCACAATAGTCATTCGAACAATAAGAACGAATGAAATCATCCGAACAAGAGGAACGAATGAATTTCTCAGTTAATTGATAACATCAGTCTTCACGAGAAGCCACATAGGGAACAAAATGAAAAATAAGAAAAACAACAAGGTACGGACAGGAACAAACACAAGAGAGGAGTTTCGTTCTAACATCTTTGTGCTGAAAGCATATGAACGCGTTACGAAAAGGTTTTGCAATCCCCGGATCAGCATAGCCAAGGACCCTTTAAGATGCAACTCCTGATAGTAACATCGGTCATATAACCCCTTCACTCAATGTCGAACCCCGAACTCACTAACCTGCATTCGTTGGAAGAATGCGTACGATCTACTGGATAAAACCCACCTATAGTTTTCCGAAAGATTCCAGTTATGCAATCAGGTGTTGGGGATACACGGGAAGCACCGCGCAATCAACTCTAACCTACATCCAGGTGTATCCATCCTTCAACACATAACCAGTCTTTCTCGGAAACTGTGTACCTCGGACCTTCGAAAACATCCACTATAGCAAGCTATGGCAATACTCCCGAACTACCTCCCCAGTACTGGGTGATGTCGGGGTTATCTTGCCACTGGCCGTATAGGGGAGATTTTCGATGTCGGCCGTCTTAAGTATTTAGTACTGCCGCGATATGCTTGTTACAATGATACCCCGAAGCTCAACTCCTCGGTAACAGGAGGCATCGGGAACAATATCCTTGTCACAAGAACATCGAAACAACCCCAGAATACTCGCGGGATTCCTAAAAAAAAAATTGTGCAAATTTTGAAGATAGGAGAGACAAGAGTAGACGTCAGGAGTCCTCACCAGAGAGAAAGGGGATGAGAAGCAAAGAAATCCTACTCTCCGATATAATATAGGACTCAAAAAGTTTTCAGTGTGTGCCTAGACTCAACCGTCAACGGTTCGATCAAATAGTGGGGGCTCCTAGGTCGGAGAAGGCTCTGAATACCAACTTGTAATGCCCAGGATGGAGTTATACCTCCTACGTGTCGAGGCACGACTTAAAGGCATAATTCCATCCTAGAATGATCTCAAGTTTGGTAATCTTTGCACAACTCATGTAAAAGAGGGGATAGTAAACTGAAAATAGTTGGCTTACACTCGCCACGTCACAGAATTTCAGTACAAGTCTCAAACATCATACATTAAGAGCACTACAACCATCTAAGGGCAAAAGCCAAATGTCAAAGTACCAAACTCAGATAAAGTAAACCACAGGCGGATCGAATCCTAGTAAGAGACTCCACTACTGATCGTCCGGGTAGCGCACGTAGTACCGACTACGCTCCTCGTCGTACTCCCAATCCAGCTCGGTGCCATCACCTGGATAGCTCACAGCTGGACCTGCATCTGGTGTGTGAAGTAACTGTGAGCCACAGAGGACTCAGCAATCCCGTCTCCGGGTAACAAGACTATCAAAGCCTTTGGGTGAGGAAAAGGCTGAAGAAAAGAATAAGTCTGCAGCAGCAACTAGCATCTAGCTTACGCAAGTGAGAGCGAGAAGAGAAGGCCTCGGCAAGAAGTGATCACGAAGTGATCCTAGCTACAAGCTCACAATCATAACCCCTCCGTGTTCAACTCCCGAATCCCTATTCGGAAATTGACAGTCACGGAACACACGCTGGTAGTGTATTAGTAACATTGTGTCAATTTATCTACAACCGGAATTAACAAGCTCCCATCTGCCACATAACCGCGGGCACGGCTTTCGAAAGTTCAAACCCTGCAGGGGTGTTCCAACTTGACCCATTACAAGCCCACGATCCGTGGAGTCGCAACTCCAAAGTGGGAAGACCCGAGTATCCTCAGAATCCCGTGCTCAAGATATACCGAGCTAAGGTAAGGCTAATCCAGCAAATCCTCCCGGCGTGTCAACACCCTGATCGTAGCCGCGCGTATCTAGGTCTCAGGACACGACCGGATGGGCGATTCTACGGGTGGATACCAGATACCTCGGGTTGCCCCAAGGCGGCCCCGCAGAACCCCCGTTTCGGACCAACACTCATGTGGAGCACTGGCCCGGGGTTGTTGATTAAGAAAGAGGGTTAATTACTCCCTATGCAAGTTTAGTTTGTTATTAGGCAAATAGTACCAATGTTGGGATTTGCTGGAAAAGACTTAGCACTTAGCGGTTTATCGAGGGGGTCCCATACACCCCAACCGTGTTAGGAACGCATAATCAAGGAACATAATACCGGCTTATACGGATCCTAACGGCATGAGTGGAACAAATCACCAAGCAAAAGGCTTAGCCTTCCACCCTTGCCAATATATAGATGATTTCATTTAAGCATTTATATGGTATGATATAACCCAACCAAACTTCAACATGGAGCAAGCATCTTCACTTCACCTGCAACTAGCAACGCTATAAGAAGGGCTGAGCGAAGCGTACTTAGCCAAGCAACGGTTTGCATAGGTAGGGTGGTTAAACATGGCAATTGGTTACAAGTAGGAGGCTGACAAGAAGAACATGGGCATCGAGGCAAAACTATAGATCGAGACTACTAGCAATAGGCAAAGATAGTAATGTTATCGGGGTTCGGTCATCTTGCCTGAAGAGAAGTCGTTCGGATCGTAAGAAGGGTCCTCGTGCTCAACCTCGTTGGAAACCTCGTGCTCAACTTCGTACCCGGTCTCAGCTTCCGGCTCTAAACAAAACAATCACACCAAGCACCAATCAACAAGATGCAATGCGCACTCGAAAAACATGAATGCATGATGGATGCACTAAGGATGCACATGGAGCACGGAAAACATCACTCAAGCAAAACACCTCAAAACAAGATAACAATCTGATATTATTAATCTACACATAAAATCACCCAAGTTTGATATAAGATTCGCTGAAATCGGAGTTACGGGCTAAAAGTTATGCCCGAAACAAGATTTGAGCGAAAGCTGAAAATTACAGCAACATAGCATCTTTGGAGCTCAAAATAATTAAGATACAGCACCCAAAAAGCATGGAAAAGGACATGAACACAAACTAGACATATAGTACAGCAACTAGGTCCAAAGTGCACCCCCAACGGAGTCACGGATCAATAGCAATGATCTTGGACATATTGAACTTTGCAATAAAATTCTGGCAGCAGAATTTTATTGAAACTTTAGAGCAAAAGATAAACATGCTACAGCCACTTAAATGGACATGTGAGGACATAGATGGAAAGACAACAATATATACTACAAGGAACAATCAAAATCCACCCCAAAACTAACATGCTTTGTCCTAGAACATCACACGAACATGGCATCGGAACGTTACAGATTTCAGACTTAGTGAAAATCACTAAGTCCCAAAACAGCAACATCATCATAGCATCAAAAAGAGCATGTTTAAGTCACCTCGAAACTAAACATTGCAAAGGGTAAGCACCTCATCAAAGTGCACATGAAGGTGATCCCGAAACACACAAGCATGCATCATAGAGGTGAACACAACGATTGCAACGAGCTCAACAAGATGGCATTTCATAACAAGTGAAAACACAACATGTGAACATGGCACTTTGCAATAATGATAACAAGGAAATAATAAATCTACCATGCAACCTATCACAAGCATCACGTAGTTCGTGGCAAGACGAACACGTGGACATGTCATTTGCATCGTTTGGACAAACGAGCTAAAAGATACCACATGTCAAAGGTGGCATGAAAATAACACATAGCAGCAGTTTATATCATGATGCACTCTTGCAACAGCAAAACAACTATCTAGAAGACATCTAACATGCATGACAACAACAGGTAAAACGTAGAGGACATCTCCACGAACGTCTGGACATGCTACACGCGCAAAACGGAGCAACAGGCACAAAGTTACAGCAGGTCAAAGATTGCATAACAGAACAGTAAAACAGAGACTTAGATCTAGGGTTCAACCTCTGGATCTGAAAAAAAAACGGACGGGCCGGATCTGGTGACTGGGCTGGCCCGCGCGAGGAAGAACTGTGCGGTGCGGCGGCGGCCCACCGCGGAGCGGGGCGGCGGCCCGCGCGGTGCGGAGCGGAGGGAGGCCCGCCTGGCCTCGGATGCGGCCCGGCGCGCGGATCCGGTGGGATGCGGCCCGGCGGCCCAGGCGCGGTGTTGCGGCGCGGAGGCGCGGCGGCCTGCGCGGCGGAGGAGGCCTGCCCGGAGCTGGGCCGGGGATGCGGTACGGGCCTGACGCTCGCGGCGGCGTGCGGTACGGGCCTTGGCCCAGGCGGCGGTGGCGATCTGGCGAGGCAGCGCCCGCAGGAGCGGTTGGCGAAGGGCGGCGGCTGGAGGGCCCGCTCGGGAGCGCGGGGAGGCCTGGCGCCTGACGGATCGGGCCCCTACGCCGGGTGCGACGAAGTGGTCCCGCGGGGTCGGATCCCGGCGCGGTCGGCCTGGCGCTCGAGGGAAGGAACCAGGGCGGTTGCGGTCGGAGGCTGGGTGGCGTTGACCTCGCCCAGATCGAGGATCCGGTCGGCGGTGCTGGTTGGATCCGATGGATCCCCTCGGGATCCGGGAGAAATCTGGATCTGAAGTGAAAATGGAAAAAAAAAGAGGGGAGAGAGGAGGAAGAAGAAGGGGATGCCCAAAATAGACTAGGGGGGTCTATATGTAGCAGTTTTTTTAGGGTTAGGAGGGGATTAGGGGCGCTAGGAGCCCTCCGATCGCGATCCGACGGATCCGATCGCGAGGGTTGATTTAAAAGGCCTAGACGGAGGTAAAAGACTGCAGTAGGGATGTTTCTGGGACACGAAGTGAAGGCACTTCGGACCCACACGAACAACGGATGGAAAAGTCAACGGAGTCCAAACGAGACGAGATTTGAGAGGCGGGTTGCACACAACAAAACAACAACACAGACAACAACCTCGCGGCACACCGGTAACGTAAAACGCCCGAACAACAAAGTAGGCCTACGGGACGTCACGGACACGTGAGGGAGCTCCGAAACGCGAAACGGACAACGGGAAGAAACACGACGAACCGGATGCAACCGACAACACAAATGCAATGCAATGCACATGTCTACATGATATGAATGAATGCCACACACTCACACAACAAAACGACGAAAGCCCGAAAGACAAAGAACCCAGAATGGAAATAGATGAAGCCGGAGATATATTATGTACCCAAAAGGGAAAGTATTACATCCGGGGCATTACACTTCTCTACTTCTATCGGCTTCTATTTGTGATGAGTTTATGTCTCATGAACTAGTGGCACTACTATTATTCTAATTGCACTTCTGCAATATCCTTGCCAACAGGGATGCTCAGAATCCTATGATCCAAGGGTGCCAGGATTCTTTCCTTCAACAGGTTCTACCTAGCCAGGAAATAAAATAATGTTTAGGGTTTAGGGTTTAAGGCCTAGTGAGGGGGTCCTGGATCAGGGGGTCCACAGGTGGCGGCATAAACTCCCCGTGGGCCGGACTGGTGGGCCATGAAGATTATTTTAGAAGATCATCTCTCGTATCCGGATAGGACTCCTGGATTCTTGTAATGGCAATTTTTAGGCTCGGGTGTAGATTTTCCTTCCTCTGCAAGATGATATGTACAAACCCTAGGCCCCTCCGATGTGTATATAAACCGGAGGGTTTAGTCCGTAGAGGCTAGAATCAGAATCATACAATCCTCATAGGCTAAAACTTAGGGTTTTATCCTTTACGATCTCGAGGTAGATCAACTCGTGTACACATATTCATCCATACTAATATAGCAGGAAGTAGGGTTTTACCTCGATCGAGAGGGCCTGAACCTGGGTAAACATCGTGTCCCCTGCCTCCTGTTAACATCAATCCTCAGACGCATAGTTCGGGACACCTACCCGAGATCTGCTGGTTTTGACACCGGCATTGGTGCTTTCATTGAGAGTTCCACTATTTCATCGACAGAAGGATTGATGGATCATGTCGTCAACTGCAACGGCGACGTCGAGGGGATTCCCCCCGGCCAACTCTTCTTGTTCGGTGGCTTCGCGCTTCGGGCCAACACTGAAGGCCACCTCGAGCAGATCGAGAGCTACGCCCCTAGCCACCTTGTCAGATTCGATAGCCTGAACTACGTTGCTGATGTCCATGGAGACTTGATCTTCGCCGGATTCGAGCCAGCGGCAACCCCTCTCTGCCACCACGATGATCATGACTTACCTCTGTCATCAGATCAGGAAATAGCACCTGCAACAGTTCTGGCCCTAGATCCAGAGCGTATTGCACCACCCGAAGATGGGAAGCTCAACCCCACCACGGGAACCGCAGACTCTATGGCGATGGAGCCACACACGGACCCAACTCATGGGGTCTGTGTTACCGGAACCCCGGACTTAGCTCAGGCCTTTGATTCCGAACTGCGGGTGACGGCGCCCCTCAAATCCAATCAGACGCCCATCGCCAATTATGTGATGCGGATGTTTTCCAGCACTCACCACTTGGCGCCATGTTAAGGTCCATTGAGATCCCTCTCCTTGGACAAGAGCACACAACCGCATTATATCCGGTTCAAACTGGAGGCTGATAAACAGCCGCGCTATTACCAGGGGGATGAAGAATTTCGTTCCCCACCCACCACCCACTTGGTAGCCACGGTTGAAGATCTAACCGATCTACTCGACTACACTTCAGAAGACTTCGACGGGATGGACCTCGAAGCTGAAGTAGACACAGATCAAAGCCGGCCCATAATAGGACGGTGGAAAGCTACGTCCTAATACGACGTATATATGGTGGATACACCCAAAGAGGTGGAAGGCAACGGTGAAAACAATTCTGTAGAGGATAAACATGCCGAAGAACCTCCCAAGCGTCGGTGTCCAAAACACCGAGCAAAATCCCGTAAAGGAAAAGACAGCAACACCGCGACTAATGATGGTGATATTCTGGAACAAGCCGAAGACCCCGCAGATCCAGCGATAGAGCAGGAGGAGCGAGAGGACGGCGAACAGAGTCTGAAGCCGCAATCCGATGATAGCGATGCCGAAGACGGTGACTATGAACCGATCTCCGAAGAAGAGGTTAGCCTGGATGACGACGAATATACCGTCCCAGAAGAACCCTCCGAACAAAAACGCTTCCATCGATGGCTTATAGCCACTGCACGGAGCTTTAAAAAGTAGCAGAGACGGCTTCGAGCTGCACAAGACACGCTCAATGATATATGGAATGAGAGGTGCTAGACGCCGAACAAAAACATGGCTTTAATGGCCAAACCAAATGCTATCCTAAGCGCAAGCTGCTGCCTGAATTTGACGACGAGGCCGTTGTGTCCATCCCACCGAATAATAACACCGCCAACAAGCCGGACCGACCACCTCGCGGATGGGATAGAGTCGCTAGCAATGGCATAAAAAAGCCCACACCCCATTAAGGAAAGGAGGGTGCAGCCCAAGTCCGAAAGCATGATCTGCACGAGGACCTAAACAAAAAAGCTAGCAAGACCTGGTCTATATTCGGACCCAGGGATCGAGCTCCCACACGGGACGGCGGCTATCAAGCCAATCGCACCGGTGACATACCAGTTTGGGGTCAATACCGAAGACCACAACCATTGGACATACACCACGATATAGCAAGATACAGAGGAGCTTCACACCCTCTATGCTTTACCGATGAGGTACTGGGTCATGATTTCGCAGAAGGGTTTAAACCCGTGAACATCGAAGCGTATGATGGAACAACGGATCATGCCATCTGGATAGAAGATTTTATTCTTCACATCCACATGGCACGAGGAGATGATCTCCACGCCATCAAATATTTACCCCTCAAGCTAAAAGGACCAGCTCGGCACTGGCTAAACAGTCTCCCAGAAAACTCCATTGGGAGTTGGGAAGAATTCGAGGACGCTTTTCGGGCCAATTTTCAAGGGACTTATGTCCGGGCCCCGGATGCTGATGATTAAAGTCACATGATACAACAACCCGGGGAGTCAGCCCGCAAGCTTTGGAACCGGTTTCTCACTAAGAAGAACGAGATCGTCGACTGTCCGGTCGCGAAGCCTTAGCGGCATTCAAGCATAGTATCCGGGACGAATGGTTGGCCAGACACCTTGGACAGGAAAAGCCGATGACAATGGCATCCCTAACTATACTCATGACTCGCTTTTGTGTGAGTGAGGATAGCTGGTTATCTCGTAGCAGCACCAGCGACCCTGGAACATCTGAAGTCACGGACGCCAATGGAAAGCCATGGCGCAATAAAGATAAGCGTCGAAACAATCCTGGAAGCCCAGATGATACAGCGGTAAACACCGGATTCAACGGCTCCAGACCTGGTCAACGGAAGAAGCCATTTAAAGGAAACAAAGATGGTCCATCAAGTTTGGACAGGATATTAGACAGGCCCTGCCAAATCCATGGCACCCCAGAAAAACCTGCCAATCACACCAGCCATAACTGTTGGGTTTTCAAGCAGGCCAGCAATCTAAACGCCGAACACAAGGGAAGGAGTCTCAGAGCGAAGACGAGGATGAACCTCGCCAGCCGAATATAGGGGGAAAGAAGAAATTTCCACCGGAGGTCAAAATAGTGAACATGATATATGGCACTCATATCCCAAAGAGGGAACGCAAGCGCGCAATCCGAGACGTCTATGCCATTGAGCCTGTCACCCCAAAATTCAACCCATGATCAGCATGTACGATCACTTTCGATCGCAGGGATCATTCGACTAGTATTTGGTATGGGGGTTTGGCTGCCTTAGTGCTCGACCCAATAATAGATGGATACCATCTAACCCGAGTCCTTATGGACGGCGGCAGTAGTCTCAATCTGATATATCAGGACACTGTCCGCAAGATGGGGATCGACCCATCAAGAATCAAGCCAAGCAGCACGACCTTTAAAGGAGTAATACCTGGCGTTGAAGCTCGCTGCACAGGCTCCTTAACATTGGAGGTTGTATTCGGTTCTACCGACAACTTTCGAAGCGAAGAAGTGCTCTTCGACATAGCTCCATTCCGAAGTGGCTATCACGCCCTACTCGGAAGAACGGCCTTCACCCACTTTAATGCAGTCCCGCATTATGCCTATTTAAAGCTCAAGATGCCTGGACCATGTGGCATTAGCACAGTCAATGGAAATATGGAGTGCTCTCTCCGTACGGAGGAAGATACTGCGGCCTTAGCAGCCGAAGTACAATGCGGCCTATTCAAGCCAGATAATGTATCAATAGCTGACACAGCTAAACGTGTTTGGCACAATCCTCAGTGCGGCACCTCAGATAAACCTAAGCAAGATTCACAGCTATGCCCCCGTCGACCGCCCCATAAGGTGATAGCATATGTGCCTCGAGTACATAATTATGCCCTAAAAATTCCTTGGGCGGCGACCGGGGGCACCTGCATACAGTCCGTAGTTCGGCTAGACCCTATTTGGACTTTAAACTTATCTTCTCTTGGTTCATTAAAATGAACCAGACTTACTTTGGCCACACCGAATGGACTTCTTTGTTTCCAGGTTTATTTCTTTTTTTATACAGATGGCCATCATACTCGTACCTTCAAGGACACATTACAGAGGAGAAAACGGCGCAGACGTGCAGCAGGGACCCGCACTAAGGTTTCTTTTTAGATTAAGATCCTGTATAAACCTTTTTTTCTCTTTCTTGTTATATACATTTTTGGCATGTAAAATATCCAAAAAAGGTCGTCGGCATTATCTTCAAAGTTTGCGGCTCAACGTACTATAGAGGGATATTAATAGAACAATTTTATTCATATCATATCGAGAGTTTTATTCACTCACCATGGAATGTTCTCTTCTCGCATCATATTGCCATATGTGCCTTGTCAATAAAGGTTTATTACCAGGGGCTGTATTCAGCCCTGGTATATGTTGAAAAGACCAAACACCTATAGGGAGTGTTCGGCGTCCTCGATGTTTGCATTATATGCATCAGTTCTGAATCATGTCTTCGGTCAATAGTTTGGTTGCCCGACTCATGTGCTTACCCCTACGTTCCCGATTGTTCGGCTAGGGTGTAAAGGGAGAACTACTACGATAGTACTTCTGGCTAGTCCGGTCAAGTACCTGAGTAGAGAAAGCCGAAAACTGACTGTCATGGTCAGCGAGAACCTGGTCTGCAATCCGGTGACTTAGTTTTATACTACGATCGATAGAGATCTACCCCGTGTTATACGAAGGGTTGGTTTTTTCGCCCAACCAAGTGCAATTGGATACTTCATCCGCACCAGGGGCTAGTACCTAGCCCCACTTGTCAAACTCGTACGACAAAGTGAAAGAAATAATGCAGCATAGTCTGATTGCCTGGTTCGCTCTGCATACACCTCATATACGGACCAAGACGTTAGATAAAGAGTGTATTTGCATATGACCTAACACCCCGGTACTATGTACCTGGGGCTGAAGCCGATGACTGGAAACTTTTAGATTTAAGATAAATAGTCACATAGGAGGAAAAAAGACGATGATATTATAAATAGCAAAAGTTATATACACTAGATTCATAAGCATAGTCTTTACATCTGGATACAATTAATCGAAAACAACATCTTCCGAACACTGTCCTTCTACAAGGTGGGCACCCTCGATGACGTCCTCAAAGTACTTCTCCGGCTTGCGGTGCTCCTTGCCCGCGGGCGGGCCAGCAGTGGCTATATGGACTGCGTTCATCTTCGCCCAGTGCACTTTGACGCGAGCGAAGGCCATCCGAGCACCTTCTATGCAAGCCGACCGCGTTAATGCGTCGACCCGCGGACTCGCCTCGCCTCGACGAGCCGCCTCACCAATCCGAAGTAACTACTAGGGATTGGCTCAGCGGGCCATAGCCGGACTATCAAGTCCTTCATGGTCGAACTCACTATGTTGTGCAGCTCGACCAGCTGCTTCATCTGGTCGCTCAGGGGCATCGGATGTTTTGGTGCCTCGAACTGTGACCAAAACAGCTTCTCCGTGTTGTTCCCCTCCAGGGCACGGAAATACTGGGTGGCATCAGCGCTGCTCCTTGGAAGATCAGCAAACACTCCTGGAGAACTCCACAATCGCGTCAGCCCAATATACTTCCGCCCTCTGAAGATGCTCTGTAAGAGAAATATCTTACCGGATGCTATCTATCGTGCGTGCTCAATCTCTTGACGAGCACTGCATGCCTCGCCTTGCGTGTCCTGGGCGGACTTTACTACCGCAGACAGCTCGGTCGCCTGTTCCAAAGCCGTCTTCTCCGACGCCTCACACTTACGGATGGCATCTTGAAGCTCGACCTCGACTTCGGATACCCGAGACTTATGCTTCTCGCACTCCGCCTTTTCGGCCTCTAAATCAGCAGCCGCTTTATCAGCGGCCGCCTTATTCTCCTTGGACTCCTCCTTGGCCTTGGCAACCTTGCCCTTGAGGGCCTCGAGCTCAGCGGTACCAACTGTGTAATACAGAATACAATGTTAGAGTTTGTACTCATACTCAGTCAATTAAGTCTTATTGACATTTAAATACAAATCCGCATACCTTGTGTTTCATCAATGCGCCGGTTGATGCGGTCGAGGTCCGCATTGGCCACCTCGAGCTTCCGATTTAGTTCGGCGACCTCTGCGTCTCGCGCAGTCGCCGTAACTAAAGAAGCTTGCACGATAGTTCAGCTCTGTAAATATGCTACTCTATGTATACTTCGTCCGATTCTTTTTAGAATCACACAAAGCATCAGGGGCTACTGGTTATATATGTGCATTAAAAACAAATAAAATTTCTTAAAAGCATTACATGGCTTACCTCAAAGCCTATTAAAAGGTTGTTCAAGGCTTCATTCAGTCCACCCTTGACAGACTGAATCTTCTTCATCACCGCACCCATCATGGTGCGGTGTTCTTCAATGACGAGAGCACTTTGCAGTGCTCCCTCCATAGAATCTGGCGCCTCGGATTAACTCCGTGCGCTGTCGTATCCTCCTCCACTTGAGGAGTGGGATCTTCAAACCGCAGAGCCGCGCTAGGCTCCGGGGCGGTGTTCGATGGGACCCCGGACTGTGTGGGCTCCACATCTTCGGTCTCCATGGGGGTCATTTCCACATGGTTAGCGGCCGCCGAGGTATTACCCTCGGCCGCCCTGTCTCCTGCCCCGCCCTCATCTCCTTGGGCGGAGAGAACCCGCTGGGACGACACTTCGGTGTCCCCGCCGATTACGGGCGATGGAGACCGGACTGGCGGGTCACTCTCCGTCTCCCCAGGCGCTAGAGAGTTCCCCTCCGATGATGTAACATCGGGATTTACACCGGGAGGGCTGCAGGTCAGCAGGAGAAGAATACTAAGTAGGTATCATAAATACTGAATAAACAAAGGTGAAATAGTCAATTCGAACAAACTTACGATTCGGGCAGGGATTTCACCCTAGGCTTCACCATGAAGTTGTGTTCGGACGAATCCGAACTATCGCTGAGCTTCAGCTTCCTCTTCCTCCGGGGCACGGCCGTGCCCGCATCAGCGACGGCCCCCCTCTTCCTCCCCCTGCCTTGCGCAGGAGGCATTTCTTCTTCCTCCTCATCATCTTCCTCCACCTCGTCGGAGGAGAGAACGTGGAGATCATCGGGCTTCTGGCCCGCAGGACGGGGGCTCTCTCTGGCCCCCTTGCCCTTTGTCTTCTTGGGCTTCTTGGTCGGCGCCTTGTATGGCGCCGGAACCAGCATCGTCGTCAGTAGAGGCAGTGCTGGCTCTTTGGGCAAAGGCGTCGGACACTTAATCTGGGACGCCTTCTTCGTCCAGCCCTGTATATCACATAAAAATCCCAATTCCTATTATCATTAAATAAGAGAAAGGGTGTGTGTTCAGCAAGGATCATTATTACCTCTGTGGGGGAAACTTCGATGTTGAAGCCTGCATCCTCATCTTCTTTGGGCCATTCCTTTTGGCTCTTGAAGAGGTGCTTCCAAATATCTTTGTGCGTAGAGCCGAAGAGATGCTTCAGCGTCTTGTCTCCTGCCGGATCGAACTCCCATAGGGAGGAATCCCGGCGTTGGCAAGGGAGAACAAGCCGGTTCAACATCACCTGGACCACGGAGGAGAGCAGGTGCCCCTTGGAGATCACGCCGGACACGTGGCTCACAAGCGTCGTCACCTCAGTGTGCGACCCTCAGTCAGGACCCTTTTTGGTCCAGGAGGTTAGCCTCTCTAGGGGTCCGGATCTGAAAGCAGGCTCCATCGCCCAGTTGGTGTCGCGGGGTTCGGTGATGTAGAACCACTCCAGCTGCCAGACCTTGTTTGTCTCCACGAACGAGCCCTTGGGCCAAGTTGCATTCGGGAACTTACTGATCATAGCGCCCCTGCACTCTGCGTGTTCCCCGTCCACGACCTTCGGCTTCACGTTGAAGGTCTTAAGCCACAGTCCGAAGTGTGGGGGGATGCAGAGAAAGGCTTCACATATCAGTATGAAAGCGGATATGTGAAGGATTGAGTTCGGGGCTAGATCGTGGAAATCTAGCCCGTAGAAAAACAAAAGACCCCGAACGAATGGGTGGAGTGGAAATCCTAGCCCCCTAACAAAATGAGAGGTGAAAACTACCCTCTCGCCCGCCTTAGGGACGGGAGTCACCTGGCCCTTAGGGGGGACTCGGTGTGCGATGTCGCCGGCGAGATACCCCACGCTTCGTAGATCCTCCACGGTCTTTTCGGTGACCGTGGAAGCCTCCCACTTGCCTTTGGCACCGGATCCAGCCATTGCTGGGAAGGGGAGTAGTGGTTGAGGAACGAGGAGGTGTGGGCGTAGGAGATGAGAGTACCTGTCACACCCTGATTTTCATGCCACAACAGATAAGCTAATAATCATGCTAAAAATGTGGTTTGACAAAAACTTTTGAGTGTTTTTGACTTTGCTTGATTGATTTTCTGTTTGTTGTTTGCAAGTGCTCTAAAAATCAAATAAATCATCCAACTCTTATACTTCGTCTCCTTGATCCAAAACCTTTTCCCAATGATTATGCCATGTGTATAGAACAGTATAGTATTTTCTTATAAAAAATAATTTGGCCAAATAGTATTTTCTAAAATTAGTTTTCCAAAAACCCTGAATTGAGGTTTGTACTGCAAGTACTTAATTGAGGGTGCGAAAAATCTTTCAAAAAAGTATATTTGAATCCTATTACGTATAGGACTCCCATAAACAACAAAATTATAATTTTAAAAATTATTATTATATTTTTATTTAAAGGCTTTTTCTTTAGGCCAGAAATGGTCTTTAATAGGTTAAAATTATTTAACTATTTAAAAAATATTTTTCAAAATTCAGGGAAGCTCATAGGACATATATTGTCCATATATAAGATTTTCAGCACATGGTCATGTTCAAAATATTGGACAAATCCTTCAAAAACCCTTTCTGGATATTTCAAGCTTTTGAAATATTTACAAAGGAAATATTCTCCGAAAATTCCAGGGAAATTCTATCATGTCAAATATGACATGTTTGATGATCTTACAAAGCCTCATGCCTTGAAATCAAGAAAACATCATCAAATCCCCTCAAAACCATCTCTGCCCATTTTGAAGTTTGAGCAACTTTACATTGCCAAACTTGTCCAAATGCTCTCAAACTCGGTGCACATGCTAAAATGGTCTAGTTATGCATCTAGACCAAATGGCACAAGTATTGGAGAAGCATAACTTGATCTAAGTGCCCCAAAACCCTTTCTGACCAGAACCAAATTTGAACAACTCTACATTGCCAACTTTTTACTTGTGGCCTCAAATTTTGTGGACATGATCACAACCCCAAATGAAGACACTACACCAAGTGGTGCATCAAGGAGGGATGATTTGCTTAACTTAATCTTGGAAAATCCATTTATGCTGATTTCTAGGGTTTACCAAAGTTACATTGGCAAGTTTCTTCAAATGGACTCAAACTTGGTGGTCAACCTCAATTATGTGTGACACTTGATCCTGTTAATTCTCATGTCAAGTGGACTTAAGTTGCTTGCCCAAATTTGCATCAAACACCTTCTGTCACTTTTCAAAAATCACCATTTTTACCACTTACACTATTTTCCTTGAGCTCAACTTTTTACCACAACTCCTCCTTGTCCTCTCCTACCTCCAGTAACTCTCCCCTGGCCATTTCTCAATGATTGAGGGGTAAAATACCGCCATTTACCTCCCTGGACAACCCCTCTCTCCCTCTTCTTCTGCCTCTCTCCTCTCCTACTGGCTACCCAAGGCATCCCAGGCCGTCTGTGCTTTGTTTACTACCCCCTCTACCCCCTAGACACTGTTGGGCAAAGTGGACGCATCCAGAGCGCGTGAGGACACGACCATGCCGGCCATATGGGCGCTCTGGAGCGCGCTACAGTGTGCTCCCGCACTGTAGCCGCGTCCTGCCCGAGGCACCTGACAACCTTGGGCGTCGGGATGGTGTCTCCCGAGGTGGCCTTGACGTCTGGGACATGGCAGCTGGTCGGCCCTCTTCTTCCTCTCTCTCTGTCCTGCCCCTGCTCGCACGCGCACCATGGCTGCCGAGAGCTCCAATGAGCACGCTCACACGCGCGCTGCCCTGACGCTTCCCCGCTCCTTCTCTCCCTTCCTCTGGGCGTAGACCACCCCTACAAATGTCCCAGACACGCCCACGTGCGCCCCCGTGGCTTGCAGCGACG
>LR738711.1:730663578-730751182 GCA_902687465.1 Secale cereale
GCTCCTTTAGCTCTCTCTCTCTCGTACGCCCCCCGGACTGCGCCATTCTTCCTCCCGTGCCCCCCATCCACGGCCAAGGCCGAAGCCGAGCCGCCGTCAATCGCCAAAATTCGCGCCGTCCCGAGCTCACCTCCCTCCCTTTCCTCCACACAAAGGCTCCCCGTGGTCCGGCGTACCTCCCCACCTCCTCGAACCGTCACGGGGATGCTCGAACACCGAGAGCCACGGATGGCCGACAACCTCCCCCGCCACCGTCAAAGCTGCGGTCACCTCGGCCCCCTCCGGCGGCCGTGACCTGCACCAGCGGATGCGCCGCTCCGCGCTGAGCTCGCCCATAGGTGGAGCGCCGCGGGAGACAGCCGGAGGCGCCAGCTATCGCCGGACGAGCGCCGACGTGCGCTCTGCCTCCCCTGCTCTGCCTCGAGCGGGAGGTAGAGGACGACCGCCCCGCCAGCTGGTAGGGGGCCCGCACGTCAGCGGCAGAGGCGACCGAGCAGGCCCACCAGTCGGGTTAAGTGGAAACGGCTTCGGTCCGTTTCACTTGCCCCGCTGGGTGGCGCCTTCCCGCAGTACACCTTCGGCGTGACCACCTCTACCCGCACAGCCGAGCTGCTGGGCCGGCCCACGTTCTATCTGTCGCCATGTGCACAGGATAAGGTTAAAGCCTTATTTCCTTTTTCTTTTTCCAGTCAACTTCAAAAATCCATAAATAATTCAAATTAACTCCAAATTTGATGATTCAAATTTCTAGTAGTTTCTAAAATCATGATCTACCTGTTGGTGCAACATGCACATTTTTTCAGAGACTTTTTCTTCACAAATATTTATCAAATCCTATTTTTCCTACTTCTGTGATGAACTTTAGAAAATCACAGAGAGCTCAAAATTGATCCAAATGCCATGATTCAAACTCCTAGATGCTTCTAAGTTCATAAATTAGTTTATGAACATTTTTCTTAATACTTTATGTACCCCACAAAATAATGAGCCATTTCTTCATACTTGTCAACTTTGCAAAATCATAGGAAATTCATTTGAACTCCAAATCAAGTGAAACCAACTCCTAGCTGCTTCTAAAATCATTCCTTGTTAAATGGGTGCCTCTTCTCATTTTCTTCTTCTGTACACTTCTCACTGATCCACTAAACCCCTTGATTCCATCATGTTGTAATCTTCCAAACTATCCATTGATCCAATGCCTATGAAACCACCTTGGTCATTTTTCATATGACCAGAGGTATCCTAGAAAAGTCCAACTCCTATTTTTAGAGCACTTTTATTTTTGCCTTGTTGTGTTGCTTATTGTGTTTTGTTTCCGGCGTTAGTTGACGAAGTAGACGGAGTACTTGGAGAAGGACCAGAGGATTTGAAGACCCCAAGGACTTGGTTAAGACAGGCAAGCAGCCCTTTGACCATGTTCGAGAAACCTTTTTTATGCATGTCTCATAGCACCTTATTATCAATGCATCATAATCATGTAGAGGTGGTGACCACTTTGGTTGGTACCTTTGTTACTTTACTATTGAAACTTGCATCAAGCATGACCCTACCTTCCTATGAGGGTTATGTGGGTGGGAGTAGATAGATATATGCTATAGTAGTTGGCAACGCAAAATGGGTCAGGGTTATGCATGGAAAGAAACAAGTGTGGTTTGACATACTTGGAAATAACCCAGTGGGTGCCACTAATGCCCCTGGGAGATGATGAGGTACTAGGGCACTACTTGGTGGAGAAGTAGTGTACTGAGGCTTGACGAAGGTGTTGTTTACAGGGACGGATTAGATTTAAGATTTGTCGACCGTCCCAACCGAACATGTGCAACCACTCTACCCTTAAATGGGAAAGGGCATTATTGATTACCTAGGTCGATACTAGCATGGTGGCCACATTACTAGAGACATGAGGTCACTCTCAGGACGGGGTCGTGCTTGGATAGGCGGCCATGACTGTCTTTACAAGGCACCGGACTCACCGTTGGTACCCCGTGCTTGTGGTATGAGATGAATATGGGAGCGAGGCTCCACAATTTTTAAGATGTGAAATGTTGGGCACGGGGGTTACTACCAATCGAGTGGACTCTGTGTTAGTGTCGTCTAGGGAAAGATAGTGATCGGGTGCTTACCCCGGGTACTTGAGGTACCGTGGATCGTGGATGACACGGAAGTTCCCCAGATCTTGTGGGTAAAGTGTGCAGCCTCTGCAGAGTGTAAAACTATTCGAATAGCCGTGTCCACGGTCAAGGACAGTTGGGTGGTGCTGCTTAGACTATGTCCATAAGTTTCTGGAAAACAACACGGTTTGGGTAAATTTGTTGGCGTGATTTGTGAGGAAGTCACGATGAGCGTGAGCAAGAGTTGTTCATGACTCTTTCTCGATGTTGATGTCTGTAACCTCCTGATACTTGATGCAGACGCATGCATGCCCTTGTTATTTGTTGATCATACTTGCATATGAAAAACTAGCTTTCCGCAAACCTGCGAATTTAGTAGTAGAGCCTTGCATAATTATTCTGTCATCACACTTGGGTTCCTTGCGAGTACATTCAAAGTACTCATTGGCTTGCCACTGGTTATTTTATTGGCCAGGCATGAAAGAACAGGATATGATGAAGATTTCTTGGTGACGAACATGCGAGCTAGGACGCTTCCCAGTCAGAATGCCTGTAGGGTTAAGGAAGATGGCATGGGTCCAAGTTGTTATTGAGGATTTCCGCTGCAATGATATACTCAAGACGTGACCATAATGGTCACAGTTTGTGTAATACGGTATGTATGGATGTAAGACTCTTGTTATTCAGCTTCTGTGTGTTTAGTGAGCATTGATCTCTGGGATCACTGTACACGTGCATTCGGTGATCACGACTTATGAGTTGGGGTCCCCACAGTACCGGGGCAAGGGAGATTGGAGAGCTCGATCTTGAGATAGGTGTGGGGCTGATGAAAGGTATTGGAGTCCTTGCTGCGAATACAGAGCGTCCCCCCACCTTAGCCATAAAATTCACCGGTTCCCAAAGCGGTCGTGCATAATGCGCGGCGTGGGTGCTCACGTCACAATGATGAGAATCCCACAATAAGCGGGCACGATCTCTATTCTGACAGGACGTGTCAATGAGGATATGCCTCGAAATGCGAAACTAGGACCAAATAAAATGGTTCGATGTGTTAGTGGGTTGGACGCGACGCTTCACCCAAAAGTTGTCAGTAAAGACACATTATTAATTTTCTTTAAAAGCCTTGCCTTCGAGGCTAAGGGTTGTACTAATCTTGCGGAGCCGAACACAATCCATCAACTTGCAGAAGATACATTCGGAGGAGGAACCCGCCTTGCAATGTCGAAGACAATACGGAAGCCGAACTCATCGTCATCGAAGATAGGTTGAGGGTCTACTGAGGGAGTCCTGGATCGGGGGGTCCATAGGTGGCCGGATAAACTCCTGGTGGGCCGGACTGGTGGGCCATGAAGATTATTTTAGAAGATCATCTCTCGTATCCGGATAGGACTCCTGGATTCTTGTAATGGCAAGTTTTAGGCTCGGGTGTAGATTTTCCTTCCTCTGCAAGATGATATGTACAAACCCTAGGCCCCTACGGTGTGTATATAAACCGGAGGGTTTAGTCCGTAGAGGCTAGAATCAGAATCATACAATCCTCATAGGCTAAAACTTAGGGTTTTAGCCTTTACGATCTCGAGGTAGATCAACTCTTGTACACATATTCATCCATACTAATATAGCAGGAAGTAGGGTTTTACCTCGATCGAGAGGGCCTGAACCTGGGTAAACATCGTGTCCCCTGCCTCCTGTTAACATTAATCTTCAGACGCATAGTTCGGGACCCCCTACCTGAGATCCGTTGGTTTTGACACCGACACCTAGGGGCTCCATCAGTAAAAAAAATTTACACACTCGCAACTTTTGTCTTTAGTTGTGAAGTAAATGTTGGCCATGATCTGTGAATCATTGAGATGCATCAGCTTGTGTGTTGGTTTTCCTTTGTATTTGATGGAATGTTGTAACGGGGCAACCTTGGAGTCAGGATACATATACATGAAACAAAATCTGAAAGCTTTGTACTCCTTCCGGTCCTTTTTGTATGCGTATAGTGGGGAGTAGTATCATGCATATGATACTAGTGTATGATACTACCTTCATAGTGCATAGTATCATAGAGTACCTAGTAGAACTCCCTCTGTCCAGGTGCATTAGGCACCTAACGAAATCCAAGAATTCCTATAATGTAAGTCACTGCAATTAGCTAATGTGTTGAATCTGCTTCTCCCTCATGCAGCACAATATTGTTTTGGAAACCAACGTTTCGTTTCATTGGATCGTGACATCGAGAAAAACCAACGTTTAAATCACATCTATCGTGTTCGTGTCTCACCCTCCTCCACCCACACGCTCCGTCGCTTGGCATGCCACTCATCGCAAACCGAGTCAAACTTCCCCGACTGCTTGTCGATGGATCACGCCATGGAGTAGGAGCACTACTGGAAGAGATAGACGAGGAGGGGGGACAACTAGCTATAGCACGGACTCCCAAGAACTTTTTTTACTCCATTGTATATTGTGGCCGCCCGTGGTGACGTTTGAACGCCGAGCAGTCGCGTGCACCGGGAAGTGGTGCGGGCGGCGCGCCGCTTCAATGCTGGCGCCGGTGAGAGGCCGCGTCCGCTCTGGCTAGGCATGAATGCGGCAATGACCATTTTGGGCGGGAAGTGCGCGCGGGTGATGATGAGGGTTCGGTTTGGCCAGGGCGGTTAGGAGCGGGCGTGGCAGCAGACCGGACGGCCGCAAACAAGAGGTGATGGGCGTACTACGACACTAGCCACAATGGTGAGTACAACATACACTAGTAACATACACATATCGCTAGATTATGTTACTACCTTCATAATGGGTAGTAACATAAGTGTGGTATCATGCAAAGCTTCATTTATTAGGTTATAGACTCTTATTGCATTGTGACATGTGATGTTACAGTAACTACTAGCTAAGCTACTCAAACAACCTCCCTCCTCATTAACTCATTGACACATAAGCAAATTTACTGAGTTGGACTCGATGTTACTGCTGAAGTTACTCCCACTATGGCTAGTCTACGTAATTATTAATAATGTAAATAATGTGCCAGTTGGACAAATATGATTGGAGATGGAGATGGAGATGGAGATGGAGATGGAAGTACCACTAAGAATTTTACGTAAACACGAATATGCATGTCTATGTGTGTGTGTGCGTGCACACACATAGTGACGACTCTCGCGACTACTCGTACACATCATCGATGTCTCATTCTCCCTACACACACGCGCGCACACACACAACTTAGTTTGTTCCTAGGATAGGAATATCATAGGAGTGGGAAACAACATGGGCCTATTCGGTTTGGAGGATTTTCATAGGAAACACATAGGAACAAGGATCCCGGAGGAAAATTTCCTATAGATGCATTCGGTTTGTAGGAAATGTATACAAGAATTTTGTAGGAATACTATTCATTTCCTATGTTTTTGGAGGAAATTACACATCCACTCAAAGCTCATTTTGCGCGTAGGAACGAGGCGAGTCAATTCCTTAGGATGGCAAGTGTCATCCTATAAAATTCCTATACTAGTACTAATTCATACGTTATGAAATCCTCCAAACCGAATGAGCCCTATGAAGTGAGATAAATGGAGTGGTACGTACAAGAAGAAATGTACACGCACTCACTCTGCCTCCAACATACCCACGAGTACACAATGGAGTGCATTTGTACACTAAGAGGCATTACGTACGTAATAATTTGACCCTTTAATTTGTTCACTTAATAATGGAAGGTCGGGGACCACATGGGAGTGATACAAAGTGCGACCTGGAAGCGGGGGCGTGTTATTGATCGAGTTTTCTTTCTTTCTTTGAAGAAAAAATCGAGTTTTCTTTCTTGGTATGTTAAAAAAAAGATTTGTCCGCCAGTTTTTGTTTCTTTTTTTCAGGAACGTGTGTATTATATTTAAAACCACTGTTATAGAGAGATGTTTTTACTCCATTGTATATATAGCCTCTTCTTTGATAGGGTTTCTCGCGTCTCACTCTCTCTATCCTCTCTATCTCTCTCCACCACAGTGGTCAAAGATCCAGCCGGATCCCGTCCACTGCGGGAGGCGAGGAGGTCCAGCATTGACGTTGTCGCCGTGGGGGATGTGTTGGAAATATGCCCTAGAGGCAATAATAAAAGTATTATTATTATATTTCCTTGTTCATGATAATTTTCTGTTGTTCATGCTTGAATTGTATTGTACGGAAACAGCGATACTTTTGTGAATATATAGACCACAATGAGTCCCTGGTAAGCCTCTAGTTACTAGCTCGTTGATCAACAGATGCTCATGGTTTCCTGACCATGGACATTGGATGTCATTGATAATGGGATCACATCATTGGGAGAATGATGTGATGGACAAGACCCAATCCTGAGCCTAGCACGAGATCGTTTAGTTCGTAATGCATAAGCTTTTCGGTGTCAAGTATTTATTCCTTAGACCATGAGGTTGTGCAACTCCCGGATGCCGTAGGAATACTTTGGGTGTGCCAAACGTCACAACGTAACTGGGTGACTATAAAGGTACGCAACGGGTATCCCCGAAAGTGTCTGTTGAGTTGGTACGAACCGAGACTGGGATGTTGTCACTCCGTGTGAGGGAGAGGTACCTTTGGGCCCTCTCGGTAAGGCATCATCATGATGAGCTCAAAGTGACTAAGGAGTTAGTCACGGGATGATGGATTACGGAACGAGTAAAGAGACTTGCCATGACGAGATTGAACAAGGTATCAGGCATACTGACGATCGAATCTCGGGCAAGTACCGTACCGATAGACAAAGGGAATAACGTACGGGATTGAGTGAATCCTTGACACAGTGGTTCATCCGATGAAGATCATCGAGGAACACGTGGGAACCAACATGGGTATCCAGATCCCGCTGTTGGTTATTGACCGGAGAGTCGTCTCGGTCATGTCTGCATGTCTCCCGAACCCGTAGGGTCTACACACTTAAGGTTCGGTAATGCTAGGGTTGTAGAGATACATGCACGTGGAAACCCAAATGTTGTTCGGAGTCCCGGATGAGATCCCGGACGTCACGAGGAGTTCCGGAATGGTCCGGAGGTAAAGAATGATATATAGGAAGTCCAGTTTCGGCCATCGGGTGAACTCCGGGGGTCACCGGGAGTGTCTCGGGACCACCGGAGGGGTCCCGGGGGTCCACCGGGTGGGGCCACCCATCTCGGTGGGGCCCCTAGGCCGCAAGGGGAAGGGGGCCAGCCCCTGGTGGGCTGGCGCACCCATATGGGCCCCCCTCCATGCGCCTAGGGTTGAAACCCTAGGGGGGAGGGGGCGCCCCCTATGCCTTGGGGGGCAAGATTCCCCCCTTGGCCACCGCCCCCCTGGAGATTAGATCTCCCAAGGCCGGCGCACCCCCCTGGCCCCTATATATAGTGGGGGTGAGAGGGCAGTCGCACCCCAAGCCTCTGGCGCCTCTCCCCCCTCCCGTCACACTTCCTACTCCTCCGCAGGGCGCCGGCGAAGCCCTGCAAGATTTCCTGCTGCATCCACCACCACGCCGTCGTGCTGCTGGATCTCCGACGGCCTCTCCTCCCCCCTTGCTGGATCAAGAAGGAGGTGACGTTGTTGTACCGTACGTGTGTTGAACGCGGAGGTGCCGTTCGTTCGGCGCTAGGATCATCGGTGACGAAGAACGAGAAGAGTACGACTACTTCATCCACGTTCCTTCGAACGCTTCCGCACGCGATCAACAAAAGGGTATGTAGATGCACTCCAGTATGCTCGTTGCTAGATGACTCCTTAGATTGATCTTGGTGAAAGCGTAGAAATTTTTTGAATTCTGCTACGTTCCCCAACAGTGGCATCTGAGCTAGGTCTTTTGTGTAGCATCTTGCACGAGTAGAACATAAACAAGTTGTGGGCGTTGAGTTTGCTCAATTTTCTTACCGTTACTAGTCCAATCTTGATTCGGCGGCATTGTGAGATGAAGCGGCCCGGACCGACCTTACACGTACGCTTACGTGAGACTGGTTCCACCGACAGACATGCACTAGTTGCATAAGGTGGCTAGCGGGTGTCTGTCTCTCCCACTTTAGTCGGATCAGATTCGATGAACAGGGTCCTTATGAAGGGTAAATAGAAATTGACAAATCACGTTGTGGATTTTGCGTAGGTAAGAAACGTTCTTGCTAGAAAACCTTTAGAAGCCACGTAAAACTTGCAACAACAATTAGAGGTCGTCTAACTTGTTCTTGCAGCATGTGCTATGTGATATGGTATGGCCAAGAAGATGTGATGAATGATATATGTGATGTATGAGATTGATCATGTTCTTGTAATAGGGAATCACGACTGGCATGTCGATGAATTTGACAACCGGCAGGAGCCATAGGAGTTGTCTTAATTACTGTATGACCTGCGTGTCACTGAATAACGCCATGTAATTACTTTACTTTATTGCTAAACGTTAGCCATAGTAGTAGAAGTAATAGTTGGCGTGACGACTTCTTGAAGACACAATGATGGAGATCATGATGATGGAGATCATGGTGTCGAGCCGGTGACAAAGATGATCATGGTGCCCCGAAGATGGAGATCGAAGGAGCAAGATGATACTGGCCATATCATGTCACTTTATTTGATTGCATGTGATGTTTATCATGTTTATGCATCTTTTTTACTTAGAACGACGGTAGTAAATAAGATGATCTCTCACTAAAATTTCAAGAATTGTGTTCCCCCTAACTGTGCACCGTTGCTAAGGATCGTTGTTCCGAAGCACCACGTGATGATCGGGTGTGATAGGCTCTAACGTTCGCATACGACGGGTGTAAGCCAGATTTACACACGCAATACACTTAGGGTTCACTTGACGAGCCTAGCATGTACAGACATGGCCTCGGAACACGGAAGACCGAAAGGTCGAACATGAGTCGTATAGAAGATACGATCAACATGAAGATGTTCACCGTTGATGACTAGTCCGTCTCACGTGATGATCAGACACGGGCTAGTCGATTCGGATAGTGTATCACTTAGATGACTAGAGAGATGTCAATCTGAGTGGGAGTTCATTAAAATTTGATTAGATGAACTTAATTATCATGAACTTAGTCTAAATCCTTTACAATATGTCTTGTAGATCAAATGTCCCACGCTCATGTCACCCTCAACTTCAACGCGTTCCTAGAGAAATCCAAGCTGAAAGACGATGGTAGCAACTATACGGACTAGGTCCGTAACCTGAGGATCATCCTCATAGCTGCCAAGAAAACTTATGTCCTAGAAGCACCGCTAGGTGACGCTCCCGCCCCGGCAAACCAAGATGTTATGAACGCTTGGCAGTCGCATTGTGATGATTACTCCCTGGTTCAGTGCGGCATGCTTTACAGCTTAGAATCGGGGCTCCAAAAGCGTTTTGAGCACCACGGGGCATATGAGATGTTCAAGAGCTGAAAATGGTTTTCCAAGCTCATGCCCGAGTCGAGAGATATGACATCTCCAACGCATTCTACAGCTGTAAGATGGAGGAAAACAGTTCTGTCAGTGAGCACATCCTCAAGATTTCTGGGTTGCACAACCGCTTGTCTCAGTTGGGAATGAATCTCCCAGACGAAGCGGTCATTGACAGAATCCTCCAGTCGCTCCCACCAAGCTACAAGAGCTTCGTGTTGAACTTCAATATGCAGGGGATGGAAAAGTCCATTCCCGAGGTGTATTCAATGCTGAAATCAGCGGAGGTGGATATCAGGAAAGAACATCAAGTGTTGATGGTCAATAAAACCACTAAGTTCAAGAAAGGCAAGGGTAAGAAGAACTTCAAGAAGGACGGCAAAGGAGTTGTCGCGCCCGGTAAGCCAGTTGCCGGGAAGAAGCCAAAGTATGGACCCAAGCCTGAAACAGAGTGCTTTTATTGCAAGGGAACGGGTCACTGGAAGCGGAACTGCCCCAAATACTTAGCGGACAAGAAGGCCGGCAACGTCAAAGGTATATGTGATATACATGTTATTGATGTGTACCTTACCAGCACTCGTAGTAGCTCCTGAGTATTCGATACCGGTGCAGTTGCTCATATTTGTAACTCTAAGCAAGAGTTGCGGAATAAGCGGAGACTGGCGAAGGACGAGGTGACGATGCGCGTCGGGAATGGTTCCAAGGTCGATGTGATCGCCGTCGGCACGCTACCTCTACATCTACCCTCGGGATTAGTTTTAAACCTTAATAATTGTTATTTAGTACCAGCTTTGAGCATGAACATTGTATCTGGATCTCGTCTTATGCGAGATGGCTACTCATTTAAATCCGAGAATAATGGTTGTTCTATTTATTTGAGAGATATGTTTTATGGTCATGCCCCGCCGGTCAATGGTTTATTTTTGATGAATCTCAATCGTGATGTTACACATATTCATAGTGTGAATGCCAAAAGATGTAAAGTTGACAATGATAGTCCCACATTTTTGTGGCATTGCCGCCTTGGTCATATTGGTGTCAAACGTATGAAGAAGCTTCATGCTGATGGACTTCTGGAGTCTCTTGATTATGAATCATTTGACACGTGCGAACCATGCCTCTTAGGCAAGATGACCAAGACTCCGTTCTCTGGAACAATGGAGCGAGCAACCAACTTATTGGAAATCATACATACCGATGTGTGCGGTCCAATGAGTGTTGAGGCTCGCGGAGGCTATCGTTATGTTCTCACCCTCATAGATGATTTGAGTAGATATGGGTATATCTACTTGATGAAACACAAGTCTGAGACCTTTGAAAAGTTCAAGGAATTTCAGAATGAGGTTGAGAATCAACGTGACAGAAAAATAAAGTTCTTGCGATCGGATCGTGGGGGTGAATATTTAAGTCATGAATTTGGCACGCACCTTAGGAACTGTGGAATTGTTTCACAATTGACACCGCCTGGAACACCTCAACGTAACGGTGTGTCCGAACGTCGAAATCGTACTCTGTTGGACATGGTGCGATCTATGATGTCTCTCACTGATTTATCGCTATCTTTTTGGGGTTATGCTTTAGATACTGCCGCATTCACTTTAAATAGGGCTCCGTCGAAATCCGTTGAGACGACACCGTATGAACTTTGGTTTGGCAAGAAACCGAAGCTGTCGTTTCTAAAAGTTTGGGGTTGCGATGCTTATGTCAAGAAACTTCAACCTGAAAAGCTCGAACCCAAATCGGAAAAATGCGTCTTCATAGGATACCCAAAGGAAACGATTGGGTACACCTTCTACCACAGATCCGAATGCAAGGTCTTTGTTGCCAAGAATGGATCCTTTCTGGAGAGAGAGTTTCTCTCGAAAGAAGTGAGTGGGAGGAAAGTAGAACTTGATGAGGTGACAGTCACCCCTCCCGAACCAGAGAGTAGCGCAACACAGGAAATTGTTCCTGAGGTGCCTGCACCGACAAGGGAGGAAGTCGATGATGATGATCATGAAGACACAGATCAAGTTAGTACTGAACTTCGAAGGTCCACAAGGTCGCGTTCCACACCAGAGTGGTACGGCAACCCTGTCATGGAAATCATGTTGTTAGACAACGGTGAACCTTCGAACTATGAAGAAGCGATGGCGGGCCTGGATTCCAATAAATGGCTTGGAGCCATGAAATCCGAGATAGAATCCATGTATGAAAACAAAGTATGGACTTTGGTGGACTTGCCTGATGATAGGCACGCCATAGAAAACAAATGGATATTTAAGAAGAAGACAGACGCGGATGGTAATGTGACCATCTATAAGGCTCGGCTTGTCGCTAAGGGTTATCGACAAGTTGAAGGGATTGACTACGACAAGACTTTCTCTCCCGTAGCGATGCTGAAGTCAGTCAGAATCATGTTAGCTATTGCCGCATTCTATGATTATGAGATATGGCAAATGGACGTCAAAACGGCATTCCTTAATGGCTTCCTCAAGGAAGAGTTGTATATGATGCAGCCGGAAGGTTTTGTCGATCCAAAGAATGCTAACAAGGTGTGCAAGCTCCAGCGCTTGATTTACGGGCTGGTGCAAGCATCTCGGAGTTGGAACATTCGCTTTAATGATGTGATCAAAGCGTTTGGCTTTATACAGACTTATGGAGAAGCATGTATCTACAAGAAAGTGAGTGGGAGCTCTGTAGCATTTCTCATATTATATGTGGATGACATATTGTTGATGGGAAATGATATAGAATTCTTGGAAAGTGTAAAGGCCTACTTGAATAAGAGTTTTTCAATGAAGGACCTTGGAGAAGCAGCTTACATATTAGGCATCAAAATCTATAGAGATAGATCAAGACGCCTCATCGGTCTTTCACAAAGTACATACCTTGACCAGATATTGAAGAAGTTCAATATGGATCAGTCCAAGAAGGGGTTCTTGCCTGTTTTGCAAGGTATGAGATTGAGCAATGCTCAGTCCCCGACCACGGCAGAAGATAGAGAAAAGATGAGTGTCATTCCCTATGCCTCAGCCATAGGTTCTATCATGTATGCCATGCTGTGTACCAGACCTAATGTGAACCTTGCCATAAGTTTGGTAGGGAGGTACCAAAGTGATCCCGGTATGGAACACTGGACAGCGGTAAAGAACATCCTAAAGTACCTGAAGAGGACAAAGGATATGTTTCTCGTTTATGGAGGTGACGAAGAGCTCGTCGTAAAGGGTTACGTCGATGCTAGCTTCGACACAGATCTGGATGACTCGAAGTCACAAACCGGATACGTGTATATTTTGAATGGTGGAGCAGTCAGCTGGTGCAATTGCAAGAAGAGCATCGTGGCGCATTCTACATGTGAAGCGGAGTACATAGCTGCTTGCGAAGCAGCGCAAGGAGTCTGGATGAAGGAGTTCATCACCGACCTAGGAGTCATTCCAAGCGCGTCAAGCCCGATGACTCTCTTCTGTGACAATACTGGTGCTATTGCCATTACCAAGGAGCCCAGGTTTCACAAGAAGACCAAGCACATCAAGTGTCGTTTTAACTCCATCCAGAATTATGTTCAAGATGGAGACATAGATATTTGTAAAGTGCATACGGATCTGAATGTCGCAGACCCGTTGACTAAACCTCTTCCACGGGCAAAACATGATCAACACCAGAACTCTATGGGTGTTCGATTCATCACAATGTAACTAGATTATTGACTCTAGTGCAAGTGGGAGACTGTTGGAAATATGCCCTTGAGGCAATAATAAAAGTATTATTATTATATTTTCTTGTTCATGATAATTTTCTGTTGTTCATGCTTGAATTGTCTTGTACGGAAACAATGATACATGTGTGAATATATAGACCACAATGAGTCCCTGGTAAGCCTCTAGTTACTAGCTCGTTGATCAACAGATGGTCACGGTTTCCTGACCATGGACATTGGATGTCATTGATAACGGGATCACATCATTGGGAGAATGATGTGATGGACAAGACCCAATGTTGAGCCTAGCACGAGATCGTTTAGTTCGTAATGCATAAGCTTTTCGGTGTCAAGTATTTATTCCTTAGACCATGAGGTTGTGCAACTCCCGGATGCCGTAGGAATACTTTGGGTGTGCCAAATGTCACAACGTAACTGGGTGACTATAAAGGTACGCAACGGGTATCCCCGAAAGTGTCTGTTGAGTTGGTACGAACCGAAACTGGGATGTTGTCACTCCGGGTGACGGAGAGGTACCTCTGGGCCCTCTCGGTAAGACATCATCATGATGAGCTCAAAGTGACTAAGGAGTTAGTCACGGGATGATGGATTACGGAATGAGTAAAGAGACTTGCCATGACGAGATTGAACAAGGTATCGGGCATACCGACGATCGAATCTCGGGCAAGTACCGTACCGATAGACAAAGGGAATAATGTACGGGATTGAGTGAATCCTTGACACAGTGGTTCATCCGATGAAGATCATCGAGGAACACGTGGGAACCAACATGGGTATCCAGATCCCGCTGTTGGTTATTGACCGGAGAGTCGTCTCGGTCATGTGTGCGTGTCTCCCGAACCCGTAGGGTCTACACGCTTAAGGTTCGGTAACGCTAGGGTTGTAGAGATACATGCACGTGGAAACCCGAATGTCGTTCGGAGTCCCGGATGAGATCCCGGACGTCACGAGGAGTTCCGGAATGGTCCGGAGGTAAAGAATGATATATAGGAAGTCCAGTTTCGGCCATCGGGTGAACTCCGGGGGTCACCGGGAGTGTCCCGGGACCACCGAAGGGGTCCCGGGGGTCCACCGGGTGGGGCCACCCATCCCGGTGGGGCCCCTAGGCCGCAAGGGGAAGGGGCAGCCCCTGGTGGGCTGGCGCACCCATATGGGCCCCCCTCCATGCGCCTAGGGTTGAAACCCTAGGGGGAGGGGGCGCCCCCTATGCCTTGGGGGGCAAGATTCCCCCCTTGGCCGCCGCCCCCCTGGAGATTAGATCTCCCAGGGCCGGCGCCCCCCTGGACCCTATATATAGTGGGGGGGAGAGAGCAGCCGCACCCCAAGCCTCTGGCGCCTCTCCCCCCTCCCGTCACACTTCCTACTCCTCCGCAGGGCGCCGGCGAAGCCCTGCAGGATTTCCTGCTACATCCACCACCACGCCGTCGTGCTGCTGGATCTCCGACGACCTCTGCTCCCCCTTGCTGGATCAAGAAGGAGGTGACGTTGCTGTATCGTACGTGTGTTGAACGCGGAGGTGCCGTCCGTTCGGCGCTAGGATCATCGGTGACGAAGAACGTGAAGAGTACGACTACTTCATCCACGTTCCTTCGAACGCTTCCACACGCGATCTACAAAAGGGTATGTAGATGCACTCCAGTATGCTCGTTGCTAGATGACTCCTTAGATTGATCTTGGTGAAAGCGTAGAAAATTTTTGAATTATGCTACGTTCCCCAACAGGATGGAGGAATCCGATGCGTACCGTCCTCTCGGAGCCGACGCCGGCGCGGACGAAAGTCCTCCGCGCCCTTGTTCGATGTCGTCGTGTGGGCAGATCCCGCCCGCCCGCCCACCTAAGCCACGTCTCGCCCACCTGAGGTAACTTTTTTGGATTTCATGCTTCATTGTACTAGTCCAGCTTCCCAGGTCGCTCCATGCATGTTTTCTTCTATACCACTACTCCCCAGCTCCCCATGTACTTTAGCTAGGGTTTGTCAGCTGGTACAACATCACCTACTCTAAAAGTTGTCCTGCTTTATGCCTCGGTGCTGGTATAAATGTTGTTTTTTCAACAACTGTACATGGTGGTTGTGCGGTCATTGTCCATATGCTCATATTGCTTCTGCTAATATATAAAACTATCACATGTAAAATGAAGCAATGCCCATGTTAAAGTGACGTCCCTTTGAAGTAATGTTGATGTCAATCTAGAGGCGTCGATAAATGCTTCTGTCCTGCTTTAGTTCACATCAAGATAATCATGATGCTTCTATTTTTTATACATTTCATTAATTCTTATTGATAATTAATACGCCACTATTAATCTTGTTCCACTACCAAAACAAAGTAACAACACTAAGTAAATATCATTTTTATATATTTTTGCAGACAGCGATGCGTAACTCCATACCCGGGCGTGTCTTCCTCAATTTTAGTGGAATTGCACAAAATTAAATGTCCACTATTGTTTCTCCTCACTGTCTTCTGCCAAATGTTTCTTCCTTTCTCGAGCTTGATTACCGAGAAGAAACAAACCACAGTGAGCATTATCAAACTTCATTGGTGCCTGACCCAAACTTGCTGCCAACATCGATGATGCATCACCATGATGACCAATCGATGCTCATGGTTGCATGCGCTAGTGAAGTTGATCGATGTTCAATGAAGAAAGGGTTGTGTTCCATCAGTGCTCTTTGCGTCTTACCACAAAGATGATATCCTTCATAAGTTCATCTTGGAGCAGTCATTTACGTTCGTGCAATTTTATCACACAATTGGATATGAACCAAATGTTTCCTCAAAGAAGCATCAACGTTGGTACTAAGAGCAAAAGTTTTGTATTGATTTCTAAGACTTCTCACAACTTTGTCTTCAGCTCCCCTGTAATTTTATTTGTCCAGGTTTTAATTGAATATGTTGTCAGGCTTTGATTAAAAATATGGCGTGGACTAAAAACCCGGATGGAGGTAGTACCCCTCCGTTTTAAATTACTCTGCATACTCCCTCCATTTTTTGTATACAAGGCCACAAAGCAATATTATAGCAGGTATAAAGGTAAAAGTAAATGTGTTAATGCATATTTCTCTGCCCCGCCTTCTACAACAAGCCAATGCTCTCATTCCGTTTGGTTAATTAATGAGGCGCATGCAAGCCAACTTCTAACACACACATGCATGCAAGGGTAATTAATGCATTCCCTTATACAAGGCCACAAATTCATACTACAAGTACCAAGGAAAATTTTAATAACTGCTTTGCTAGCCAATTTTTCTTGTATTAAACAAGTTGCTAGCACGAGGAAACATCATTATTTTTTGTCTCGATTACTGTGAGTGGCCTTATATCGTTGCAAATTGTAATTTCGATTATGGCTTTGTATATAAAAATGGATACATCCATTTCTCCGACAAGTATTTCCGGACGGAGGGAGTACTATATAAGTTGGAGCCTCAACGCTTGTTCGCTAGGGTTTGCACTCTTCACACTCTCACTGCACTACATATATATATACACGTCGGAGGCTTAGCGTTCCTTTGCTAGGGTTTGCTTTATTCATAATCTCTCACCCTCTTCATCAGATCTAAACAAGACGGCGTTATCCTCTCTCTCTCCGCCCTCACAGCTGGTGAAGGATCCGTCCGGATCCCGTCGAACCGGGATGGGGAGGAGGTGCGGCGTTCACTCTGTCGCCTTCGACGAGGGAGATAATCCATTGCCAGTTGTGTTGTTCTCTTTCACCCAGCGCCTGTGCGGGAGGGCCTCTGACCCCTTGTTCCTCGCAGTCGTACGTAGTGTGGGCAGATCCGGCCTCCCGCCGCACGCCTCGCCACATCCCGATGACCCTAAAGTATAACTTTCTTTGAAACTATCATTGCTCTTGCTGCATTCGGATCTTTTTCGAGTGTGTTCCATTCAATCTAGGTCTTGGTTTAAAGAGGAAAGAAGGGTGGGGTGGGGTGGAGCATGAATCTAGGATGTGGCTCAATGAGGAAAGGAGGGAGGGAAAGTAGTATCAACTAGCTATCCAGCCACTCTGATGGTCGAAAGGGAAAAAGGGGGTAACCCAGTACACACATATGCAAGGAATAGATCTCTTTGTTGAAAAATGAAAGAAACCAGGGGGTCGTGGAGTTTGTGCAGGACTAGATTTGCTGCCCTCGCATAGGAAAAAGGTTCAAAGAGAGCAAATATGGGACTAACACAGATATGTTTCTTGGCAACATACTCTGCATCACCCATTTATACATGTGGAGGCACATGGTGCTGGCATGTTCCATGTTCCATACAACTATTTTGCTGTTGTAAATCTAAGAATGCCACTGGAAAATTGAAGCAATGCCACTGTTAAAAGTAAATTTCATTTTTAACAAATGTTATTTTAAGAGAATTTCTCTGTTAATATGAATCAATGCAACTTTTTTAGAAATACTACTATCCTATACTTTGTTTTCCATCAAGATAAGGTAGATGCTTCTTTTTGTGGCCGCATGTTTCTGTTGAATATATGAGCAAATTACTATGAAATTTAATCCTCATCCTCCTTTATAGGCCAGTAATTGTTTCCTTTTTTCCTCTGTTAAAACAGGGATATCTATTCAACCTGTTGCTATTGCGACATTTTGCTTCGCTACGCGAAACACTTTTGTTTTAAGAGTGTTTTGTGCAGTTCAACTTGAATGTCACACCGGCGACTTTGCTTAATTTTGGTGGAACTACACAAAAGTATATCGGATTTCCATATATGTGTTGAGATTTCTTTCAAGTCCTCCTCACGAGTTGTTTCAAATCTTTGTCAAAAAAGGTCAGTACCGACTTTCATCCACATGATGGTGCAGTGTGCTTTGAGATGTTGTGTTACTTGTATTGGTACTGTTTTTGATAAATGTTGAATTGAAGCTATTGAACTGATGTCTTTTACCATTAAGTGAGCAAAAATTGTTCCAACCCAGACATGATGCTAGTTTCTTTGTTACAACAAAACTCTGCATCACCCCCTTTATAACTCGATGGAAGCACATGGTGCTATTGCGCCCACTCTCCCCTGGAAATGTTTATGTTTTTTGTTAATCTAATGCCACCTATAAAATTAAGCAATGCCACTCTCAGAATTAATTATTGAATCTTAATTCAAAACTGCAACACTTGTTAGGGATCAGCGGGAGTACCATTTGTGTTAGGGATCGTCCGGAGTACATGTTTAAGAAATGTATTGTTGAGATAATGTCTCTGTTAATATATATCAGTTACAGTGTTTTACAAATGGTACTATCCTACTTTGTAGTTCTTTCTACATGTTTAACCAAGGTATTGTTAAGATAATATCTCTCTTAATATTAATCAGATGCATTGTTTTAGGAATGGTACTTTTCTGCTATGTCATTCTTTATACATGTTGAAACAAGGTATTGTTAAGATAATGTCTCAGTTAATATGAATGAATCACATTGTTTGAGAATTGCTACTCTCCTGCTTTGTTTCCCATTAAGATAAGGCAGATATTTTTTCTTCTGGGAGTATAAGTAATCAACCGTTATTTCTAGTTGTTTCCTTTACCTATTATTGTATACATGGATATCAAAACTTCTGTTCGGTTCTATTTCGACATTGATTTTAGTTGAACTGCACAAAAGGAGCCAATGCATTAGGCAAACTATTGCCTCATTGGGCCCAGTTGGTCTTTCCACTTTGCAGAAAGAAGCAGTCATTACTTGCGCCATGATAACCCACAAGTGTAGGGGATCAGTTGTAAGCCTCTTTCGATAAGTAAGAGTGTCAAACCCAACGAGGAGCTAAAGGTAGAACAAATATTCCCTCAAGTTCTATCGACCACCGATACAATTCTACGCACGCTTGACGTTCGCTTTACCTAGAACAAGTATGAAACTAGAAGTACTTTGTAGTTTTTGTGGGATAGGTCTGCAAGAATATAAAGAGCATGTAAATATAAACTAGGGGCTGATTAGATAAAGAAGCAATAAAGTTAATATAGCGAGTGTGGAAAAGTGGTGGTAGGAGTTATGAAATTGCCCCTAAGCAATTGACTATGTTACTAGACCGATAGCAAGTTTTATGTGGGAGAGGCCACTGCTAGCATGTCATCCTTGACTTGGAATTCTATGCACTTATGATTGGAACTATTAGCAAGCATCCGCAACTACTAACGTTAATTAAGGTAAAACCCAACCATATCATTAAGATATATTGGTCCCCCTTCAATCCCGTTTGCATCAATTTCTACGCTAGGTTGAAGCTTCTGTCACTCTTGCCCTCCAATACGTAGTCCTAACAACATACAACTAACCCTATGGTGTGATCCATGCGCGCGCTCATATGATGGGCACTAAAGGACAGAAACATAACCACAAGCAATTTAAACCAATCATAGCAATTCACCAATTACCGATAGGACAACGAAAATCTACTCAGACATCATAGGATGGCAACACATCATTGGATAATAATATGAAGCATAAAGCACCATGTTCAAGTAGAGGGTACAGCGGGTTGTGGGAGAGTGAACCGCTGTAGATAGATGGGGGAAGGTGATGAAGATGTTGGTGAAGATGACGGAGGTGTTGGTGTAGATCGCCGTCACACGATGATGGCCCCGACGGCGTTCTGGCGTCACCGGGAGAGAGGGGGGAGAGCCCCCCTCCTTATTATTCCTTGACCTTCTCCCTAGATGGGAGAAGGGTTTCCCCTCTGGTCCATGGCATCCATGGCGGCGGAGGGGCGAGAGCCCCTCCGAGATTGGATCTGTCTCTCTATCTCTCTCTGTTTCTGCGTTCCCTGATTCTGGCCTTTCACCGTTTCTTAAATTCCCGGAGATCTATAACTCCGATTGGGCTGAATTTTTGACACGATTTTTATCCGGATATTAGCTTTCTTGCGGCGAAAGAAGGCACCAACCTCCTTACGGAGTGTCCACGAGGGCCTACGGCACGCCTGCCCCCTAGGCGTACCCCTCACCCTCGTGGGCCACTCGGGCATCGTCTCATGTTGATTCCACTTCCCAAAATTCACATATATTCCAAAAAAATCTCCGTCCATTTTATCCCGTTTGGACTCCGTTTGATATGGATATTCTGCGAAACAAAAAACATGCAACAAATAGGAACTGGCACTGGGCACTGGATCAATGTGTTAGTCCCAAAAATAGTATAAAAAGTTGCCAAAAGTATATGAAAGTTGTAGAATATTGGCATGGAACAATAAAAAATTATAGATACGACGGAGACGTATCAGCATCCCCAAGCTTAATTCCTGCTCGTCCTCGAGTAGGTAAATGATAAAAAAGATAATTTTTTATGTGGAATGCTACCTAGCATAATCTTGATCATGTAATCTAATCATGGCATGAATATTAAGACACGAGTGATTCAAAGCAATAGTCTATCATTTGACAAAGAATTTAATACTCAGGCATCCCAACAAACAATCAAGTCTTTCAAAATATCAATGCTAAAGAACATTATCCCTACAAAATCATATAGTCTTTTATGCTCCCTTTTCTTAACATAAGGTACCCCTCATGCCCATCCGGGTGCCAGCCAAGCAAATGTTTTCATACTTTACTTTTTCGAACCTTTTCAACTCTTCACGCAATACATGAGCGTGAGCCATGGACCTAGCACTATGGGTGGAATAGAAGGTGGTAGTAGACAATAGTAGGGAGAAAGTCTCACATCGACTAGACAAATCAATGGACTATGGAGATGTCCATCAATTGATATCAATGTGAGTGAGTAGGGATTGCCATGTAACGGATGCACTAGAGCTATAAGTGTATGAAAGCTCAAAGAAAACTAGTGGGTGTGCATCAACTTGCTTGCTCATGAAGACCTAGGGCATTTGAGGAAGCCCATCGTTGGAATATACAAGCCAAGTTCTATAATGAAAATTATCACTAGTTTACAGAAGTGACAACATAGGAGACTCTATATCATGAAGATCATGGTGCTACTTTGAAGCACAAGCGTGGAAAAACGATAGTAGCATTGTCCCCTTTTTTCATTTTCTTTTTTTACTCTTTTTTCCTTTTTTTATTTGGCCTTTCTCCTTTTTTATTTGGCCTTTCCTTTTTTTCAAGGGACAATGCTCTAATAATGATGATCATCACACGTTTATTTACTTACAACTCAATATTACAACTCGATACGAGAACAAAAATATGACTCTATATGAATGCCTCCGGCGGTGTGCCGGGATGTGCAATGATCTAGCGTAGCAGTGACATCAAAAAACGTACAAGCCATGGAAACATCATGCTAGCTATCTTACAATCATGCAAGGCAATATGACAATGATGATGGTGTCATAACAAAAGGAACAGTGGAGTTACATGGAAATATATCTCAGAATGGCTATGGAAATGCCATAATAGGTAGGTACGGTGGCTGTTTTGAGGAAAGGTATAAGGTGGTTTGATGCACCGGCAAAAATTGCGCGGTACTAAAGTGGCTAGCAAGGTGGAAGGGTGAGAGTGCGTATAATCCATGGACTCAACATTAGTCATAAAGAACTCACATACTTATTGCAAAAAATATATTAGCCCTCGAAGAAAAATACTACGACGCATGCTCCTAGGGGGAGGTTGGTAGGAGTTAACCATCGCGTGCCCCCGACCTTCACGCAAAGAATAACAATCAAAATACAATGCGCGCCAATTTGGTTACATAGTTAGGAGACCATATGTGCATGCTTCGGGAATCACAAACCTTAACACCAATATTCTTACTAAACCACAATCATTCACTAGTACCTCCCACATATTAGTATCTCTATATCACAAAACTATTGCAAGGAATCAAACATATCATATTCAGCGATCTACAAGTTTATGTAGGATTTTATGACTAACCATGTGAATGACCAATTCTTGTCAACTCCTTAAATAGATATAAGTGAAGCAAGAGAGTTTTAATTCTTTCTACAAAAGATATGCCCATGCTCTAACAAATATAAGTGAAGCAAAAGAGCATTCTAGAAAAGGCGGTTTTCTATGTGAGGAGAAACACGCAATTCAAACTTCAAATGATATAAGTGAAGCACAAGAAGCATTCTATAAATCCATACTCAAAAGATAAAAGTGAAGTGCAAAGAGCATTCTATAAATCAACCAAGGGCTATCTCATACCAGCATGGTGCATTTATTAAAAAAAAGCACACGACGCTCCAAGAGTTTACGCATATCATGTGAATGAAACGAATCTGAAAACATACCGATACTTGTTGAAGAAAGATGGGATGCCTTCCGGCGCATCCCCAAGCTTAGACGCTTGAGTCTCCTTGAATATTTACTTGGGGTGCCTTGCGCATCCCCAAGCTTGAGCTCTTGCCTCTCCTCCTTCTTCTCACATCGAGACCTCCTCGATCTTCGAACACTTCATCCACACAAAACTTAACCGAACTTTTAGTGGCGGGGTTAGTGGATATGATCAATGAAATCCCATCATGTACTGTTCTAACATTATTGTATAATTATAAACAAACATTACGTACTGTATGCTATCACAATTATATGGCCCCAAGTCAAGGAGGCTTCAACAAGAATTCAAACGTATGCAAATAATGAAGCTATAATAGCAATATGTGAAAACAGGACAGTCTGTAGTAATCTGAACATTAACCATACTTCTGTAACTCTAAAAATTATGGAAAATTTAGGAAAAATCAAAAAATTCTATAGCAGGACATTGCAAAAAGTGTCACATCCTTTCGAAGTTCTAGTAAAAAATGTAAAATCGCGCACTACAGCCAAAGTTTCTGTTTTTGCACCGCACAAACCAACAAGCAGTTCAATCATCCTAAAGGAAACTCTTGGCACATTATTTTTATAATACAATGAAATTGTACAAGGGGATAATTGTTTTTGTTGAAAAGTTTCTGTAATTCAAGATTTGCAAAGTTTCCATGGGCATGAACAAAGTTCAAGGAGCTCCCCCATTTCAACGGTGCTCGTCCTTCTTACTTTCACTTTTCTTTTTGAAAAAGTTTTAGGTTCCCCTCTTTATTTTTTTGTTTTAAAACTTTATAAAAGCACACAAAAGAAATAAATGACTCTCTAAAACTTCTGGGTTGTATCCCTGGCAGCGCTTTCTTTATAGCCATTAAGCTAGGCATATAGTGCTCAAGTAATGGATCCACCCGGATCCCGAGGTATATCAAAGCCAATTTTAATTAGCAATGATTTGGCATTTAGTAGTGAGCACAAAGTGATATGTGTCATGAAACAACGAAGTCTAACTCTCTTCCTATGCATAGGCATGTCATACACGAATAATTCATGCACATCAAGTAAAGGCCAATGCATAGTATAAGCAGTTTCTTGCAATTTTATCGTGTTGGAAACATAGAGAGGCGGAGATGTAGTTCCTATCTCATAATAATTGCAAGTAGGAGCAGCAAGCACATGCATATTATACTCATCAAAATCATCATGTGTAATGGAAAAAGGCAACCCATCAATATAATCCTTAATAAGTGCAAACTTCTCCAATATAGTGTAGTTTGGAGAATTCAAAAAGATAATAGGACTATCATGCGTGGGTGCAATATCAACAATCTCATGTTTAACATAAGGAACTATAGCAAGTTCATCTCCATAAGCATAATTCATATTGGCATCTTGGCCACAAGCATAGCAAGCATCATCAAAAAGGGATATTTCAAAAGAATCAACATGATCATAACAATCATCATAACATTCATTCTTCGGTAAGCACGAAGGGAAATTAAACAATGTATGAGTTGAAGAGTTACTCTCATTAGAAGGTGGGCCCGGGTAGCTAATCCGCTCTTCCTCCTTTTGTTCTGCACTCTCCTCGTCATCTTTTTCATCCAATAAGCTCACAATGTCATTAATTTCTTCTTCCATAGACTCCTGCAAAATATTAGTCTCTTCTTGGACAGCGGAGTAGTCCTCAATATATGGTTTAACATAGGCGTTAGAAGCATAATTATCATAACAATATTTAAATATGGCAAAAAATTCAGATTTGTAAAGAGTAGCATTATACTTTTCAATCAAAGAAGCAATTTCATAAGCACCCTTAAAAGCAACAAATTCTTCAATTTGTTGAACATCATAGTAACTATAAACACCCTTAGCATACGAAGATACGATTTCATTGTCACTAAACTCACATTGGTAGGGAAGGTGTTTCGTAGGGTCTTCAGATATGCGGTAAAAGTATCATAAATTTCACATAAATTTCAAGCATATCATTACAAACGATGAATTTGATCCAGTAAAAGTTTCCTTTTTCAGATATGCGGTGTCGCACATAACAAGCATGCTCATCTAAAGATTTTCCCTCAAGTAAGCTCGTTGGGGTTTCAGCACGAGCACATAGGGATCAAAGATGATCCAAGTAATAAGCTTCAGTAGTGTGATAGATTTTGAGTGGATCTTCAACCATTGGTACATTAGGTACCACTAATTTTTTTGGTATTTTGCATTTCCTACCCATAACTAAAGATAGAAAACAACTTAGAACAACAAATAAAATCTACTTAGTGATAAGCAAACAAGCACACACGAGAATATTCACCACACGCTATTGCTCCCCGGCAATGGCGCCAGAAAAAGGTCTTGATAGACCACAAGTGTAGGGGGTCAGTTGTAGCCTCTTTCGATAAGTAAGAGTGTCGAACCCAACGAGGAGCTAAAGGTAGAACAAATATCCCCTCAAGTTCTATCGACCACTGATACAACTCTATGCACGCTTGACGTTCGCTTTACTTAGAACAAGTATGAAACTAGAAATACTTTGTAGTTTTTGTGGGATAGGTATGCAAGAATATAAAGAGCACGTAAATATAAACTAGGGACTGTTTAGATAAAGAAGCAATAAAGTTAATATAGCGAGTGTGGAAAAGTGGTGGTAGGAGTTGCGAAATTGCCCCTAAGCAATTAACTACGTTACTAGACCGATAGCAAGTTTTATGTGGGAGAGGCCACTGCTAGCATGTCATCCCTGACTTGGAATTCTATGCACTTATGATTGGAACTATTAGCAAGCATCCACAACTACTAACGTTCATTAAGGTAAAACCCAACCATATCATTAAGATATATTGGTCCCCCTTCAATCCCGTTTGCATCAATTTCTACGCTAGGTTGAAGCTTCTGTCACTCTTGCCCTCCAATACGTAGTCCTATCAACATACAACTAACCCTATGGTGTGATCCACATGCGCGCTCATATGATGGGCACCAAAGGACAGCAACATAACCACAAGCAATTAAAACCAATCATAGCAATTCACCAATTACCGATAGGACAACAAAAATCTACTCAGACATCATAGGATGGCAACGCATCATTGGATAATAATATGAAGCATAAAGCACCATGTTCAAGTAGAGGGTACAGCGGGTTGCAGGAGAGTGGGCCGTTGTAGATAGATGGGGGAAGTTGATGAAGATGTTGGTGAAGATGACAGAGGTGTTGGTGTAGATCGCCATCACACGATGATGGCCCCGGCGGCGTTCCGGCGCCACCGGGAGAGAGAGCCCCCCTTCTTTTTCTTCTTCCTTGACCTTCTCCCTAGATGGGAGAAGGGTTTCCCCTCTGGTACATGGCCTCCATGGCGGCAGAGGGGCGAGATCCCCTCTGAGATTGGATCTGTCCCTCTGTCTCTCTCTATTTCTGCGTTCCCTGATTCTGGCCTTTCCCGTTTCTCCGATTGGGCTGAATTTTTGACACGATTTTTATTCGGATATTAGACTTCTTGCAGCCAAAGAAGGGCACCAACCGCCTTACTGAGTGGCCTTGACGGCCCAGGACGCGCCTGCCCCCCTGGGCGCGCCCCTCACCCTCGTGGGCCACTCGGGCATCGTCTCACGTTGATTCCACTTCCCAAAATTCACATATATTCCAAAAAAAATCTCCATCCGTTTTTATCCTGTTTGGACTTCGTTTGATATGGATATTCTATGAAACAAAAAAACATGCAACAAACAGGAACTGGCACTGGGCACTGGATCAATATGTTAATCCCAAAAATAGTATAAAAAGTTGCCAAAAGTATATGAAAGTTGTAGAATATTGGCATGGAATGATCAAAAATTATAGATACGACGGAGACGTATCACGCCACATTACACAAGGAATGATCGAGAAGCTTTACAAAGTATTAGTAGACGTTGGTGACATGACTAGTCTGCAGAGAGCATGGGAAACTCAAAAACACGTGGAGTGCAAAATTCACACCACAAGGAAAGGTTTGACCAAGTCAGTTGTCGACGCAGCTGTAACAAACGAGGTTAGTATCGTCCTTCATCCACATGATTGTGCTTTGTTATGTTGTGCTACTTATATTGTTGTATTGTTTTGAATAAATGTTTAATTGAAGCTATTGTATTGCTATCTTTTCCTATTAAGATAATGAAGATGATTATAGTTGTAAGCGTATGTTTAATCAACTAGTACCACTATTATATTCATCATGCTTTTTTGTATTTATGCAGACAGGTTTGCTCAGCTTGATTTCAGTGGAACTGCACAAAATGTTCAGATGGTTCGTGTCCTCCATAATACTTCCATCATGCACAATACATGAATGGTTCTCTGATCATTCATCTTCTCCTTTAGCCACCGGAGTATCTACTTGAATGGATCTGCCAACGTCTTCAATGCCTTGCAACATATAAATACGAAATCCACCATGCTACGCAAGACATTGTTTGATTTCAGTGGAACTGCACAAAAAGATACGTTGGTTAATACAGCTCCATGTGCCATTTCAATGTGCAAATTGATGACAAACCCTGCCCGTTTAATATATTGGAATCGGAAAACCTTGTCAAATTTTGCTCGTTGATGTTAGCCAGAAGACATGCATTTGATATTTTGGAGTGGGATGCCTTTTGCTGTGAGCAACGTTGATCGTTTTTCCCTATTCCTGTGTTTAGTTTAGAAGTAAATATTTACTCTACTGAGATGCATAGTCACATGAATGTTGACTTATGTAATGTATTTTAAGAGTTTGTTCTGAATGTTGTCTATGAAATGCCAGGCCTTGTGAGTTTAATTGCAAAGTTGAGCTTGGAATACTCTGGCATGCGGCATCACAAGCTGTTCACCGCGCCTCCTGAGAATAATGCTTCATATTGTTTTGCATGTTGATCTAATGCTAGTGATTTGTGTGTTAAGAAGATCATCCTCTTCTATTCTTTCTGTGCTTAAGAAGTTCATCGTCTTATGTTTCATTTCGTAGCCTATACGACAACTCGGGTAGGTTAGAGGTGAAACCATATGATCTTCCAACCAACTCATCATCTTAGGCCGTGATTGGATCGAAAATGAAAGCAGATGATCTTGGGTGAGGCGCTTGGTTGGTCGATTTCGACTGGTAAAATATACACTGGTCTCTCAAATTGCACGCGTAACTCACTGGTTTTCATTACAGACCTCATCACCTCGGGCCGGCTCAGTCTCTCGAAAGTGCTCATAGGAGTATGATGATCCAGGCTTCCTAAATGAGCAGCGGGCGCTGTATTAGACCATCACTAGGGCATGCGAGCCCCCCCCCCCCCGTCGTCCTTCGATGTAACATCCCAAAATTCTAAATTTTGGAATGTTATAATAAATAGATAGAATTGATTGCTGTTTGATGTGCTGTGTGAAATTGAGTGAAATTTGAAACTTTTGAAAGTTAAATGAGAGGGAATACAATGACTTTCCCAAAACTTTCACTTTGCTTTTGATCTCCGAGGGGATTCAAAATTCTTTTCAACACAAAAACCTAGAGTGAAGATAATATGACTTCTTCCATTTATTTTAAATGATAAAGGGCTTTGAAAGGACTTTTGAATTTCATCCTGGAAATCTTCTCAACTCAGAAACTTTATGCGACTCAATGATTTTCCAGAGAGAAGATAAAATGACTTCTTCAAATTATAGGAAATATGAGTTGGAAGTTTTCTGAAATTTTCTTTATAACTCAAATTCAAATATTGAGATATTTGGTTTTTATTCAAATTATTTTTCTCCAAAAATAAATTACATGGAAAATAGGGTAACATGATTCCCTACAGCAAAAATTTGGAGATAAATGAATTTGAATTCTTTTTGGTATTTTAAAAATGATTTTTATTGGTTTTTATTTGCATTAGTAGGACCTTTTGATTTATTAGATTTTGTGGGCATTTTATTTGGCTGTAGAAAAATGTTCATGTTGTAGGTCTTATTTTTCTGCAAATTTTGATATATTATATGCATGTAGAATAATTTTTATTTATTTTGTTTTATTCGTTTTTCTCTGTTTGTTAAAAAAATGTTTAAAGAAAAAAAATTCTAAGATCGACTGGGCCGGCCCAGCTTCCGCCAGGCCGCGGCCCAGCTCGTCCTCGCCCCGTCTCCCCCTTCGTCCTCGGGACGGACTCCCGCCGCCGCCGCCATGGACGACGTGACCGCGTCGAACTCCTCCCCTTCGCCCTCCCGCAAGAAGCTCCCCACCCCCTTTAAAGCTGCGCCGCCGCCGCCCCGTTCCTCCCCTCGCATCGCACCGCCGCCGCATCGCCAAGCCGCCGCTGCCGCCGCTGTTTTGCTCCGCCGCAGCAGCAGCCATTGTTCGCCGCCGCTGCCGCTGCTGCCTCCTCTCGCCTCCCGCAGCCACGCCCGCACGCCAGCGCCGCGCCCCACCACCGCGCCTCGCCGCAACGCCCAGCGCCGCCGCCGCAGCCTCGCCGGCCGGAGCTCACCGCCGGCCGAAATCCGATCTGCCTCGCTCCGTATCCGCCCGAACCGCCCCGATCCCCGGTTTTCTTCGAACAACGGTGAACCGGTAAAAAACCGTTAAAACCCCTACGGTTCTCTGCCTGTCTGGTTTTCTTTAGATTGGTTTAGTTTTTTTTAGGGTTATCTATATAGTGAACGTTCATCCGTTAGGACTAGAAAACGAACGTTCGCTCGTTAGCTTTTTCTTTTCCTTTTATTTTCGGCCAGGGACTTAGATGTGAAGTTATTTTACAGTTTAGTCCCTGCACTTCAAACGGCCCTAACTTTTTGCTCGTTGGTCCAAATCCAACGAAACCAACGCCCACGTCTTTGTTACGAAGTCCTCTTTCCAGTAATACAACTCAAACATGTTTTTGAAAATTTTAAAATTTGAATTCAACTAGTTTAATATTCAAACTTCGTTTGATCATAACTTGAGTTTCGTAACTCCGTTTGAGTTGACTCTTTTTGCAAATCGAAGCTCTTGACCTAAACTTTCTGATAAGGCCAAATTCACATAATTTTGGTACTGTTGGAAATTGTTTAGTGTTTCAAGAGTCATTCGTGTGTTGTCGAAGTTTTCCGAAGGGTTTATTCGCTCTGTCTGATCTTTTTGAGTGATTGCTCATGTGTGGTTACTATTGCTTGCTTACGATAGATTGACCGGAGTGTGACGAGTAGATCTATCCAGAGTTTTGAGTGCGAATCGTCTTCATCAACATTGCAGGCAAGTAACACTTTGATCATGCTTTCCAATTACCCAGTTTTCATTGCATTAGTCCAACCCTCACTCAACTTTGCCGTTGGTGTTGATGGGAATCCACAACCTTGTTGCTTCCGCTATGATCGATTGAGGTAATAATATTTACGTTACTTAATACATGTGATTTACCTCTGTTATAAATCATGTTTGTACTGTGTGTGTCAGCATACCGATCCAGGGATGACACAGAACACAGAGACTTCGGTCCATTCGGTTCGTGGTCGCTACAAGATGGTATCAGAGCACATGTTGACTGTAGGACGTGACCCTAGAAATTGGCCAGACCATAGGAAAGGATTTCTCTAAAACTATCTTTTTTTTTAAGATTCTTATCTCTCATCTTTTCTGAGCTTTGTCAAATCTGCACTTTGACCTCAAATAGTTAGACAATACCCCTTTACCATTTGGATCACTTCGGAGTAAAGAGGATTTTACCATACAGTGGAAGTATTGAAGCTACAACAGTGGATACTCCAAAGGTTTGAAGAGATGACAACTTTGAGGAGATGATGGCCTTTAGAAGACCAAACCCCTATTATGTAATTACGTTAGATGCGACGATTGTGAGCCGTCATTTGTTTGACCTTTTCCGACGGCCACAAACTAAAACCCGTCTTTTCAAAACCATTGTTGGTACTGAGTGTCCCTCTCTATCTCTTCTGAATCTCATCCCAAAACCCTTGGACCCAATAGAGGATGACTGAATATAGACTTGAAGTCTCTGTACCAATGACCCAACCGGAGGCAGAGCTATGGATACAAAACATGGAGGATCACTTCAGGAAAAATTTGGTAGCAAGGAAGTATGATGTTCAATACGCTCTTCAGTACTTTACAAAAAGTGCTGCAACATGGTGGAAGATGCATCAAGCCATACAAGGATGTAATAGAGCAGAAAATTGGGAAGAGTTCAAGAAGACTCTGTTAGGATCCCATCTCATCCGAGAGCGTGGTGACAAGCCGAAGAAGAAACTTTGTGCCTGTAGGATTTGTGGAGAAATAGGACACCCCCAGGAGGAGCACAAGGATGAATGCCCTAATTGTGAAGGAAGTCACCTAGCTGAAGAATGCCCAACTAGGCAGATTACTTGTTTCTTGTGTGAAGGGACTACCCACTACCCTGCTGAGTGTCACATTTACCCCATGGTGCAACGAACAATCCAGCAGAAGAAAGAAGCAATGAAAGAAGTCCTCGAGGAAACCTTAAGGGAATCCACGATGGAGGAAGATATTGACGACCTTGATGGAGAAGGCCTAAACAGATATTACTCCCGTGCTTGCTACTCATGTGGAGAGAAAGGACATCTTTCACAGCAATGCACGAGGGAAAGTTAAGAGTATCTGGGAGATTTCCCGACAGAAGAAGTGGAGTTTGATCCACAAAAGATAGAAGGATTGATAGGAACGAAGAAGTCAAGTAAGAGAAAGATCATGTGTCCCCGGAACAACCCAATTTCTGCAGAAAAGGACCTGAGTGACATCACATGTTATCGGTGCAAGGATTTAGGTCATTATGCTATCAACTGCCCAACCAGGAAACGGAGAACCCATTGAACCAGGATAGTCACCATGAAGTCCCTAGATTTGTCTGAGGACATTAGTTTACACAACAAGGAAGTAGAGCATTTTGCCAAGAGAAGGTCTAGATCGGAGGAAGATTGATCTGAGTAGTTTAGATTTTCATATTGGAATGAAGCATGTAGCTAAAAGTGGAACACCCTTTTACAATGTTGAGTTGAGTATGGAAATGACATTGTAATAGTTCGTGAAGCAATATAAGTTGATATTTTTGGAATCCAAGAAGGAAGTGTTATGAGTTGTTGGATGATTGTGAGTGCCCTTCTTACTATCTCACCCAGACCTAGACCTAGAACCCATGGAGAAGTTGACCCCAAACCTTTCTCGGACAAAAGACCCCGTTTTACCCAAGGATGTCCGTATGTTGTCCTGAGAACCCCTTTTGTCTTATACCCACAGATGACAACCCTTTACGAGTCTTTTCTCAAAGGCCCAGAAACCGTCATGACCCTGACTAGCGACCAGGATTACCCAAAGATCCTGAAGGACATGATGAAGCACATTCACCTGGAAGGAGATGCAGTTTACAAGGGTTATCGCTTCATGGAGAATGGAGTTGAACTATGGTACATGGAGGTACACCTCCACCGTGTGAAAGGAGTTTGCCCAAAGACTATGGGTCAATACTTTTTCATCTCCCGAGTACCGCGAACAACATTCTTTGATTCTGTTCGTGAAGCTGCTATGGAGGCCATACGTCAGATTGGAGAAATACTCGAAGCAAGACTTCGTTTTACCCAGGGGTGCCTGAGTATGATGCATGCAGAGATGGTGGATATGAAGCACACAGCAAATAGGACGAAGCAAAAGATTGATGATTTTAAGAATCACATTGCACAATTCCAGTGGGATTGAAGCACCCTTAGTTAGGACAAAGGAATAAAGATGGGAGGAATGTTTGACCATACCCCACTATGTGGATGGCAACATTTGTAGTGAAGCACCTTTGTAACTGGAGTAGTGAATACTGGTTCAAGTAGTAATACAAGATTTGATATGAGGAGAATATGGATTATGGATGAAGCAGTACATTTTGTTTAGTGGTACCTCACTATGTGAACCCTGGACCCATAGGAAGTAATGTGTTGCCCCAATTAGTGGAGTTTGCACAAATAAGTTGGAGTTTATTTTGATATGAAGCTTACCCCAAGAGTATGAAGGAAAGAAGTATGATTGGATTTTACGAGGGTGTAATGCTGGAGTATGGAACTACAGTAACCCCAAGGATTGAGTTATGGATATACAAGTTCTAAAGTGGACCCTTTAGCCGAGGACCTAAAGGGGGCTACGTAATTATAAGGGAACCACGAGACTTGTCAGAAGTGTTATGTTTCTGCTGTAGTAAAGCAGTGCATTTTTGCTATAGATTGTGCCAAGAAGAAGGAGTTTTGTGCTAAGAATTGGAGATGAAGCCTGCAAGGGAAATACAGTAGATCATAGTAAGTTGAAAATCAATACAGTTGGCATCATGGTATTGATTTGGATTCGATGAGTTATTACTACAAAGGTGATGAGTGGAGACATGATGCATGGAAGAAGATTTTGAAGAAACTAGTGTTATTCATTTTAAGTGTGGTAGAATCCAACACCGTTACCCGAATACGCTAGCTAGTGGTTAGTTACGTCAGACTTGGAGTGGATTGCCCAAGGATGAGTCTGAGTAATTACATCGTAGTTTTACCCAAGAGAAGTAAAGGATACTTGGATGGATTTAAGAAAGCCAATCAAGTTGGATGTTGGAAGAATGACCAGTTGTAACCCGAAGATGAGACCAAGTGTTGCTAGAGACGAGATGAGCCATAACCCACAGGCCCCAGGACCTGTCAAGAAAGCAAGCTCACTCTTGCTGAAGGAAAACCCCTGGTAGAGGTTACGACCTTTGTCAATAGACGATCTTATAGGTGGTTACGTTAAACCCGAGGGTTGTGAAACGCTAGATGGTTGTTCGGCTTGCAGAATCAATGGATATATCCGAACTCAGTTCATCGACAAGATGAAATTCTGCAATGCTTGTGAGGATGACCGAGTGTTAGAATTCGAGATTCATTAAACCATATACAAGGTAATGATTTGGGTGCGGGGTGGATTGATCACCATACCGACTTACTCTTATTATTCGCCTCTGTTATACGGGATGGTAAATCTGGGTGACTTACCTATAGTAGAGAGACGACGATGTCAAAACCTTGTTTAAACCTTAGAATGGTATAGAATTTTTCCCCTGTACACGGCATGATGTTGCCAACCGTAGGTTATACGGTGAGGATGAAGCCCAGACCCATTTTCTGCAGGGACCCTGTTAATTTGGTTGATGACCACCATGAGATATCGATATTTGTTTAGTATTGGCGTCAGACCAGTCAGTTAAGAGGAACCATTCCCGAAAGAGCTTTACCAAGTTGAAAGGATACAAGGAATTGAGGACAGCAATTTTGCCACTACCGAAAAAAGCCCCAGGGAAGGAGTTATCCCGAAGATTTGAGAAGACCGACGCCGTCAACCCAAAGGGCGGAGTGAATGAGCTTTTGTTGGAACCGTATTCATTTTAAGTGTGGTAGCACCCTAGGCCACCCCGATCACTGGATTTGTTAGAAAGACCCCCAAAGCCCTAACCTATTTCTTGCTAGCCTCTCTGAATCTCGAGGACGAGATTCATTTTAAGTGTGGTAGGTTTGTAACATCCCAAAATTCTAAATTTTGGGATGTTATAATAAATAGATAGAATTGATTGCTGTTTGATGTGCTGTGTGAAATTGAGTGAAATTTGAAACTTTTGAAAGTTAAATGAGAGGGAATAAAATGACTTTCCCAAAACTTTCACTTTGCTTTTGATCTCTGAGGGGATTCAAAATTCTTTTCAACACAAAAACCTAGAGTGAAGATAATATGACTTCTTCCATTTATTTTAAATGATAAAGGGCTTTGAAAGGACTTTTGAATTTCATCCTCGAAATCTTCTCAACTCAGAAACTTTATGCGACTCAATGATTTTCCAGAGAGAAGATAAAATGACTTCTTCAAATTATAGGAAATATGAGTTGGAAGTTTTCTGAAATTTTCTTTATAACTCAAATTCAAATATTGAGTTATTTGGTTTTTATTCAAATTATTTTTCTCCAAAAATAAATTACATGGAAAATAGGGTAACATGGTTCCCTACAACAGAAAATTGGAGATAAATGAATTTGAATTCTTTTTGGTATTTTAAAAATGATTTTTATTGGTTTTTATTTGCATTAGTAGGACCTTTTGATTTATTAGATTCTGTGGGCATTTTATTTGGCTGTAGAAAAATGTTCATGTTGTAGGTCTTATTTTTCTGCAAATTTTGATATATTATATGCATGTAGGATAATTTTTATTTATTTTGTTTTATTCGTTTTTCTCTGTTTATTAAAAAAAATGTTTAAAGAAAAAAATCCTAAGATCGACTAGGCCGGCCCAGCTCGTCCTCGCCCCGTCTCACCCTTCGTCCTCGGGACGGACTCCCGCCGCCGCATGGACGACGTGACCGCGTCGAACTCCTCCCCTTCGCCCCCTCCCGCAAGAAGCTCCCTACCCCCTTTAAAGCTGCGCCGCCGCCGCCCCGTTCCTCCCCTCGCATCGCACCGCCCCCACATCGCCAAGCCGCCGCCGCCGCCACTGTTTTGCTCCGCCGCCGCCGCAACCCTTGTTCGCCACCGCTGCCGCTGCTGCCTCCCCTCGCCTCCCGCAGCCACGCCCGCACGCCAGCGCCGCGCCCCACCACCGCGCCTCGCCGCAACGCCCAGCGCCGCCGCCGCAGCCTCGCCGGTCGGAGCTCACCGCCGGCCGGAATCCGATCTGCTTCACTCTGGATCCGCCCGAACCGCCCCGATCCCCGGTTTTCTTCGAACCACGGTGAACCGGTAAAAAACCGTTAAAACCCCTCCGGTTCTTTGCCTGTCTGGTTTTCTTTAGATTGGTTTAGTTTTTTTAGGGTTATCTATACAGTGAACGTTCATCCGTTAGGACTAGAAAACGAACGTCCGCTCGTTAGCTTTCTCTTTTTCTTTTATTTTTGGCCAGGGACTTAGATGTGAAGTTATTTTACAGTTTAGTCCCTGCACTTCAAACGGCCCTAACTTTTTGCTCGTTGGTCCAAATCCAACGAAACCAACGGCCACGTCTTCGTTACGCAGTCCTCTTTCCAGTAATACAACTCAAACATGTTTTTGAAAATTTTAAAATTTGAATTCAACTAGTTTTAGATTCAAACTTCGTTTGATCATAACTTGAGTTTCGTAACTCCGTTTTAGTTGACTCTTTTTGCAAATCGAAGCTCTTGACCTAAACTTTCTGATAAGGCCAAATTCACATAATTTTGGTACTGTTGGAAATTATTTTGTGTTTCAAGAGTCATTCGTGTGTTTTCGAAGTTTTCTGAAGTGTTTATTCGCTCTGTCTGATCTTTCTGAGTGATTGCTCATGTGTGTTTACTATTGCTTGCTTACGATAGATTGACCGGAGTGTGACGAGTAGATCTATCCAGAGTTTGAGTGCGAATCGTCTTCATCAACATTGCAGGCAAGTAACACTTTGATCATGCTTTCCAATTACCCAGTTTTCATTGCATTAGTCCAACCCTCACACATTGCATTAGTAGGATCAATTAACTTGTGGGGTTGGGAAGTAGTTTGAGGTAGTACCTATTACCTGCATTACATTCAAACCCTTGGGAGTTACTTCTACGTTTGCTGTTAGGACATGCTATGCTCATAGACGTGGTTTGGGTTTGAGTGAAATCCATGACAGATGTGAGTTGTTAATTAATGGTTCAACTTAAGGTGGCAACTTTAATATACATCTGGGTGGATTGAGGCATCTGGGTATTCCAAGACTGCCTGTTTTTCTTTTGGACCGCCACCCAGGTTCAAAGGGATCATGAGATTATTCATACTAGAAACTTCCGTGTGCAATCACAATGCTATTATGGGCTCTAGCATAGTATGAGTAAGTTGTGCGAACTCTTACAGTGGTGGACTAGCAGATGTAGGGGGGATGTAGGTTGGTACGGTCCGCCCGATCGTAAGGTGCTAGCATTTCTGAAAGACTATGTCTTGGTCATCCGGTTCTCAAACACCATGCAGTGCGAGAAATCAAACGGAGGCGATCGAGTCTTGTGGGAAAAGTGCACAAACCTCTACAGAGTGTACAAACTATTCATGAGTAGCCGTGTCCCCGGTTATGGACATCTTTGAGTATCTAGAAGTGGATTATTTGCTGATCTCATCACTCTCTAATTTAATATTGTTGGGTTTAATGATTATTTTTAATTGGGGTTGAGAGGATGTCTATCTTCTCAACGATGTTTCAACTACCATGATAGTTAATTAAAATGCATTCATTTGAAGTAGGGAAAAATTGGATTTACACAAAAAACTTTAACCTTACAGCCTCCACCAGCCATATTTGCATGTAGATGTAGGTTTTGTTCATCATTATCATTACAGTGTGAATTTGCCAGCATATTCCATGTGCTGACCCGTTTTCGGGCTGCAACGTTTTATGTTGCAGGATTATCTTACGACGAGTAAGTGATACGTTAGGGTTACGGTTTCTACACTCAACTTTGCCGTTGGTGTTGATGGGAATCCAAAACCTTGTTGCTTCCGCTATGATCGATTGAGGTAATAGTATTTATGTTACTTAATACATGTGATTTACCTGTGTTATAAATCATGTTTGTACTGTGTGTGTCAGCATACCGATCCAGGGATGACACAGAACACAGAGACTTCGGTCCATTCTGATTGTGGTCGCTACATTCGAGTTGTTGCGCTCGCCCGTGGCGCCGAGCGTTGTCACTTGTCAACATGATCAACGAACATGAGGAATCAGGAGATGACTTTACTTGGAGAGGATGATAGTAGGGACCCACCAGGGCCATAGGCATACGTACGCAAGTTCCTCCTTATTATATATACTACAACTATATTTTTTTTGCATCCTACTGGTTTCCTGACATCACGATCCCACACCATTGTCAATCTATATAGTCAATAAACGAGAGAATTGAACAAGGAGCGGCCGACAGCTAGGACCCAGCAGCTCGAGCAGTATTTGTTTTTTGAGGTGTAAGCAAAGTTTTTCTTGAGCGATGTTTTTGTTGATGTTCAGACGAGATCAACTGGGCGGGCTGTGGCCCGTCTAGCCCAGGCTATTATTTTATGTCGACCAAATATCCAGCCCAGATATTAAATTTTCAAGGTGAAAATGGCTTGCCCAGCTATACTATGTTTGCGGAATAACCAACCCAGGTAAACTTTTTATTCTCTGCCCCGCTGGCCTGTAAATCTTTCATATGAGGGATGCATCAGGCCTGACAAGAAAATGGGCTTTAAGAAATAATAAATGGGATGTAATTAAAAAAACTGGACTGTAAATATACAAAAACGCACCAAACGGGTAATTAGTTTCAAAAATATTATTTTTCAATTTTTTGTATTACTTATTGCGCACGCAATATTTTGTTAGATTTTTAGCTAATACAAATTCATTTTCAAATTATATTTAATCTGACTTAAAATTTTGGGATAAAAATATATCGGATCCCATCAAAATGTGGGATTTTTGAATGAATTCTGTTTTGAGCGGTTGGTTGGAATTATTAATCGTTGTCCTGGCTAGAAAATGGGCTGTAATTTTAACAGACTGTAAATGGGTTGTAGTAAATTTCATTATAATTCAAAAATGGGATGTACATTATTAAAAATCGCAAATGGGCTATATGTTCTCTGCCACAGATTTGATGCTCACTTGTGGGCCTACTTTGCCTCAAAAAAACTTGTGAGCCTACTATTTTTTTATGAGAATTATAGTGAGTGACGCGAACGGAAGGCTTGTAGGCCTACTAAGGCGTACGGAAGGCTTTGTCAACTTATAGTCAACACACGATTCTAGTAGCAGTGGTCATTGGATGTCCATCCAACGGTTGTAGTGCTTCTTCAATCTCGGATATTCTTGCTTCAGGCGCCCAAACCACCACCGGCGGTACCGCCTGCTACCGCCTCCCATGGCCGGCTGTGCTGCCGCATGCTACTTCTCGAGCTTGCGTTGTATTCCCTCGAAGAGGAAAGGGAGATGCAGCACAGTAGCGTATGTATTTCCCTCAGTTTTTGAGAACCAAGGTATCAATCCAGTAGGAGACCACGCGCGAGTCCCTCGCACCTGCACAAACAAATAAGAACTTCGCAGCCAACGCGATAAGGGGTTGTCAATCCCTTTACGGTCACTTACGAAAGTGAGATCTGATAGAGATGATAGTTTATATTTTTGGTGTTTTTTGTTTATAAGAACAGAAAGTAAAAGCGTAAAAAATAAAGTAGATGTAGATTGATATGTTGAGAATAGACACGGAGGCCATAGTGTTCTCTAGTGGCTTCTCTCATGATAGCGATATTCTACGGCGGGTAAACAAATTACTGTCGAGCAATTGATAGAAAAGCGAATAATTATGAGACTATCTAGGCATGATCATTGTATATAGGTATCACGTCCGAGACAAGTAGACCGACTCCTGCCTGCATCTACTACTATTACTCCACACATCGACCGCTACCCAGCATGCATCTAGTGTATTGAGTTCATAAGAACAGAGTAACGCCTTAAGCAAGATGACATGATGTAGAGTGATAAACTCAAGCAATAAGATATAAACCCCATCTTTTTATCCTCGATGGCAACAATACAATACGTGCCTTGCTGCCCTACTGTCATTGGGAAAGGACACCGCAAGATTGAACCCAAAGCCAAGCACTTTTCCCATTGCAAGAACTATAGATCTAGTAGGCCAAACCAAACCAATAATTCGAAGAGACTTGCAAGAATATTATCAGCACACATAAAGAGTTCAGAGAAGAACCAAATATTTCTCATAGATAATCTTGATCATAAACTCACAATTCATCGGATCTCGACAAACACACCGCAAAAAGAGATTACATCGAATAGATCTCCTCGAAGACCGAGGAGAACTTCGTATTGAGATCCAGAGAGAGAGAAGAAGCCATCTAGATACTAGCTATGGACCTGAAGGTCTGTGGTAAACTACTCACAGAAGGTTACGGCAGTGGATTAGGGTTTTCTCTCTGTTGCTGATGGTTTCGGGGTACGTAGACTTATATAGGAGGAAGGAGGACACCGGGAGACGCTCGAGGGGCCCACGAGGCAGGGGGCGCGCCCTGGGAAGGGGGCACGCCCCCACCCTCGTTGGCACCTCGTTGCTCCCCTGACATGGTTCTCAAGTTCCATGTGCGTGATTTTCTCCAAAAATATCTCTCGCGAAGGTTTCATTCCGTTTGGACTCCGTTTGATATTCTTTTTCTGCAAAACCCTGAAACAGGCAAAAAACAGCAGTCTGGACTGGGCCTTTGGGTTAGTAGGTTTGTCCCAAAAATGATATAAAAGTGTATGATAAAGCCCATTAAACATCCAAGACTTCATAAATAATAGCAAGGAACAATCAAAAATTATAGATACGTTGGAGACGTATCACCGCACAGGCTTCACTGGCTCACCCTACTCCCAAACGCCATCCAGGACATTCCTCTACTCACCAACACCTCATGTTCTTCTTCGGCGACTGCAGCCTCACACCGCAGCGGAACCAGTGAACCCTCGTACCCCCTCCGTGTGGGCATCCACTGTTGCATCTTTGCCGGCTCCGGGTCGTTACCTTCCTAGGACTCGCCATCATTCATTGTGTTGGTTCTCTTGGTGCAGCGTGGTTAACTTTGTCAACAAACGGCAGCCATCGGAAGAGGCATGTACATGGAGTGGCTGACAGTAGGGACCCACATGGACGCATGCAGCAAGTGCCCTCGTATTATGCGATAACAAATGATTTCGCCCCCTGACGGGTTTGACCCACCAGCTACATCTTCGCACGCAAGGAAGTGCTTCCTTTATTACGTGGAAATAAAAAGTTTCCTCTCCATGACGGCTGGGACCCACCAGCTTTATTATGATCCATTTCGTGAAAATATAGATTGTACCGAAGATGCTAAATTGTTTTCTTTTTATTCTAACTCAATAAATAAGAAACTAAAAAAACCAGAAAACATCTTCGCACGCAAGGAAGTGCCACCCGATTACACAAAAAAATGAATACTGCCCCTGCTATATGTGACCCACCGTAGTTGGAGGTGTTGGGGAACGTATTATTTAAAAATTCCTACGATCACGCAAGATCTATCTAGGAGAAGCATACCAACGAGCAGGGAGAGTGTGTCTACATACCCTCGTAGACCGAAAGCGGAAGCGTCTAGCGACGCGGTTGATGTAGTCGAACGTCTTCGCAATCCAACCGATCCAAGCACCGAATGTACGGCACCTCCGGGTTCAGCACACATTTAGCTCGATGACGTCCCACGATCTCATGATCCAGTTGAGCGTCACGTGAGAGCTTCATCAGCATGACGGTGTGGTGATGGTGATGATGAAGCTACCGGCGCAGGGCTTCGCCTAAGCACTCCAACAATATGACCATAAGTGTGTAACCGTGGAGAGGGGCACCGCACACGGCTAAGAAAAATCTTGGAGTGCCTTTAGGGTGCCCCCTGCCCACGTATATAAAGGAGGGAGGAGGAGGAGGCCAGCCCTAGAGGAGGCGCGCCAAGTGTGGGGAGTCCTACTAGAACTCCCAAGTCCTAGTAGGATTCCCCTTTTCATTTCCGGAGTAGGAGAGAAGAAAGAGGGAAAGAGAGAGGGAGTGGGAAAGGGCAAGGGGGGGGGCGCCCCCTTTCCCCTAGTCCAATCCGGATCCATGGGGGGCGCCTCCTTCCCTTTGGCCTGCCTCCTCTATTCCCGTATGGCCCAATAAGGCCCAAATACTTCTCCCTGTGAATTCCCGTAACTCTCCGGTACTCCGAAAAATACTCGAATCACTTGGAACCTTTCCGATGTCCGAATATAGCCTTCCAATATATCGATCTTTATGTCTTGACCATTTCAAGACTGTTCGTCATGTCTGTGATCTCATCCGTGACTTTGAACAAAAGTCGGTCATCAAACCACATAACTCATAATACAAATCATCATCGAACGTTAAGCGTGCGGACCCTACGGGTTCGAGAACTATGTAGACATGACCGAGACACATCTCTGGTCAATAAACAATAGTGGAACCTGGATGCTCATATTGGCTCATACATATTCTACGAAGATCTTTATCGGTCAAACCGCATAACAACATACGTTGTTCCCTTTGTCATCGGTATGTTACTTGCCCGAGATTTGATTGTCGGTATCATCATACTGATATGTCCAAAACGTATCTATAATTTCTGCTTGCTCCATGCCTCTTTTGTGTGATATTGCTATGATATTTATGCACTTCCATACACTTTTGATCATATTTGGACTAACCTATTAACTCAGTGCACCCCAGTGCCAGTTTCTGTTTTCTGCTGTTTTTGTATTTCAGGTTTTCCCATTACGTAAACTGCCAGAAAAATTCCCGGAAAAATATATAAAAAATCAGCGTTCCGGAAGCTTCCATGCGGCCAAAGTAGGGCCGGAGGGGGGGCACCAGGGCTCCCGGCGCCCTGGCCACGCGGCCCCCCTCCAGGCCGCGCCGGGGGGGTGCCTGGGCCCCCCTTAGCTCCCCTGGCGACCCCCTTTGGCATATATTTAACACCCGTCGAGGAAACCCTGATTCCGGACCCCTTTTCTCCAGACGCAATTCCGATCTCCGCCGCCATCGCCATCAAGCTTCGTGGGACCAGAATTCCTGTGCCGGCACCCTGCCAGGACGGGGAAGTGCCCCCGGATTCATCTCCATCGACGTTGCTTCCTCCCTCCATGATGCGGGAGTAGTTCCTCCTCGGGGCTGAGGTTTCTACCAGTAGCTATGTGGTCAATTCTCTCTCCCATGATGTGATCTTCGTTGTGATCATAGGCTATGTTAATCTAGGGTGATCCCATGATATTTCCCCTTCCTCTATGTATTGGATTGATGTACTCACTTGTCTTTATCTAGTATAATCCCCGAGACCAAGGTGACAGCGGTCTATTGGACATGGGTTAGAAAAATATTTTCATGAGTGATTTCCTCTCTTGTGTGTTGATTGAAGATTGAGAGTCTCTTGGTGCTTGTCTTTGACTATCCTTTAGATATGTTGTGGTGATTGTGGTAATCTCTTTGGATGGCCGCGGTGACATTGGGAAATCCATAGATTGAGAACTACGAACTTTGAGGTGTGCTTTTGTAGCCCTACATAATTCTCGTCCTCTCTTGACCACGAAGGAATGACCTCCGGGTGCGTCTCCATTGCATGTTTTATGGGAAATATCATGTGATTCGATTATGTTAATGTTGTTGGGAGTTTCCACTAGTGAAAGTATGATCCCTAGGCCTTGTTTCCACCATTGCAATACCATTTGTGCTCACGTTTACCACTTGTTTGCTTGCTGCACTTTTTATTACAGATTTATATTACTTTGTTTTGCCATCCATATCACTTGCCATTTAAGATTGAGAGTTTTTTCATTTGAGTTGCAGAAGTGCCCCGAAAAAATTATTTACTACCTGCTGGTCTGTTTTTCACAGATCCTGTCCTGTTTTGCCTTTCCTTCATTTTGCAAACCTTGAGCTTGCTTTTTCCTTGCAAAACCTTTTGGCAATCTTGAGAAACAGTAGACCTTCAAGAATATCCTTATTTCCAGTAAGGAAAAATTATTTTATTAAGGGTACTAACCTCGCTAATCAGATTATGATGAGTTATGTATGAAGGGAGTTTTCAAGTGTGCGAGGGAAGGTGATAAAAAGATTCAGGAGTGTCAAACGGTCAAGCTTGGGATGCCCCCATGCACCCCCAAGAAATATTCAAGAAGACTCAAGCGTCTAAGCTTGGGGATGCCCCCGTGCATCCCCTTCTCCATCAACATTATCAGTTCGTCTTTTGTTCCACTATATTTTTATCACTTCATGTGTTATGTGCTATGCTTCGAGCGTCTTGCTTTTAGTTTTCCTTTTTAAGTTTTCTTTAGCTTTGCTTGCTTTTCATAACGAGGTGGAACCCAGCTTTCTTTGTGTGGGAGAGAAACACGCTCCACTCCAACCTAGAACACAACATAGAATTTTCATGTCTATCCTTGCTGTGTGTGTTCTTTGTCTTTCAATAGCTACTATCATGTTCAGCTCTTAGTTTTCATGCTTATCTTTTTAAAGAGCTTTTGTTTAGTTGGTCGTTGGAACTCTCTTTAGTTATCATGCTTATCTTATTAAGAGAGTTGGCTTCTGTTGCATTGGTTGATATGTCTATGATAAAATGCTATGTGCATAATGATGCTTAGTAGTTCATGTTTTCTTATGGTTAGTCTCAAATAGCTGGGGGGTTCTCAATGTGTTATTGGAGTACCAACATGATTTGTTTGCCTATGATGTGGTATGGTTTAGTGATATCTTCCTTCAAGAATTTATTTTGATTGACTTGGCGTATGCTCACGCATATTTAAGACTGTAAAGAAAGTCTATCAAGCCTTGATGATCTTTAATTTCTGAGTAGCGATATAACTTCCATGCCTGATTCAATGTTGCTTTGTCGCTCTACATGATTATGACCGTCATTGCTCTTTTAGTTGGTCGCTCCCAGTCTTTTGCTAACCTTCGCCTGTACTAAGCGGACTGACTGCTTGCGCATCCAAAATCTTTTAAACCAGTTATGCCATATGAGTCCACCATACCTTCCTATACATGGTATTTACCTACCATTCCTAACGAAGACTTTCATGTACCATCTCGAAATTATTCAAAAAAGCATTTCTCTTTTGTGCCTCTGTTTTAGCTCATGAGGAAGTAGTAGTTAATTCATGATCTTTTTAAGTTGGACAAGCTTCACCCCGGGATTGCATGTCTAATGTGCAAACCCATAATACGAGAAGGAACTGGCATAGAGTGCGCCCGGCTCATTAAAAAATATACAACAAACAAACCCTCCTTCACGCTTTGTTCATGAGAAATCAGAAAACTTTGGCAGTGATAAACAAAGGAGATTAAGAGGATGTGATCGTCCTCATTCGGGAGCCGTTCCTCGAAACTTGTCCAGCTCGAGAAGTAATTGAGTTATCTACTAGCATTCGTTGACGAAATATGCATCTCTAAAAAATAATTTTTACTTCTGTTTTAAAAACCAAGAGCTCTGGTACATGTTTAGTTTTTGTTTCCGACCACGGGTTTTCAACCTTGCCATCAAAAGCCACGGTTCGAGAGTCTCCACCTTCTTTCTTTAAAGCACCAACTATTGAGAGCATGATTGTCATTCTGAGTGTAATGTGCATTGTCCCAAAGTACCATTGTCTTTTGCATGATTATGATATCGTTTATTCTGAAATCATTGTATCTAGTCGTCACTTAAACTTTGGAGGTGCCCCTACATTTATGTTTTGCTTCACTAAAGGGGGCAAGCGAGGTATCACTTTGTCATGTTTGCACACCATGCTCACTACAAATCTATTGAGTGTTTCAGTATCATATTATAAAACTTTCAGTTCTTTGTGATTTTCTCATGAGGCAACTTAACTACTACAGATTCATTGTCTCAGTAAGCACTTGTCATGTGACTGTAAAAGGTCCTTATATGGTTAATAGCATGTCACCACAAAAATTATGCTTGTTATCATTTACCTACTCGAGGACGAGCAGGAATTAAGCTTGGGGATGTTGATACGTCCAAAACGTATCTATAATTTCTGCTTGCTCCATGCCTTTTTTGTGTGATATTGCTATGATATTTATGCACTTCCATACACTTTTGATCATATTTGGACTAACCTATTAACTCAGTGCACCCCAGTGCCAGTTTCTGTTTTCTGCTGTTTTTGTATTTCAGGTTTTTCCCATTACGTAAACTGCCAGAAAAATTCCCAGAAAAATATATAAAAAATCAGCATTCCGGAAGCTTCCATGCGGCCAAAGTAGGACCGGAGGGGGGCCACCAGGGCTCCAGGCGCCCTGGCCACGCGGCCCCCCTCCAGGCCGCACCGGGGGGGCGCCTGGGCCCCCCTTAGCTCCCCTGGCGACCCCTTTGGCATATATTTAACACCCGTCGAGGAAACCCTGATTCCGGACCCCTTTTCTCCAGACGCAATTCCGATCTCCGCCGCCATCGCCATCAAGCTTCGGGGGACCAGAATTCCTGTGCCGGCACCCTGCCGGGACGGGGAAGTGCCCCCGGATTCATCTCCATCGACGTTGCTTCCTCCCTCCATGATGCGGAAGTAGTTCCTCCTCGGGGCTGAGGTTTCTACCAGTAGCTATGTGGTCAATTCTCTCTCCCATGATGTGATCTTCGTTGTGATCATAGGCTATGTTAATCTAGGGTGATCCCATGATATTTCCCCTTCCTCTATGTATTGGATTGATGTACTCACTTGTCTTTATCTAGTATAATCCCCGAGACCAAGGTGACATCGGTCTATTGGACATGGGTTAGCAAAATATTTTCATGAGTGATTTCCTCTCTTGTGTGTTGATTGAAGATTGAGAGTCTCTTGGTGCTTGTCTTTGACTATCCTTTAGATATGTTGTGGTGATTGTGGTAATCTCTTTGGATGGCCGCGGTGACATTGGGAAATCCATAGATTGAGAACTACGAACTTTGAGGTGTGCTTTTGTAGCCCTACATAATTCTCGTCCTCTCTTGACCACGAAGGAATGACCTCCGGGTGCGTCTCCATTGCATGTTTTATGGGAAATATCATGTGATTCGATTATGTTAATGTTGTTGGGAGTTTCCACTAGTGAAAGTATGATCCCTAGGCCTTGTTTCCACCATTGCAATACCATTTGTGCTCACGTTTACCACTTGTTTGCTTGCTGCACTTTTTATTACAGATTTATATTACTTTGTTTTGCCATCCATATCACTTGCCATTTAACATCTCTTCGCCGAACTAGTGCACTTATACATCTAACAAGTGTATTAGGTGTGTTGGGGACACAAGAGACTTCTTGTATCTTAGTTGCAGGGTTGCTTGAGAGAGACCATCTTCAACCTCTACTTCCCTGAGTTCGATAAACCTTAGGTCATCCACTTGAGGGAAATTGCTGCTGTCCTACAAACCTCTGCGCTTGGAGGCCCAACATAGTCTACAAGAGTAGAAGCGTGTGTAGACATCACATACCTAGTTCAATCTCATTACCGGCAAGTCTCTTTACTCATTCTGTAATACACCATCTCGTGACTAACTCATTAGTAATTTGCTTGCAAGGCTTATTATGATGTGTATTACCGAGAGGACCCAAAGATACCTCTCCGATACTCGGAGTGACAAATCCTATTCTCGATCTATGCCAACACCACAAACACTTTTGTAGACACCTGTAGAGCATCTTTATAATCACCCAGTTACGTTGTGACGTTTCATAGCACACAAGGTGTTCCTTCGGTATTCGGGAGTTGCATAATCTCATAGTTAGAGGAACAGGTATAAGTCATGAAGAAAGCAATAGCAATAAAACTAAACGATTATAGTGCTAAGCTAACGGACGGGTCTTGTCCATCACATCATTCTCTAATGATGTCATCCCGTTCATCAAATGACAACACATATCTATGGTTAGGAAACATAATCATCTTTGATCAACGAGCTAGTCAAGTAGAGCCATACTAGGGACACTATGTTTTGTCTATGTATTCACACATGTACTAAGTTTCCGGTTAATACAATTCTAGCATGAATAATAAAAATTTATCATGATATAAGGAAATATAAATAACAACTTTATTATTGCCTCTAGGGCATATTTCCTCCAGTCTCCCACTGGCACTAGAGTCAATAATCTAGTTCACATCGCCATGTGATTTAATACGGATAATTCACATCGCTATGTGAATAACACCTATAGTTCACATCGCCATGTGACCAACACCCAAAGGGTTACTAGAGTCAATAATCTAGTTCACATCGCCATGTGATTTAACACCCAACGAGTACTAAGGTGTGATCATGTTTTGCTTCGTGGGAGAAGTTTAGTCAGCGGGTCTGTTACATTCAGATGTGTATGTATTTTACAAATTTCTATGTCTACAATGCTCTGCATGGAGCTACTCTAGCTAATTGCTCCCACTTTCAATACGCATCCAGATTGATATTTAGAGTCATTTGGATTAGTGTCAAAAGCTTGCATCGGCGTAACTCTTTATGATGAACTCTTTATCACATCCATAATCGATAAACAGTTCCATAGTCATCCAATAACTAAGGATAATTTTGACCGATGTCTAGTGATCTACTTCTGGATCACTATTGTACATCCTTGCCAAACTCATGGCAAGGTACACAACAGGTTTGGTACACAGCATGGCATACTTTATAGTACCTATGACTGAGGCATAGGGAATGACTTTCATTCTTTCTCTATATTCTGTCGTGGTCGGGTTTTGAGTCTTCATCAACTTCATACCTTGCAACACAGGCAAGAACTCTTTATTTGACTGTTCCATTTTGAACTACTTAAAAAACTTGTCAAGGTATGTACTCATTGAAAAACTTATCAAGCATCTTGGTCTATCTCTATAGATCTTGATGCTCAACATGTAAGCAGCTTCACTGAGGTCTTTCTTTGAGAAACTCCTTTCAAACACTCCTTTATGCTTTCTAGAAAATTCTACATCATTTCCGATCGATAATGTGTCATTCACATATACCCATCAGAAAGGTTGTAGTGCTCCCACTCACTTTCTTGTAAATACAGGCTTCACCGCAAGTCTGTATAAAACTATATGCTTTGATTAGCTTATCAAAGCGTATATTCCAACTCCGAGATGCTTGCACCAGTCCATAGATGGATCGCTAGAGCTTGCACATTTTGTTAGCTCCTTTAGGATCGACAAAAAACCTTCTGGTTGCATCATATACAAATCTTCTTTAAGATATCCTTTAAGGAATGCAGTTTTGACATCCATTTGCCAGATTTCATAATCATAAAATGCGTCAATTGCTAACATGATTCGAACAGACTTAAGCATCGCTACGGGTGAGAAAATCTCATCGTAGTCTAGTCCTTGAACTTGTAGAAAACCTTTCGCAACAAGTCGAGCTTTGTAGATAGTAACATTACCATCGGCGTCAGTCTTCCTCTTAAAGATCCATTTATTTTCAATGGCTTGCCGATCATCGGGCAAGTTAACCAAAGTACACACTTTGTTCTCATACATGGATCCCATCTCAGATTTCATGGCCTCAAGCCATTTTGTGGAATCTGGGCTCATCATCGCTTCCTCATAGTTCGTAGGTTCATCATGGTCTAGTAACATGACTTCCGGAACCGGGTTACCGTACCACTCTGGCGTGGAACACACTCTGGTTGACCTACGAGGTTTAGTAGTAACTTGGTCTGAAGTTTCATGATCATCATCATTAGCTTCCTCACTGATTAGTGTAGTAATCACTGGAACTAGTTTCTGTGATGTACTACTTTCCAATTCGGGAGAAGGTACAATTACCTCATCAAGTTCCATTTTCCTCCCACTCACTTCTTTCGAGAGAAACTCCTTCTCTAGAAAGGATCCATTTTTAGCAACGAATATCTTGCCTTCGGATCTGTGATAGAAGGTGTACCCAACAGTCTCCTTTGGGTATCCTATGAAGACACATTTCTCCGACTTGGGTTCGAGCTTATCAGGTTGAAGCTTTTTAACATAAGCATCGCAACCCCAAACTTTAACAAACAACAACTTTAGTTTCTTGCCAAACCACAATTCATAAGGCGTCGTCTCAACGAATTTGGATGGTGCCCTTATTTAACGTGAATGCAGCTGTCTCTAATGCATAACCCAAAAACGATAGTGGTAAATCGGTAAGAGACATCATAGATCTCACCATATCTAATAAAGTACGGTTACGACCTTCAGACACACCATTACGTTGTGGTGTTCTAGGTGGCGTGAGCTGTGAAACTATTCCACATTCTTTTAAATGAAGACCAAACTCGTAACTCAAATATTTGCCTCCATGATTAGGTCGTAGAAACTTAATTTTCTTGTTACGATGATTCCCTATTTCACTCTGAAATTCTTTGAACTTTTCAAAGGTTTCAAACTTGTGCTTCATCAAGTAGATATACCCATATCTGCTCAAATCATGAGTGAAGGTCAGAAAATAATGATACCCGCCGCGAGCCTCAACACTCATCGGTCCACATACATCAATATGTATGATTTCCAACAAATCAGTTGCTCGTTCCATTGTTCCAGAGAACGGAGTTTTAGTCATCTTGCCCATGAGGCATGGTTCGCAAGCACCAAGTGATTCATAATCAAGTGATTCCAAAAGCCCATCGGCATGGAGTTTCTTCATGCGCTTTACACCAATATGACCTAAACGGCAGCGCCACAAATAAGTTGCACTATCATTATCAAGTTTGCATCTTTTGGCTTCAATATTATGAATATGTGTATTACTACGATCGAGATCCAACAAACTACTTTCATTGGGTATATGACCATCGAGGGTTTTATTCAAGTAAATAGAATAAAAATTATTCTATGACTTTAAATGAATAACCGTATTGCAACAAACATGATCAAATCATATTCATGCTCAACGCAAATGCCAAATAACATTTATTTAGGTTCTACACTAATCCCGAAAGTATAGGAAGTGTGCGATGATGATCATATCAATCTTGGAACCACTTCCACCACACATCGTCACTTCACCTTTAACTAGTCTCTGTTCATTCTGCAACTCTCGTTTCGAGTTACTAATTGTAGCGACCGAACCGGTATCAAATACCCAGCGATTGTTATGAACACTAGTAAAGTACACATCAATAATTTGTATATCAAATATACCTTTGTTCACTTTGCCATCCTTCTTATCCGCCAAGTATCTAGGGCGATTCCACTTCCAGTGAACATTTCCTTTGCAGTAGAAGCACTTAGTTTCAGGCTTGAGTTTAGCTTTGGGTTTCTTCACGGGAGTGACAACTTTCTTGTCATTCTTCGTGAAGTTCCCCTTCTATCGCTTTGCCCTTTACTTGAAACAAGTGGTCTTGTTAACCATCAGCACTTGATGCGCTTTCTTGATTTCTACCTTCGCCGATTTCAGCATCGCGAAGAGCTCAGGAATTACTTTTGTCATCCCTTGCATATTATAGTTCATCACCAAGTTCTAACAACTTGGTGATAGTGACTAGAGAACTTTGTCAATTATTATCTTATCTGGAAGATTAACTCTCACTTGATTCAAGCAATTGTAGTACCCAGACAATTTGAGCATATGCTCACTGGTTGAGCTATTCTCCTCCATCTTGTAGGCAAAGTACTGTCAGAGGTCTCATACCTCTCGACACGCGCATGAGTATGAAATACTAATTTCAACTCTTAGAACATCTTATATGCTCCATGGCGTTCAAAACGTTTTTGAAGTCCTGGTTCTAAGCCATAAAGCATGATGCACTAAACTATTAAGTAGACATCATAGTGAGCTTTGCCAAACGTTCATAACGTTTGCATCTGCTCCTGCAATAGATCTGTCACCTAGCGGTGCATCAAGGACATAATACTTCTATGCAGCAATGAGGATTATCCTCAGATCACGGGCCTAGTCTGCATCATCGCTACTAACATCTTTCAACTTATATTTTCTCTAGGAACATATCAAAAACATAGGGGAGCCATGTTGCGAGCTATTGATCTACAACGTAATTTGCAAATACTATCAGGACTAAATTCATGATAAATTAAAGTTCAATTAATAATATTACTAAAGAATTCCCACCTAGATAGACATCCCTCTAGTCATCTAAATGATCACGTGATCCAAATCAACTAAACCATGTCCGATCATCACGTGGGATGGAGTAGTTTTCAATGGTGAACATCTTATGTTGATCATATCTACTATATGATTCATGCTCGACCTTTCGGTCTCCGGTGTTCCGAGGCCATGTCTGTACATGCTAGGCTCGTCAAGTTAAACCGAGTATTCTGCATGTGCAAAACTGTCTTACACCCGTTGTATTTGAACGTAGAGCTTATCACACCCGATCATCATGTGGTGTCTCGGCACGACAAACTTTCGCAATGGTGCATACTCAGGGACTTGTACCTTGAAATTTTTGTAAGGGATCATCTTATAATGCTACCGCCGTTCTAAGCAAAATAAGAAGCATAATAAGATAAACATCACATGCAATCAAAATATGTGACATGATATGGCCATCATCATCTTGTGCTTTTGATCTCCATCTCCAAAGCATCATCATGATCTCCATCGTCACCGGCTAGACACCATGATCTCCATCGTAGCATCGTTGTCGTCTCGCCAACTATTGCCTCTACGACTATCGCTACCGCTTAGTGATAAAGTAAAGCAATTACATGGCGAATGCATTTCATACAATAAAGCGACAACTATATGGCTCCTGCCGGTTGCCGATAACTCTGTTACAAAACATGATCATCTCATACAATAAAATTTAGCATCATGTCTTGACCATATCACATCACAACATGCCCTGCAAAAACAAGTTGGACGTCCTCTACTTTGTTGTTGCAAGTTTTACGTGGCTGCTACGGGCTGAGCAAGAACCATTCTTACCTATGCATCAAAACCACAACGATATTTAGTCAAGTATGTGTTGTTTTAACCTTCACAAGGATCGGGTGTAGCCACACTCGTTTCAACAAAAGTTGGAGAAACTGACACCCGCGAGCCACCTGTGTGCGAAGCACGTCGGTAGAACCAGTCTCGCGTAAGCGTATGCGTAATGTCGGTCCGGGCCGCTTCATCCAACAATATCGCCGAATCAAAGTATGACATGCTGGAAAGCAGTATGACTAGTATCACCCACAACTCACTTGTGTTCTACTCATGCATATAACATCTACACATAAACCTGGCTCTGATACCACTGTTGGGGAACGTAGTATTTCAAAAATTCCTACGATCACACAAGATCTATCTAGGAGAAGCATAGCGATGAGCGGGGAGAGTGTGTCTACATACCCTCGTAGACCGAAAGCGGAAGCGTCTAGTGACGCGGTTGATGTAGTCGAACGTCTTTGTGATCCAACCGATCCAAGCACCGAACGTATGGCACCTACGCGTTCAGCACACGTTCGGCTCGATGACGCCCCACGAGCTCTTGATCCAGTTGAGCGTCATGGGAGAGTTTCGTCAGCACGACGGCGTGGTAACGGTGATGATGAAGCTACCGGCGCAGGGCTTCGCCTAAGCACTTCAACGATATGACCGAGGTGTGTAACCATGGAGAGGGACACCGCACACGGCTAAGACAAATCTTGGAGTGCCTTTGGGGTGCCCCCTGCCCACGTATATAAAGGAGGGAGGAGGAGGAGGCTAGCCCTATAGGGGGCGCGCCAAGCGTGGGGAGTCCTACTAGGACTCCCAAGTCCTAGTAGGATTCCCCTTTTCCTTTCCGGAGTAGGAGAGAAGAAAGAGGGAAAGAGAGAGGGAGTAGGAAAGGGCAAGGGGGGGCGCCACCCCCTTTCCCCTAGTCCAATTCGGACCCAAGGGGGGGCACGCGCCTCCTTCCCTTTGGCTTGCCTCCTCTATTCCCGTATGGCCCAATAAGGCCAAAATACTTCTCCAGGCGAATTCTCGTAACTCTTTGGTACTCTGAAAAATACCCGAATCACTCGGAACCTTTCCGATGTCCGAATATAGCCTTCCAATATATCGATCTTTACATCTCGGCCATTTCAATAATGTTTGTCATGTCTGTGATCTCATCCGGGACTCCGAACAAAAGTCGGTCATCAAATCACATAACTCATAATACAAATCGTCATCGAACGTTAAGCATGCAAACCCAAGAGGTTCGAGAACGATGTAGACATTGTTGGGGAACGTTGCATGGGAAACAAAAAATTTTCCTACGTTCACCAAGATCAATCTAGGAGATGCAACTACGAGAGGAGAGTTGGATCCACGTACCCTTGTAGATCGCTAAGCGGAAGCGTTATGAACGCGGTTGATGGAGTCGTACTCGCCGCGATTCAGATCGCCGAAGATCCTAGCACCGAAGCAACGGTGCCTCCGCGTTCTTCACACGTACGGCTCGGGGACGTCTCCTCCTTCTTGATCCAGCAAGGGGTGGAGGAGAGGTTGATAGAGAGACCGGCAGCACGACGGCGTGGTGGTGATGGTGGAGAAGGATTCCAGCAGGGCTTCGCCTAAGCACCGCGGTAGATGAAGATGTTATGGGAGAGGGAGGGCAGCACCGAGGCACAAACGTGTGTTGGCTGCCCTCCCTCTACCTCTCTATATATAGGGGGAAGGAGGAGAGGGGGGCGCCCTAGGGTTTCCCCTAGGGGGGCCGGCGGCCAGGGCAGAGGGGGGGGGGGCGGCCAAGGGCTGCGCCAGGCCCTAGGGTTTCCCCCCCCCCCCCTAGGTGCCTTGCCCCCCAAGCCAGGGGGTGCGGCTGCCCTAGGAGGGCCAGCCCCCCATGCGCCATAGGAGAGGGCCCAGGGGGGGCGCACAGCCCTATGAGGGCTGTGGTGTCCCCCCTTTGTGGCCCATTAGGCCCAGAACCACTTCCGGGACCCCCGAAACCCTTTTCGGTAATCCGCCGATTTCCCGATGCTCCCCGGAACACTTCCGGACTCCGAAACCTTTCATCCTATATATCAATCTTCGTCCCCGGACCATTCCGGAGACCCTCGTCACGTCCGGGATCTCATCCGGGACTCCGAACAACCTTCGGTAACCATGCACTGTTCTCACTAACAACCCTAGCGTCACCGAACCTTAAGTGTGTAGACCCTGCGGGTTCGGAAACCATGTAGACATGACCGAGACACTCCCAGGTCAATAACCAATAGCGGGATCTGGATACCCATATTGGTTCCCACATGTTTCTCGATGATCTCATCGGATGAACCACGATGTCAAGGATTCAGGCAATCCTGTATACAGTTCCTTTTGTCTCGTCGGTATGTTACTTGCCCGAGATTCGATCGTCGGTATCTCTATACCTAGTTCAATCTCGTTACCGGCAAGTCTCTTTACTCGTTACCGTAATACATAATCCCGTGACCAACTACTTAGTCACTTTGAGCTCATTGAGATGACGTATTACCGAGTGGGCCCAGAGATACCTCTCCGTCACACGGAGTGACAAATCCCAGTCTCGATCCATGTCAACTCAACAGACACCCTCGGAGATACCTGTAGAGTACCTTTATAGTCACCCAGTTACGTTGTGACGTTTGGCACACACAAAGCACTCCTACGGTGTCAGTGAGTTACATGACCTCATGGTCATAGGAACTTATACTTGACATGCAGAAAACTATAGCGATAACTGATACGATCAAAAGCTATGTTTAACGTTTGGGTCCCGTCCATCACATCATTCTCCTAATGATGTGATCCCGTTATCAAATGACAACTCATGTCTATGACCTGGAAACCGCGGTCATCTTTGATCAACGAGCTAGTCCTGTAGAGGCTCACTAGGGACACAAAGTCTGTCTATTCATCCACACATGTATTTGAGTTTCCAATCAATACAGTTATAGCATGGATAATAAACGATTATCATGAACAAGGAAATATAATAATAACTCTTTTATTATTGCCTCTAGGGCATATTTCCAACAGTCTCCCACTTGCACTAGAGTCAATAATCTAGCATTACAAGGTAATGAATCTAACACCCATAGAGTCTTGGTGTTGATCATGCTTAGCCCGTGGAAGAGGCTTAGTCAACGGATCTGCAACATTCAAATCCGTGTGTACTTTGCAAATATTTATGTCCTCCTCCTTGACCGAATCGCGGATGGAATTGAAGCGTCGCTTTATGTGTCTGGTCCTCTTGTGAAATCTTGGTTCCTTGGCTAGAGCAATGGCACCAGTGTTGTCACAGAACAGAGTCATTGGGTTCAGTGCACTAGGCACAACTCCAAGATCTGTCATGAACTCCTTCATCCAGACACCTTCCTTTGCCGCCTCCGAGGCAGCTATATACTCCGCTTCACATGTAGAATCAGCTACCACGCTCTGCTTGGAACTGCACCAGCTTACCGCTCCCCCGTTGAGAATATATACGTATCCGGTTTGAGACTTAGAGTCATCCGGATCAGTGTCAAAGCTTGCATCGACATAACCCTTTACGACGAGCTCTTGATCACCTCCATAAACGAGAAACATCTCCTTAGTCCTTTTTCAGGTACTTTAGGATATTCTTGACCGCTGTCCAGTGATCCATACCAGGATTACTTTGAAACCTTCCGGCCATACTTATGGCAAGGCTGACATCTGGTCTTGTGCACAGCATTGCATACATGATAGAGCCTATGGCTGAAGCATAGGGGACGACACTCATCTTTTCTCTATCTTCCGCAGTCACTGGGCATTGAGTCTTACTCAACTTTGTACCTTGCAATACCGGCAAGAACCCCTTCTTGGATTGATCCATTTTGAACTTCTTCAAAACTTTATCAAGGTATGTACTTTGTGAAAGTCCTATCAAGCGTCTTGATCTATCTCTATAGATCTTGATGCCCAATATGAAAGCAGCTTCACCGAGATCCTTCATCGAAAAACTCTTGTTCAAATACCCCTTCACGCTATCCAAAAATTCTATATTGTTTCCAATCAACAATATGTCATCCACATATAATATTAGAAATGCTATAGAGCTCCCACTCACTTTCTTGTAAATACAAGCTTCATTGTAAACTTGTACAAACCCAAACGCTTTGATCACCTCATCAAAGCGAAGATTCCAACTCCGAGATGCCTGCACCAGCCCATAAATGGAACGCTGGAGCCTGCATACTTTGTCAGCATTCTCTGGATCGACAAAACCCTCCGGTTGCATCATATACAACTCTTCCTTAAGAAAACCGTTAAGGAACGCTGTTTTGACATCCATCTGCCAAATTTCATAATCGAAATATGCAGCTATTGCTAACATGATTCGGACGGATTTAAGCATCGATACGGGTGAGAAAGTCTCATCGTAGTCAATCCCTTGAACTTGTGAAAAACCCTTTGCCACAAGTCGAGCTTTATACACGGTGACATTACCGTCAGCGTCCGTCTTCCTCTTAAAAATCCATTTATTCTGAATGGCCTTCCGCCCTTCAGGTAATACTTCCAAAGTCCATACTTTGTTTTCATACATGGATCCCATCTCGGATTTCATGGCCTCTAACCATTTGTCGGAATCCGGGCCCACCATCGCTTCTCCATAGCTCGTAGGTTCACCGTTGTCTAACAACATGACCTCCAAGACAGGGTTACCATACCACTCAGGTGCAGTGCGTACCCTTGTCGACCTACGAGGTTCGGTAGTAACTTGATCAGAAGCTCCTTGATCATCATCATTGGCTTCCTCTTCAACCTCTGCAGGCTCCACAAAAACATCTTTCTGTGCTGCGCCACTCTCTGGTTGAAGCAGAGGTTCAATAACCTCATCAAGTTCTACCTTCCTCCCACTCAATTCTTTCGAGAGAAACTCTTTCTAGAGAAAGGACCCGTTCTTAGCGACAAACACTTTGCCCTCGGATCTGAGATAGAAGGTGTACCCAACTGTTTCTTTTGGGTATCCTATGAAGACACATTTGTCCGCTTTGGGTTCGAGCTTTTCTGGCTGAAGCCTTTTGACATAAGCATCGCAACCCCAAACCTTGAGAAAAGACAACTTAGGTTTCTTACCAAACCACAGTTCATACGGTGTTGTCTCAACGGACTTAGATGGAGCCCTATTTAAAGTGAATGCAGCTGTCTCTAACGCATATCCCCAAAACGATAGTGTCAAATCGGCAAGAGACATCATAGAACGTACCATATCTAATAGGGTTCGATTACGACGTTCGGACACACCATTACGCTGTGGTGTTCCAGGTGGCGTCAACTGTGAAACAATTCCACATTTTCTTAAGTGATCACCAAACTCATAACTCAGATATTCTCCCCCTCGATCAGATCGTAGGAACTTGATCTTCTTGTTACGATGATTTTCAACTTCACTCTGAAATTGCTTGAACTTTTCAAAAGTTTCAGACTTATGCTTCATCAAGTAAATATACCCATATCTACTTAAGTCGTCAGTGAAGGTGAGAAAATAACGATATCCACCGCGCGCTGTTACACTCATCGGACCGCACACATCAGTATGTATGATTTCCAATAAGTCACTTGCCCGTTCCATTGTCCCTAAAAACGGGGTCCTTGTCATCTTGCCCATGAGGCACGGCTCGCACGTGTCAAGTGATTCAAAATCAAGAGACTCCAAAAGTCCATCAGCATGGAGCTTCCTCATGCGTTTCACGCCGATATGACCCAGACGGCAGTGCCACAAGAAAGTGGTATTATCATTATCAACTCTACATCTTTTGGCATCAATGTTATGAACATGTGTATCATCACTATCGAGATTCAATAAGAATAAACCCCTAACTTCGGGTGCATGACCATGAAAGATATTACTCATATAAATAGAACAACCATTATTCTCTGACTTAAATGAGTAACCGTCTCGCAATAAACAAGATCCAGATATAATGTTCATGCTTAACGCAGGCACTAAATAACAATTATTCAGGTTCATAACTAATCCCGATGGTAATCGAAGAGCGAGCGTGCCGACGGCGATCACATCAACCTTGGAACCATTTCCCACGCGCATCGTCACTTCGTCCTTCGCGAGCCTCCGTTTATTCCGCAGTTCCTGTTTAGAGTTGCAAATGTGAGCAACCGAACCGGTATCAAATACCCAGGCACTACAACGAGAGTTGGTAAGGTACACATCAATAACATGTATATCACATATACCTTTGTTGTTGTTGGCCCCCTTCTTGTCCGCCAGATACTTGGGGCAGTTCCGCTTCCAGTGGTCGTTCCCCTTGCAATAGAAACACTCAGTCTCTGGCTTGGGCCCAGCCTTGGGTTTCTTCACTGGATTAGCAACTGCTTTGCCGCCCTTCTTAGAGTTACCCTTCTTGCCCTTGCCATTCTTCTTGAAACTGGTGGTTTTATTGACCATCAACACTTGATACTCCTTCTGGATGTCTGCCTCAGCGACTTTCAGCATCGAAAACAGCTCGGCGATGGTTTTGTTCATCCCTTGCATGTTATACTGCTGCACGAAGCTCTTGTAGCTAGGAGGGAGTGACTGGAGAATTATGTCAATGATAGCCTCATCCGGGAACACAAGTCCCGGATCAGCTATGCGGGTATAGTACCCAGACATCTTCAGTAAGTGCTCACTGACAGACGAATTCTCCTCCATCTTGCAAGCAAAGAATTTATCGGTGGTCTCATACCTCTCGATCTTAGCATTCTTTTCAAAGATGAACTTCAACTCCTGGTACATCTCATATGCACCATGACGTTCAAAACGCCTTTGAAGTCCTCCTTCCAAGCCGTACAACATGGCACACTGCACTATCGAATAGTCATCCGAACGTGTCTGCCAGACGTTCAAAACGTCTGCAGGGGCTGTAGGAGCGGGGGGGTCACCTAGCGGTGCATTTAGGACATAAACCTTTTGGGCAGCTGTGAGGATGATCCTCAGATTGCGGAGCCAGTCCACAAAGTTGCTCCCGTCATCTTTCAGTTTAGCTTTCTCTAGGAACGCATTAAAATTCAGGGGAGCTACTGCGCGAGCCATCTACAACCAAAAATTTGCAAAGACATTTTAGACTATTGTTCATGATAAGTGAGTTACTACCTAATCAAATTATTTATAACTCCCACTCAAATTGACATCCCTCCGGTCATTCGAGCGTGACATGATCCAAATTCACCAACCCAAGTCCGATCATCACGTGAGATGAGGTGGTCTCAATGGTGAACATCAACATGTTGATCATATCTACTATATGACTCATGCTCGACCTTTCGGTCCTCCGTGTTCCGAGGCCATGTCTATACATGCTAGGCTCGTCAAGTCTAACCCGAGTGTTCTGCACGTGCAAAACTGGCTTGCACCCGTTGTATGCGAACGTAGAGTCTATCACACCCGATCATCACGTGGTGCTTCGAAACGACGAACCTTCGCAACGGCGCACACTCGGGGGGAACACAATTTTATCTTGAAATTTTAGTGAAGGATCATCTTATAATGCTACCGTCGTCCTAAGCAAAATAAGATGCATAAAAGGATTAACATCACATGCAAATCATAAGTGACATGATATGGCCATCAACTCGTGCTTTTGATCTCCATCTCCAAAGCACCGGCATGATCTCCATCGTCACCGGCGCCACACCATGATCTCCATCATCATGATCTCCATCATCGTGTCGCCATCGGGGTTGTCGGCGCCCACCATGCTCTTACTACTATTGCTACCGTTTAGCGATAAAGTAAAGCATTACAAAGCGCTTAATGATTGACACGCAGGTCATACAAAAATTAAAGACAACCCTATGGCTCCTGCCGGTTGCCGTATGCATCGACATGCAAGTCGATATTAACTATTACAACATGATCATCTCATACATCAAATATAATTCATCATGTCATTGGCCATATCATATCACATGCATACCCTGCAAAAACAAGTTAGACGTCCTCTAATTTGTTGTTGCATGTTTTACGTGGCTGCTATGGGTATCTAGCAAGAGCGCTTCTTACCTACGCAAAACCACAACGGTGATATTCAAGTTGCTATTTAACCTTCTACAAGGACCGCCTTGTTCTATTCCGATTCAACTAAGATAGGAGAGACAGACACCCGCCAGCCATCTTATGCAACAAAAAGTCACATGTCTGTCGATGGAACCGGTCTCATGTACGTGGACATGTAAAGTTGGTCCGGGCCGCTTCATCCTATAATACCGCTGAATCAAGAAAGACTAAGGAGGGCAGCAATTTAAACATCAACGCCACAAACCCTTTTGTGTTCTACTCGAGAAAGCATCTACGCAAGATCCTAGCTCATGATGCCACTGTTGGGGAACGTTGCATGGAAAACAAAAATTTTTCTCTACGTTCACCAAGATCAATCTAGTAGATGCAACTACGAGGGGAGAGTAGGATCCACATACCCTTGTAGATCGCTAAGCGGAAGCGTTAAGAACGCGGTTGATGGAGTCGTACTCGCCGCGATTCAGATCGCCGAAGATCCTAACACCGAAGCAACGGTGCCTCCGCGTTCTTCACACGTACGGCTCGGGGACGTCTCCTCCTTCTTGATCCAGCAAGGGGTGGAGGAGAGGTTGATGGAGAGACCGGCAGCACGACGGCGTGGTGGTGATGGTGGAGGAGGATTCCAGCAGGGCTTCGCCTAAGCACCGCGGGAAGACGAATATGTTGTGGGAGAGGGAGGGCAGCACCGAGGCACAAACGTGTGTTGGCTGCCCTCCCTCTGCCCCTCTATATATAGGGGGAATAGATGGGAGGGGGCGCCCTAGGGTTTCCCCTAGGGGGGCCGGCGGCCAGGGCAGTGGGGGGGCGGCGGCCAAGGGCTGCGCAGGCCCTAGGGTTTCCCCCCCCCCTAGGTGCCTTGCCCCCCAAGCCAGGGGGTGCGGCTGCCCTAGGAGGGGCCAGCCCCCCATGCGCCATAGGAGAGGGCCCAGGGGGGGCGCACAGCCCTATGAGGGCTGTGGTGTCCCCCCTTTGTGGCCCATTAGGCCCAGAACCACTTCCGGGACCCCCGAAACCCTTTTCGGTAATCCGCCGATTTCCCGATGCTCCCCGGAACACTTCCGGACTCCGAAACCTTTCATCCTATATATCAATCTTCGTCCCCGGACCATTCCGGAGACCCTCGTCACGTCCGGGATCTCATCCGGGACTCCGAACAACCTTCGGTAACCATGCACTGTTCTCACTAACAACCCTAGCGTCACCGAACCTTAAGTGTGTAGACCCTGCGGGTTCGGAAACCATGTAGACATGACCGAGACACTCCCAGGTCAATAAACAATAGCGGGATCTGGATACCCATATTGGTTCCCACACGTTTCTCGATGATCTCATCGGATGAACCACGATGTCAAGGATTCAGGCAATCCTGTATACAGTTCCCTTTGTCTCGTCGGTATGTTACTTGCCCGAGATTCGATCGTCGGTATCTCTATACCTAGTTCAATCTCGTTACCGGCAAGTCTCTTTACTCGTTGCCGTAATACATAATCCCGTGACCAACTACTTAGTCACTTTGAGCTCATTGAGATGACGTATTACCGAGTGGGCCCGGAGATACCTCTCCGTCACACGGAGTGACAAATCCCAGTCTCGATCCATGTCAACTCAACAGACACCCTCGGAGATACCTGTAGAGTACCTTTATAGTCACCCAGTTACGTTGTGACGTTTGGCACACACAAAGCACTCCTACGGTGTCAGTGAGTTACATGACCTCATGGTCATAGGAACTTATACTTGACATGCAGAAAACTATAGCGATAACTGATACGATCAAAAGCTATGTTTAACGTTTGGGTCTCGTCCATCACATCATTCTCCTAATGATGTGATCCCGTTATCAAATGACAACTCATGTCTATGACCTGGAAACCGCGGTCATCTTTGATCAACGAGCTAGTCCTGTAGAGGCTCACTAGGGACACAAAGTCTGTCTATTCATCCACACATGTATTTGAGTTTCCAATCAATACAGTTATAGCATGGATAATAAACGATTATCATGAACAAGGAAATATAATAATAACTCTTTTATTATTGCCTCTAGGGCATATTTCCAACAGACATGACCAAGACACATCTCCGGTCAATAACCAATAGCAGAACCTGGATGCTCATATTGGCTCATACATATTCTACGAAGATCTTTATCGGTCAAACCGCATAACAACATACATTGTTCCCTTTGTCATCGGTATGTTACTTGCCCGAGATTCAATCGTCGGTATCATCAGACCTAGTTCAATCTCGTTACCGGCAAGTATCTTTACTCGTTCCGTAATACATCATCTTGTGACTAACTCATTAGTCATTTGCTTGCAAGGCTTATTATGATGTGTATTACCGAGATGGCCCAGAGATACCTCTCAGATACTCAGAGTGACAAATCCTATTCTCGATCTATGCCAACACCACAAACACTTTTGGAGACACCTGTAGAGCATCTTTAGAATCACCCGATTACATTGTGACGTTTGATAGCACACAAGGTGTTCCTCCGGTATTCGGAAGTTGCATAATCTCATAGTTAGAGGAACATGTATAAGTCATGAAGAAAGCAATAGCAATAAAACTAAACGATCATAGTGCTAAGCTAATGGATGGGTCTTGTCTGTCACATCATTCTCTAATGATGTGATCCCATACATCAAATGACAACACATGTCTATGGTTAGGAAACATAACCATCTTTGATCAATGAGCTAGTCAAGTAGAGGCATACTAGGGACACTCTGTTTTGTATATGTATTCACGCATGTACTAAGTTTCCGGTTAATACGGTTCTAGCATGAATAATAAACATTTATCATGATATAAGGAAATATAAATAACAACTTTATTATTGCCTCTAGGGCATATTTCCTTCAGGAGGCTGACTTGTGGGCCTACTAAGTTGACGCGGACGGAGGGCTTTGTCAACTTATTAGTCAATATGAATGATTCTAGCTCAGTGACCGTACGATGTCCATCCAACGGCTATAGTGCTTCTTCGACCTCTGGTCTTCTTGCTCCAACCGCCCAAACCAGCACCGGTCGTGCCGCCTGCTCCTGCCTCCCGTGGCCGGCTCTTTTGCCGCGTAGGCCTCACCGCCCCACGCTACTCCTATCACTGGCCTGGTCATCCCTGTACTCACCCAGACCTACTTTTATTCTTCGGCGACGGTAGCCTCACACTGCAGCCCAACCAGTAAACACACGTACGCCCCTCCGCGTGGGAAACAACTGCCGAGTCTTCACTGGAAGATGACTCGCCGTCGTCCATCGCCTTGGTGATCTCGGCATGGCATGGTCAACGTGGTCAAGGAACGACTTGCATCGGAAGAGGACTGTACGTGGAGAGGCTGACAGCTGGGTCCATGGCCGCAGCAAGGAAGTGCCTCCTTATTACACGCAAAATAATGATTTCTCCACCTGACAGCAGGGACCTACCGAAAGGGCTCTATATTTTGGCTTAGCTGTATTTTGCGAAAAACAACGTTTCCCCCCCTGATAGCTGGGACCCACCGGCTATATCCTTGGACGCAAAGAAAGTGTCTCCATATTAGGCATGGAAAAAATGAATGCCCCCGTGATAGTGGGACCCGCCAGCTATATCTTCGCACGCAAGGAAGTGCCTCTTTATCCTCTCTGGCAGCCGGGACCCACCTGGTCGAAGCGTACGTAGCGTTGTCATTCTCGTCGCGAACGTGTACGTACATACTGGTCGATCGGTCTCTCTGCAACGATGAACCGTGGCCGAGCAAGAAGCGGCATGTGTAGTAGTAGAACCCCCCGACGTAGCAGTTCGGGCAGTCCAGTCAAAACTGTGTACACGTACGTACAACCACATGCCAAAAAATACAGCCACGTACGTACATACGGGCGGGGTCTCGAGCGCGTACTCGCGCATACGTACGGCCATGCGGTCATGTACATATGGAGACGGCAGCAATGGCGTCGTGTTCATCGGCAGCCAACCGGCGGGGTCGGAACGGAGAAACATCGTCGTGTTCATTGGGAAGCAACCGAGTTGGACGGAACAGCCGAAACCTGGTGTGGCGTACCGCAAAACGGAGGGAAATGACCTTCTGTTGGAGCGCGTACGGTCGAAACAGGATCCTTTTCATCAGGAAGGGTCTGGCGTACCGCAAAACGAAGGAAACGGCCTTTTGCTCGACCGGCTAAGGTCTAAATGGGATCCTATTCATCAGGAGGGGTCTGGCGTAACGTAAAACGAAGGAAACTGACTTGTGTTGGAGCGCTACGGTCGAAATGGGGGTCCTATAAATCGGGAGGGGCGTGGCGTACCGCAAAACATGACTCCATGGGCAACTATTCACCCACCGTCGACTTCCTGCAGCCTCCACCTGCATTGTTCATCCACTGTGTCTTCCTCTGCCCTCCATCGGGTACTGTTCATCCAGCCCTCCACGAGGTCATGTTCATCCAGCCCTCCACGGGGTCCTAATCATCCTACCAGCCCTCCATCGGCTACTGTTCAACCAGCCCTCCACGGGGTCATGTTCATCCACCCCCAACGCCTCGGCTGTGGCGGCCTCGCCTCGGGGTCATGTTCATCCAGCGGCAACCGCAACGTCCAACCCTCACGGGGTCCTGTCCATCCAACCCCCACGGGGTCCTGTTCATCCAACCCCTACCATGTACATCTTGACTCGTTCAACCAACCCCACGTTCACTATTCATCAAGAGGCAGCAGGTTCGATCGGCTTTAGTAAGCCGCAGTAGCGATCGATCGGGTTCAGTTAGCAGCGGTAGCAAAGGAATCGCTCGGGTTTAGTTAGCAGCCAAGGGATCGATCACTCGGGTTCAGTAATGTAGCTAGTGCAATCGCTCGGGCTCACTAAGCGAACGCCTCGTTCGGGTTCAGTTAGAGCCCAACGCATTGCACATTCACGCGACGTGTACGAGAGAAATGCGCAAACCTTCGTGCATCGCTCTACCCCGACCACCCACCGTAACCGGGAATTCCTTGAAATTTTCCTCGCCCTTGCTTCTACCACGGTTTTTTCCGTCATGGACGGTCCAAAGAATGTCATGCAGCTGCGTCTCCAGCCAGCCCAAGACAAAAAGCCCATTTTTCATGTTTTTTGTCATAGAAGTATGAGCCCACCACATCTATGATGATATAGGTTTTTGTCACAATTATCATCATAGAAGTGTCATAAGCATAACAGAAAAAAATCGTTCGGCCCAAAATGTCACGGATGTGTCTTTTTTTATAGTGTAAGCATATTTCAAAGTGTCAGGTAATTGTTTAAATTTCAAACATAGGGTCACCCTTGGGTGAAGGAGGACCTCCTAAGGTTTCAACAACCAAGTTGTGCTTGAGTATAGGTTGTTGTTCAAATAACATCTTATCTATTTCATTTCTTTCATGCATATGCATATCATTTTCATGGTCTAGCAAGTATGGTTCTAATGGATCAGTAGGTGGAATGGCAATAGAAGCAAGACCAATTATTTCATTTTTACTAGGAAATTCTTTGTTATGAGGTTGCCTATGAAACATAGAGAAATTAAACTCATGAGACACATCACCAAAACTAACATTGATGGTTTCTTTCTCACAATCTATTTTAGCATTGACAATGTTCAAGAAAGGTCTACCAAATATTATGGGACAAAAGTCATCTTGTGGAGAACCAAGAACTAGGAAACCAGTAGGGTGTTTTATTTTCCCACACAAGACTTCAACATCTCTAACAATCCCAAGTGGTGTGATAGTGTCCCTGTTTGCAAGTTTAATAGCAATATCAATATCTTCTATTTCAGCGGGTGCAATCTCATGCATAATTTCTTGATATAAGGTAAAAGGAATAGCACTCACGCTAGCACCCATATCACATAGACCATGATAGAAATGATCTCCTATTTTGACTGAGACAACAAGCCTCGCAACAACGGGTCTATTCTTATCTTTAGTATCGGGTTTGGCAATTCTAGCAGGTTCATCACAGAAATAAATAACATGCCCATCAAGATTATCGACCAAGAGATCTTTAACAATAGCAATACTAGGTTCCACTTTGATTTGTTTAGAAGGTCTAGGTGCTCTAATATTACTTTTGTTAACCACGGTTAAGACTTTAGCATGCTCCTTTATCCTAACAGGGAAAGGTGGCTTCTCAATATAAGTAGTAGGCACAACTGGGTCAACATTATAAATGATAGTTTCTTCTTTAACTTTAACGGGTTCCTCAACTTTTTCTTTAATAGGTGGGTGGCATTTAAACCACTTCTACTTAGGAAGATCAACATGAGCAGCAAAGGATTCACAAAACGAGGCTACTAGCTCAGAGTCAAGTCCATATTTAGTGCTAAAATAATTGAAATCATCAGTATTCATAAAAGATTTAACACAACTAAACTAAAGTTTTATACGTGACTCCTTACCTTCATCGAGTTCCCAATCTTCAGAGTTGCGTTTAATTCTTTCAAGAAGATCCCACCTGAATTCAATAGTCTTCTTCATATAACATCCAGTACAAGAAGTATTGAGTATGGATTGACTATTACGAGAAAGCCGAGCATAAAAATTATGCACAATAATATCTCTCGGGAGCTCATGATTGGGTAATGAATATAACATTGACTTAAGCCTCCCCCAAGCTTGAGCGATACTTTCTCCTTCATGATGCCAAAAATTATAGATATAATTCCGATCACAATGAACTAGATGCATAGGATAAAACTTTTGGTGAAATTTCAATTTCAATCGATTCTGGCTCCAAGATCCAATATCATCGCATAGCTGATACCATGTCAATGCTTTCCCCCTAAATATGAAGGGAAAACCTTCTTATTAACTTCATCTCCGGGTAAACCTACAAGCTTACATAGTCCACAAACTTCATCCATGTAGATTAGATGCATATCAGGATGTAGTGTTCCGTCTCCTGCATAAGGATTAGCTAGCAGTTTCTCTATCATACCCGAAGGAATCTCATAACCAATATTTTCAGTAGGTGCAGTAGGTTGAGGGGCAACTCTTTGTGCTTACGTTCGAGGTGAAGATACCCCGAACAAACCCCTCAAAGGATTGTTTTCCATAGTGACAAGTGACAGTAAATTTCAGCATGTAATATATTTTTTTCCTTACCAAAGGCGCTTCACTCCATGGCAACGATGCTAGAAAAGATTCTCGATGACCCACAAGTATAGGGGGTAAACCATAGTCCTTTCGATAATTAAGAGTGTCGAACCCAACGAGGAGCAGAAGGAACTGACAAACGATTATCAGCAAGGTAATTTCTGCAAGCACTGAAATTGTGGTAACAAGTTGTTTGATAGCAAGATAATTTGTAACAAGTAACAAGTAGAAATAGTAACAATAGATGCAGCATGGTAGCCCAATCCTTTTGCAGCAAAGGACAATCCAAAACGGTTTCTTATAATAGGCAAAGCGTTCTTGAGGACACACGAGAATTTCATCTAGTCACTTTCATCATGTCGGTTTGATTCGCGTTCGCTACTTTGATAATTTGGTATGTGGGTGGACCAGTGCTTGGGTGTTGTTCTTACTTGAACAAGCCTATCACTTATGATTAACCCTTTTCGCAAGCATCCGCAACAACGAAATAAGAATTAAGATAAAATCTAACCATAGCATTAAGTGTATGGATCCAAATCAACCCCTTGCAGAATAGCGCTTAAACTAAGCTTTTGTCACTCTAGCAACCCATCATCTAATAACTACTCCACAATGCATTCCCTTAGGCCCAAAGATGGTTTACTGTCATGTAGTCGACATTCACACTACACCACTAAGGGAAGCACAACATACATATTATCAAAATATCGAACGAATATCAAATTCACATGATTACTTATGACGAGACTTCTCCCATGTCCTCAAAACACAAAAGTAACTACTTACAAAGCATATGCATGTTCAAGATCAGAGGGGTATTTAATAGCATAATGGATCTGTGCATATTATCTTCCACCAAATAAACCAACTAGCATCAACTACAAGATGTAATCAACACTACTAGCAATCCACATGTACCAATCTAAGGTTTTGATACAAATATTGAATACAAGAGATGAACTCGGGTTTGAGATGAGATGGTTCTGGTGAAGATGTTGATGGACATTGATCATCCCACGATGAGAGGGTTGTTGGTGATGACGATGACTTCGATTTCTCCCTCACGAAGGGAAGTATCCCCGGCGGAATCGCTTCGCCGGAGAGCAAAAGTGCTCCTGCCCAGGTTCCACCTCGAGATGGCGGTGCCCCGTCCCGAAAGTCCTCTCTTTACTTTTTCTAGGTCAAATGTGATTATATACCCGAAGATGGTAGCCACAAGTGGGCCAAGTGACCCACTACCCACCAGGGCGTGCCAGGGGGTGGCGTGCCCTGGTGCATAGTGGGCACGTGGGTGGCCTCCTCTCAAATCCCCTTTCTCCAATATTTTTTTATATATTCAAAAATAATTCTCCGTAAATTTTTAGCCCATTTGGAGTTATGCAGAATAGGTATCCCTGACGTACCTTTTCCAAGTCCAGAGTTCCAACTACCGGTATTCCCCCCTCTTTGTGTAAACCTTGCAAATTATGAGAGAAAAGGCGTTAGAATTACTCCCCGAAATGTTATTATAGACAAAAACACTAAAAATAACAGTAAGAAAACATGATGCAAAATGGGCGTATCAAATATATAGGGGGGAAATGTTTCTGATGATGTTAAATTAATAATAAAATGCTCTCGTAATTGTTAGGAGGCTTTATATTTAATTTAAGATCAACGGGGCTTAAAAGGTGAAGAGGTGGAAGGCAACTTTGGCCACAAGAGCCTAAGTGGAGGCGGTGTCCCCTGTCCTATAGGGGGGAGGCGAATCCTAGTGGGGAAGGATTTCTCCTTCCCTCCCTTGGCAAGCGCACCAAGGAGATACTTTCCCTCCTTGGTGGCAGCCCCTCCTCTCCCCTCAAACCTATATATACTAGAGGATTTTTCCCTTTAGGATACACAAGTTTTTGGAGCCTCCTCTAGTTCTCTAGTTCTAGTTTAATTGGGCCTAGTTGATCAAACAGAGCTAGACCTAAGTCCTCTAATTCTCATAATTAGAATCTCATTCTAATCTCGCCTCTCTAATTGTCCATCGACGATTACCTCTGGATGGCGAAGTGTTGCTGGATCGTGAAGACCGTACGCTTCCAACCAAGTATGGAGGTCGTGATTTCGGTCTTCTATTCATGGGATCGCTCATGGTCAGTTCGCGAGATCGTTTATCTATGGTTCGAGGGACTCCTAGTATGATCTACGCTGACTCGTCTACTTTCGCCGCTACTCGGAGTCGGTAACGATCTACAAACCATCTACACTACAAAACAAGACACATCCATGACATTATGGCCCGAATGAAAACCTTTTATGTTATGAATATGACACCTATATGATGATAATTGTGACAAAAACACGTATCATCATAGATGTGGTGGGCTCCTACTTCTGTGACAAAAATATATGACAAAAATGGGCTTTTCATCCTAAGGGGGCGGAGAAGCACGTGCATGACATTCTTTGGGCCGCCCATGCGTAAAAATCATGATTGAAGTGAGGGCAAGGAAATTTTCGGGAAGTTCCCGGTTATGGTGGGTAGTCGGGGCCGAGCGATGCAGTGTGGTTCACGCGTTTCTCTCGTACGCGCGTGTGTGTGAGACGTTCGCTAATTGAACTCGAGCGATCGCACTAGCTAGCTACCACTACGGGAAATGGGTAACTTGCCGTCAGGGAAGTACAGACGGCAAAGGACGAATTACTGACGGCAAAGAGTTCCCCGTCAACCAGCTGACGACGAAGTTAGACGACAATGATTAGGCAGGAAAGGGGTACTTTGTCGTCAGCATTTCGTCGGGATGACAACAAAGATTTTGCTATCTAGTGCAAAAAATAACAGACGGCAAAAATGTGTTCTTTGCCGTCAGTCAAAACATCCAGACTAAAGTACATACGACAAAGATTGTTTTTCAATTCTTTTAAAGTGATGTCTGACCAGAGCATCTCGCCGGACACATGAACAACAAAATCCACCGCACCCGGCCATGGATGTGTGGTGTGTGTTCCTTGGTGTGAGTGGGTGTGTGATGTGCAGGGGCGAAGCCAGAAAATTAGGATGGGGGCGGATGCTTTTAAAACTAATTGGGGATGGCCAGTCTACAGAAAAATTGATTTTTTAGCAACAAAAAGTCATCAAAATCACACTGTTCATCAAGAAATTAGAAGTAAATCACTGATGTTAGGGGGGCCAGCAGGGGCGTGGGTGAGTGGGGTTGGCGGCGTGTGTTAGGCCTGTACAATGGTGGCATATGGATAAAATGTCTCATGACAAAAAGTAGCTCAAGGCATATATGTTGATTTTTTTTCTCCATAATGCAAGCTACTACTAGTGGGCCTCATCAAAGATTAGAAAGTAGGCTATCACTACACATGAATTCCTACTTTCCACTTCAACTTTTTCACCTTTATACATCAGATCACATTTTTTTCTACTGAAGCACCCACCTCCTGCAGAGGATCTCGCTGCTTCATCCAAACGTACTTTTACATGGCGCACGGGGCATCACCCTGGAGCTATGCATTGTACATGCCCTTAGTGGGTGGATGGGTGGGGCTGTAGGTTTGGATTAGTGGGTGTGTCAGGATGGGTGGGGCGGCGGTCGTACTCCTCCATCTCGCGGCAGAGGTGGGACGGCGTCACCGGGAGCCCGTAGTTGGTGTAGCGTCTAGTCGAGCGCTTGTGCGACGCGTCGGCGATGCAACAACACTTGTGCTCCGGGTCTTCGCCGCCACCGCGCCGACCAGAGCTCCACATCTTTGCAGATTGATGGGTGAGGGCGATGGATTTGGCTCACCAACGGCGAGAAATCGGAGAGAGCATTGGGAAATCGCGACGGCGTATGCTCGCAGCTCGTAGACATATCATGGGGGATCGGGGTTACGGGCCATCGTCAAATCTCTCATGGGCCGTGCGAATTTACGTGCTCTGATCTGACTAAAAAACCCTCATATAGTCGCCGAATTTTTACATTTCGCGCGTGCTAGAGATGCTCTTAGAAGCTGTACGCGTGTCCAGTATTTGCTACTGCCTGTACTAAGATTCTGATTCTGAACCGGCGATCCCGGTACCGCAGTACAGTATTATTTCCTGGTCCACTCTGCTGATGCATGCTAGTACTAGTAGTACGAAAAAACAAAAAAACGACATGATTGCACGAATCTGACTCACGGGTATGTGCATTCAACCATGGCTGACTTGCGAGTGAACGCGCATTCATCATGGCTATGGCTTTGGTAGAAACAAAAATACGTCACGGGCGAACAGTCAAAACTCTTTTCACACCAGCCAGCAGGCAGTGCGATGTGCGTGAAGAATCGCCCGATGGCGCGCTCCGTGCGCACCGGCCAAGGTGTTTCCCCCTCCTTGTGAACGACAAGAAAATGTGTCGGCGTGCACAGCTCCACCCGGTTTCTCATATTCTCATCTTCGGTATCCGAGCTGCAGCCAGTTATCAGCTGCCACCGTGCCAGCCTCTGGACAGTGACGTCCCGGAGTTAAAAATAAAGCTAGTCATGGCTGGAGTAACTTAAATAGTACTCCCTCCGTTCCACAATGTAGTGCCTATAAATTTTTGTGAAAATTAAATTTTGTCAACTTTGACCAAGTGTATAGAGAAAACTGTCTACATCTACAATATCAAACATGTACATTCTGAAAATATAACTCACGATGTATCTAATGATGTGCATTTGGTATTCTAAATGCACATACTTTTTTCTATAAACATGGTCAAAGTTTGTAATGTTTGACTTTTGTAAAAATCTATAGGCACTACATTATGGAACGGAGGGAGTAACATAACTGTTAGACTAATACTATGTCACCTATGGTGACATATCTCCTAATTTTCTAAATCGAGGAGTATCGATATTATTGTGATCTCTCATTTATGATTAAGAATGTAAATATGTCTATATATTGACATGCAAGGAATAAAAGACAACTTTATTATTCCGGTTAATACAATTTCACCATGAATAAAAGACATCTATCATAATATATAAGAAAATATAAATAATAATTTTATTATTGCATCTAAAGCTCTCAGAATGGATCTCCCACTTTTACTATGACTATTAACTGTTAGACTATTATTGTGATCTCCCACTTTCAAGAGCTCTCAGAATGGATCGATCATAATATGTAAACACATGGTTTCTTTCCCACGAGCTCGCATTGGCTAGGACCTTAGGGTCTTTGTATCCTGTACTATATCTTTTTTATCAGTTTTGCTAGAACTCATCTAGATGAGACATAATTTGGTCTCGTTCACGTTTTATAGCCATTAGATGTGAACAGACACAACCCACGTCAGCACACACGCATCTTATAGCATCAAATCAAATGGCTATAAAATGTGAATGAGACCAAATTATGTCTCATCTAGATGAGTTCTAGGTACTCCCCTTTTTTATTAATACATATGTACCGTAGAACTATTGTTCTACGGTTTTTGGGTCAAAATTTTTTATTGACATGCAATGGAAAAGCCCAAGTGTGGCAAACATTCTTAAGTCGTTCGTGGTATCAGCCTAAGCATATCCTCTCGCTTCCGCTCTCCGTCAACCCAGTGTTGCCGGCCTCCATCTGCGCCGCCGGCCACCACCTTCCTCCCTTCTCATGGCGCCCACCGAAACCCCTCCTCACCCCAACGCCGCCCTTTCGGCGCGGGCCACCGCCATCCAGAGCATCCGCTCCCTCGTTCCCGTCGTCCTCGAGTTCAAGAGCGTCGTCTTCCCCAAGCGGAGGACCTTCTTCACCATCGCCGTCTCCACCTACGCCCTCGAGGACCATCTCACCTCCCAGACGCCCTCCACCGACCCCACGTGGCCCCGCCTCGACGTCATGGTGCTTCGCTGGCTCTACGGCTCCATGGCCATGGACATCGTCGACCTCGTCATGCCTACCGACACCGCCACGTCCACGGCGTACAAGGTCTGGACCTCCGTCCTCGCGCTCTTCAATGACAACCAAAAGAGCTGCGAGATTTATCTCGCCGAGGAGTTCCTGAAGGAAATATGCTCTAGAGGCAATAATAAAGTTGTTATTTATATTTCCTTATATATCATGATAAATGTCTTTTATTCATGCTAGAATTGTATTAACCGGAATATGTAAACACATGATCATAAATGGGAGATCACAAATAATAAAGTTGTCTTTTATTCCTTGCATGTCAATATGTAGACAAGATTTACATTCCTAATCATAAATGGGAGATCACAATAATATCGATACTCCTTGCATGTCTTTTATTCATGCTAGAATTGTATTAACCGGAAACTTAGTACATGTGTGAATACATAGACAAAACAGAGTGTCCCTAGTATGCCTCTACTAGACTAGTTCGTTAATCAAAGATGGTTAAATTTCCTAGCCATAGGCATATGTTGTCATTTGATCAACGGGATCACATCATTAGGAGAATGATGTGATGGACAAGACCCATCTGTTAGCTTAACAATATGATCGTTTAGTTTTATTGCTATTGCTTTCTTCATGACGTATACATGTTCCTCTGACTATGAGATTATGCAACTCCCAAATACCGGGGGAACACCTTGTGTGATATCAAACGTCACAATGTAATTGGATGATTATAAAGATGCTCTACATGTGTTTCCGAAGGTGTTTGTGGTGTTGTCATAGATCAAGATTAGGATTTGTCACTCCGAATGTCGGAGAGGTATCTCTAGGCCCTCTCGGTAATACACATCATAATAAGCCTTTCAAGCAAATGACTGATGAGTTAGTCACGAGATGATGTATTATGGAACGAGTAAAGAGACTTGCCGGTAATGAGATTGAACTATGTATGATGACCGACGATCGAATCTCGGGCAAGTAACATACCGATGACAAAGGGAACAACGTATGTTGTTATGCGATTTGCCCAATAAAGATCTTCGTAGAATATGTAGGAACCAATATGAGCATCCAGGTTCCGATATTGATTATTGACCGGAGATGTGCCTCGGTCATGTCTACATAGTTCTCGAACCCGTAGGGTCCGCACGCTTAACGTTCGATGATGATTGGTATTATGAGTTTATGTGATTTGATGTACCGAAGGTTGTTCGGAGTCCCGGATGAGATCCGGACATTACGAGGAGTCTCGAAATGGTCGAGACATAAAGACTGATATATTGGAAGGTTATATTCGGACACCGGCAGGGTTCCCAAAGTGTATCGGGTATTTTTCGGAGTACCGAGGGTTACCGGAACCCCCCGGGAAGCTATTGGGCCTCATGGGCCTTAATGGAGATGAGAGAGGGCTGGCGAGGAGGTGGCGCGCGCCCCCCTTGCCCCAATCCGAATTGGACAAGGGGAGGGGCGGCGCCCCCTTCTTCCTTCTCTGCTTCTCCTCCTTCCCCCTTTCTCCTACTTGGAATAGGAAAGGAGGAAACCTACTCCTACTAGGAGTAGGAACCCCCCCCTTGGCGCGCCCCTCATAGGCCGGCCTCCTCCTCCCTCCCTCTTTTATATACGTGGGGAGGGGGCACCCCATAGATACACAAGTCGATTTCTTAGTCGTGTGCGGTGCCTCCCTCCACAGTTACACACCTCAGTCATATTGTCGTAGTGCTTAGGCGAAGCCCTGCGTCGGTAACTTGACCATCACCGCCACCACGCTGCCGTGCTGACGAAACTCTCCCTCGGCCTCAACTGGATCAAGAGTACGAGGGACGTCACTGAGCTGAACATGTGCAGATCGCGGAGGTGCCGTGCATTCGGTACTTGATCGGTTGGATCGCGAAGACGTTCGACTACATCGACCACGTTACTAAACGCTTCCGCTTTCAGTCTACGAGGGTACGTGGACACACTCTTCCCACTCGTTGCTATGCTTCTCCTAGATAGATCTTGTGTGATCGTAGATTTTTTTTTGAAATACGATGTCTTTTTGAGTTAGTGCATTGTGATCTTTGGACTTCACCGATTTTAAGTGTTTCTGGCAATAAATACTTTCTATTCATTCTTGATGAATTCACACATTTTCTATGGACTGTTCCGCTTCGCCAAAAGTCTGATGCTTAAGCCTCGCTCTCCGCTTTTCGCGCGTTCACTCATACTCAGTTTGGCTTACCTCTCGTGTCCATACAATGTGACAACGGTCGTGAGTTCGACAATAACAAACTCCACTCTCTCGCCGCCATGCACGGCATTCATATTCACTTCACTTCTCTTTCCCATACACATCCCAAGAAAATGGTAAAGTTGAACGCATTATTCACACTGTCAATGACATTGTGGGTTCTCTCTTATTGCGGGCTAACTTACCACCTCGCTTTTGGGCCGAAGCTCTTCACACCGCCACTCACGTCCTCAACCGTCTTCCCACAAAAACAATCAGCACCACTTCTCCTTATTTTGCCCTTCACAACACCCATCCCGATTACTCCTCGCTACGTGTCTTCGGCTGCCTATGCTATCCCAACACCGCCTCCACCATGCCACATAAACTGTCGTCGCGTTCGAGTGCTTGCGTTTTTCTTGGCTATTCATCTCATCATAAGGGATATCGGTGCATGGATCTTACTACCCGGCGCATCATCACCTTAAAATAAGTCTGTGTGGCATGTACTTAATGAGGAAAGAAGTGTTTAGAGTAACATAACATGTTACCATCACATAACAGTTCTCAAGATACGATGAGTCTACAAGCTTTTTTCTAGAGAAGGAGGATCACCCGGGCCTCTGCATCTGGACGATGCATGCAGCTATTTTATTAATTTTATTAATTATTCATCAAAGACCTTACAAAGAAATACAATAATAAGTCTGAAGCTACCGTCTATGTGACAACTGTCGCTACTCCTATCCAGCTGATGAAGGGATGCCAATAGTCCGGACCTAATACGCAAACCTCGAAGACAAGCCTAACATCTAAGACCTGAGGCCCCAACAAAGCCACTTGCCGGGTATGGGCACACACTGGTTCGACGCGCTCTGCTGCGGCTGCCAACTGCCACCACTCCATTTTCAGATCTGTACCGATGCATCATCCTTGCCCGGTCTAGTTGCCGTCAACGCCACCACGGTGCCCAACAACACCACCACCCTGCACGCGAACTGTTGAGCACGTCATGGTCGCCGCCGATACACCTCAGCACCATGCCGCCAAGTACCACCAGCCGACACAGCTTTAAGTCTCTGGAAGATTTGTCGTGCATAGCACCTACCGACCAGGCATGACAAAGCATAGCATCTGTCGTTCAGGCATGACTTGACATCTCCACCGAAGCTCCGTGCAAGAAGAAGCCGCTCCACCTCCTGCCTCTGACCACCAGCACCACTCCAGAAACGATGCTCCCAAGAGAGAAACACCACCGCAGTGCCGCCATCGTCCGATCTGGAAGACCAGATCCTAGGGTTTCCCCCTAGAGCAGTACGAGTGGGTCGACATAAGTGACACAACGATGCCTTCATCAAGGTAGCGATGTAGATCGCCGCCATCGCCCGCCGCCGGCTCGGTTTTCACCGGCAACTATGTCTGCCCGACTCGCAGCCAGAACTGGATCACGGATCCGGAGATCCGAACACCCAGCCTCAGGCCGACCACCTCTGACGGAAGAGATGACCGCCACCGCCGTACGCATAAGTCAGAACAGATCCGTCCGGAGATGCCGCCGAGGAGACCACCACCACCAGGTCCTCCACGCCGTCGCCGCCGATCTGAAGACAGTTTGCACGCCACCGTAGCCCAAAAAGGCCGGTTGCTGCGCCCGTAGCCACGCCGCCGGCCGAGGCTGGGCTGCCCGCCGCCGTCCGAGGACGGGCCGACCACCCTCCACCTGCTGCACCCATCTGTCGCGCCGCAGAACCCAGATCAGCTGCGCCACCACACGCCTAGGGGTCCCGCCCCAACCCGGAGACGTGTGGGAGAGGAGATCCCCCCCACCGCCGTCGGCCCCCGGGCTTAGCCCGACGGTGTCCCCCAGCGGCAGCGGAGGAAGAGGAGGAGGGAGTTCTTGGCGGCGGCGGCTAGGTTTCTGGGAGTCGCCCGAGTCCCCCTAGGGGGAGAGCGACGCGAGCGATACGCCGAACAGCTTAGTCTACAAGCTAATTAATACAAACACATATGACACTACTTTTACGTTACTCCCCACTATGAGGCCTCCTTTAGTTTGTAGAAATTTTGTAGGAACTCTATAGGATATGATTTGCAAAGAAAAAAAAATCTTTGAAGCCCTTTATTTAATATGAATGGATTCATGTTCCTATATAGGATAGGAATAAATCCTTCACATTTTGGAGGAAAAAACATTAGACTAGACTAAATGAAAAAATTCCTATCCCATGCACCAAGTGTCATATCTTTTTCTATAGAAATTGATACGCATGTCATCTCATTTCCTATGATTTTTTCTATTCCTATAAAATTGCTATCCTATCTATCAAAGGAGGCCCGAAGGTAGTAACATAGACTAGTGCCATATGCATGACACTAGTGTATGTTACTCCCCACTATGACTAGCCTAAGAGAGAATGGGTAAAGAGGAACTCCAATGCGTCGTTCATTCCGTGCGTTGTTTGTTTGTTGAAACGAACGCAAACCATTGTTCAACATGCTAACCCAAATCGACGGACGTTCCTTTTGTCCACGTGCGGCCCGTTAGTCGGTGGCACGTTGGCCATTCTCTTTGTCTCTCATCTACAAACAAGACACCCGGCCATCCCCACACCCGCCATCGTCGCCCAGTTCCGGCCGGTTACACGCTACCCACGCGGCCCTCCACACTCACGCACCTTCCCCAGCATCATGCCACACCCAACGCCCGCTCTTGCTGGCATTAGTGTCCTGCTTTAGCCGCCACGACCACGAACAAGCCATCCCCCGACCACCCACACCCTCCGTCGTCGCCGGAAACGCTCCAAGCCCAGCGTCCTCCGTCGCCACTGTCACCTCCACGCCGACATGCCTGCTGCCTGGTCTGGTAGAGGCGCGGGGCCCTTCACCGGCCGGCTTCGTCCACCACGTTCGCAAGGTGTTTAACGCTTCGTCCGCAAGGTACAAATGGATAGTGGTGACCAGTACTTTTTCAACAACTTCATTTGTGATTCAGACGATTTGTCGTCCGACGATGATGACTTTGTGGCTGCTACACGTTGGGTGTCCATGACCACATTGCTAGGCAACAACCGATGTTTTGGGGCTTGATCTCGAGCCATGCTCCGACTTTGAATCAAAATAGAGCGGGCGTCATTGCCTACTACGGGAAGACTATTTCAAGTCCTCTTCCCCTTCACTTAAACACAAATTATTCCTACGTCATTTCTGAATGCCGGGACACGTGTTCAATCATATTCGAGAGGGAGTTGCGGCGTATGGTGATTAGTTTGCATGCAAGGAAGATGCACCGGGAATGGTTGGCTTTCTCCACTTATTAGAAATACAGTGCATCTATTCGGATGCTTGCATATGGAATACCCGATAATTTTATTGATGAGTACATCCGCATGAGTGAGTCCACGTGCCTAGATTCCATGTACAAGTTCCGCAAGGCTGTGGTAGCAGTGTTTGGCCCGGAGTATTTGAGGGAGCCAACTGCTGCAGATACAACCCGGTTGTTGGCGATCAATGCAGATAAGGTTTTTTCGCATATGCTTGGTAGCATAGGTTGTATGCACCGGAAATGGAAGAGTTTGCACTGTCATACTTGAGGCCGTGAATTTACAAGATCTCTGGATTTGTCACACTTTTTTGGCATGGCCGTCTCTTACGATGACATCAACGTGCTTCAACATTCTCCGGTGTTCGTAAGGCTTGCGGAAGGCAACTATCTAGAGGTCAATGTTGAGATCAATGGCCACCACTACAACAAAGGATACTACCTGATTGGTGGTATCTATCCTCAATGGACTACTCTTGTGAAGACAATCCCAACCCGGTAGGAGAGAAGAGGAAGAGATTTGCCCAAGCACAAGAGAGTGATAAAAAGGATGTGGAGCGTGCTTTTGGTGTTCTTCAATCTCGATGGGGTATTGTTCAGTATCCTGCTAGAACTTGGAGCACCAAGACGTTGCGGGAGTGATGACTGCTTGTGTGATTACGCACAACATGATCGTAGATGATGAAATCTATAGTGCTAGGGACCTCGGATTAGGCATCATGCGAGCTTGCCTTGGTCAAACCACGTGCTTTGATCAGGGTTTGCTTGACGGTGTCCGTCGGCAGTCGCGGGTTTCTGTCCGCTCGGTCCACCAGGGCTGTTATGCAAACGTCGATGCTTCCTTCCGTGGAGGCATGGACCCAGACTCGGTTGCTGATGTCGAGCGATGAGTGGCAGGAGATCCCTTCTACCTTTCCTACCAGGCTTGAAGTGTTGTGATGTGGATGGTTGGTGGGGTCTCGAAGCTTGGATGCCAGGGCAGCGGCCCCGGATGGTGGTCCCCATGTTTGGCTCTCCGACGAGCATCATGGGGTTGTGGTGACTATGTCTCTTTGTCGTGGGGCAACGAGGGATGCACACGGGTGGCTCGGGCGTGCTTTGTCATGCCGCCTCGATCCGAATCTGGGGATCTGTGCCCGTCACGTTTGTCCTGCAGTCCTTGTGGTGGCACGAAGGAGTTGACGGGCGAAAGCTCCACGCTTTGGCGCCGACGGCGACGCTCTTCTTGAAGACGTCATTGTGGTGCTCCTCTACGTGACTGGGTTCCAGGTGAAAACCTTTGTCCGGTGGATTCGACAGCGGCGACGCTTGGCGCCGTTATCCCTCTTGAGGGCGTTGTCGTGGAGCTTAGATGTCTAGGACGTAGTGTCGATATGTACTGAGGTCTTCTTATGTTAACTTTAGGTTGCGTAGTCGCGTGCGTTCTATGTGTTCTGGTTATTTCAGGATCGGCTTTGTAAGAGGGCTATCATCACCTTGTATCGGTTGGCCGTGTACTTTGTTTGATCGTTACTTTATATATAAAGTGGGGCAAAAACCTGGAAGATGAAATATACGACCAGGGGTTTCAACTTTAGGGTGAGAATATTATGGGTGGGCATGCAGGAGCAGCAACGTTTGCACAGTTTACCCAATTCTATCATGAAATGCACATTCAACTACAAGATGATTTGGTTGAGCATATGCTGGCTCACCTTGGCTATCAATAGATGTATCGACTTTTTTTTTTTCAAATGTATTTGTAACAATTCTAATTTCATTTAGTTTGTAAACCATGAGATTTTTATTTGGTTGTAGATAATTTTAGTTTCTTATGAACTTTGCAAAGTTTAGGCAATGTTTTTGATATGTATGCAGAAAGGTTGCAAAAATATGACCGCATGTCGCTCCGCGGACGGAAATGCGTCCGCATGTTAGGCAGACAAATAACCCAAATGCGAAAGAAGCTACTTCTAAACGGACAAAAACAAACAAAATCCTCGCTTCGGCGGGTCGGAGTTGCTCTAACCCCATTGAACTCGCCAAGGGTAATACTAGTATTTTTCATGTGCTTGATTAAGGAGCGCCACTAGTGTTCAGAAGTGGCCAGCATGGTGGCTTAACAATGAATAGATTACAGAAGGTCGTCCGTCTTGCCCGGTATTCTTGCCCCGGTACTCAAACATGTCTCACTTTGGGAGATGCTGATGGTTTTCAGTTGTTTTGTCTGCGACCACCTACCTAAAGCGAAAGCGCTTATATATCCTAGTGTATTATCGACTTGTCACTGAATTTCCTTTTAGTTGGACAATCATGCAGTACGATAAAAGCAAAGAAACTGAAGACATACTTTAGGCTCATGGTTCGACTGTAGAGTGCACACACACCACCAGATCTTGGTTATGGTGTGACTCCACATGCACTGATGAACAGATTAGACTTCCATCTGAACTTATATGATACTACGTAGAAGGTAACCATATAAGTGCTCAGGAAACTAGGCCCACTTGCTAACGATAGTAGTAAGTTCGCAACAATTTTTCCGATAAAAAACATTTTTATTATCTTAAAATGTAACATTAAGCGGATATAAAACAGTCGGTAACAAATGCCTGAGTCGACACGGTCACACCTACTCGTGCGACCGTGGTTTGCGGATCGAGCCGATCACTGGACTAATTTTTGTTTTTACCGCAAGAAAACAGTAGTACTACTACTGGTGGCGCCGTAGCGGTGGCGCAGTTGTTTTTTGGTGCTCGACAAAGTGGCACCAAAACGCTGCAAAAAGCGAAAGGCAGGTAGCCTCTAGAGCCCCCTATTGACTATTGCCACATTTCTCGCCCAGTGCCCCACCGTCCCCACCAGGCCCCACCCCCTTTTTAAAATAGTAGAAAAAAGAACCATTTATTTTGTTGTAAAAATCAATAAAAAGCCCTGGTGTTTCCAAAGAGAAAAAAAGGGTGGTATAACGGGGGTGGCGAACCAAGCGCCAAAGGAAAGGGAATCCGGGTAGCATAAAAAGCAGGGCGTGGGCGGGCGGGCGAGCAGAGCGCAGGCACAGTCGCTTGGCCGCACCCGGCACCGGTGTCCCCTACCCTTCTTCGTCAGCCGCATCTCCCACTCCCACCCCCACTCTTCTACATATCGAGGACGAGAGGGTGGCGAGGGAGCTCGAGAACCGAAGGGACTAGCAGGCTAGGCGGAGGAGGAGATGGAGCGAGGGCTCGCATTGCTGCTGGGGCTGCTGCCGCTTCTTCTGCTGGCGCCCGCTTCTCGCCTGGCCTCGGCTGCTCCGGTGGAGGACGGTACGCTAGCTCTCCCCCTTTCTCGGCCGGTAGATAGGGTCGCTCCCCTCCGTTTCGTCGTCGGCAACCGGCCATTCGAAGCGATTTCGGCTGTCCTTTAGTTGCAGTATTTAGCCGGAGTTTAGGGGTGTTTTCCTCTTCCTCGGCGCCAGATCTCATCGGTAGCAGTAGAGAAATCATGGGCCTTAGAACATTGTGTGCATTAGGAATCACTGTTTTTTTCTCTCTTTTTCGCGCTGGTGAGGAATGAGTGGGTGAACACCAAGTGAAGCACTTCCCACTACCTTTTAGAGGATCATAAGGCATATACTCCATTGTTGCAAAGTAGAGAGACCTGAAAGGCGAGCAGGACCAGCAAATAGTTTCAAATGCAGTGCGTGCGCGTGCTCTGATACAAATCATTGAGACTTCGGAGAAGAAAACGCCCGTGAAACGTTGGCTGTAATTTCCTTTCTTTTTTGCCATGTCCTGTTACTTTTTATCACCTCTCAACAGCCAAACACTGAACTGTCCGTCTTGCGCCAAAACTGTTCATCCACTGTCGTTATGTTTAGTGCCGTTGCTTCTCATGGCCTGGCAGATACGAGTTTTCAGCTTTGCTTAATAACACCTCCTGCTTCAGTTGAGTTTGCCTCTTGTTTAGTTTACTGCATCTCTGCATGTGCCTTCTCTGAAGAAACATGGGACTAAATAACATGCCATATGTTCATGTATTGTACTTATTAAAAAAGTTTTTGTTAAGTTCTTTTGAAAATGACCGATAACCCCCAGCCCCAGGTGAGCCTCATATCTTTGTGACAAGGATGCTCTGTGCAAGTGTTTGCTGAAACTGAAAGCACCATGAAGATTCATAAAATTTACAGACTTATCCATGAAAAGATAACACGATTCTTCCATAAAGGACTCATTTTCCTGCATTGCCTCAAAAGAGGTTCGGTGGACCTTTATTACTGTTTCGACTGCGTCACTGCAAGTCAAACAGATATCACGCGCTGCAATAAGAAACTGGGATCCAGACGGAGCAGCACAGCAGAAGAGCCCAGCGTCCTGCGAAGTGTGTAATGAATGGTCTCGTAGGGTCAAATGGGTTATTCAAAGCGTGGCCGTGGCCGCGAGGGACCGTCCCACATCTTTTTTATTGCCTCCGTAGTACTCCCTCCGGTCCTTTTTACTCTGCACATTGGATTTGCCGAAAGTCAAACTTAGCTAAGTTTGACCAAATTTATATTAGAAAATATTAGTATCTATAATATCTAATAAATATAATACGAAAATATATTTTGAGATGAATCTAATGATATTGGTGTTGTTATGTGAATGTTAATAATTTTTTATATAAATTTGGTCAAAGTTAGATGAGATTGACTTCAGACAAACCTAATATGCAGAGTAAAAAGGACCGGAGGGAGTACCTCCATCTCCCCAAATTTACGCGTCCTTGTCTGCACTGCCCTGCCCTAGGTCGCAATGTGCTGGGCTCCATGTCCATGGTACCACGATACTACTACTACCGTGGTCGATAGGCCGGGTTTGGTGGATGTCCCTCTCGCTCTCACCGCATAAAGATGGCTGGGCGTGGTCGCTCACATGGCTCATGGCTGGCCGTCCTTGTGAGAACAATGACGCGTAATCAAGCTGGCCTAAGTACTAGTACTGCCTCCCATGAATTGCCTCGGGTGTACAATGGGAAAAAATGGGACGTGCTTCTGTTTTTAGCACTGTTAAGTCTTGGCGTAAAAGAAGGAACCAGTTTCCACAAAAGAAATGGAGTGTCAAACCGGGCTGTCCAGTTTACTTTAAAAGGAAAATGTTCAGGCAAGAGGTCCCAAGTATCAACTGTTGGAGGTACAGATTAAAGGAAGACTTAATTCTCCTGAAGCACAGAGTGAACACCAAGTATTTGAACAGCTTCAGTGATTTGATCTCTGCACATCTCTGATGTTGGCAGCTACTGGCTTCTTTCTGACTACATAATGACCAGGTTCCCAAAAACTGGAGTAGGTTGAGCTGTCTTGCTCATCAGTAGTTTTTGCTTAGCTTTTTCTCTTTTTTCTCCTTCCCCTTTGTAACATACTTTCTACTGTGTGTGCTTCAGGAAAAAACATCTTTACTATAGTGTGACTGCTCTGCTCATTTCATCGTAGATGAAGTATATATTGGGTTTTTACTTATCAGATCTGTCCAATTTATTGGTATGGCTGTGCATTCTTTTAGTCCAGCCCATAGTGTACTATATATATACTCCAGTGATCGACTTTACTATGGTCCATCCTACACAGCCTCGTACAGCTACATATTGTACATTCTTTCAGCATCTGTGTAATAAATATGAGTACTACGGTTTTGATTGCAGAGCAGTTGGTGTATATCATTTACAGTTGTCACGCGGAGTACATATTCAGTATAGGTTCCTTAGTATTTGCTGTCTTACGTACTACTCCCTCCGTATCAAAATATAAGAGGCCTTTTGACACTATCATAGTGTCAAAAAACATTGTATATTTTGATACATAGGAAGTACTAGTTACTACTATGATTTGGTATTGATTTGACCATGGCACTTACACGAGCATATGATCCTTGCAAAACAGGCCTGCTCATCAATGGTGATTTTGAGACAGCACCACCTGGCGGTTTCGTCAAATCGGCTTCTGTTTCCGAGGGCGCAGCGATCCCAAGTTGGACGATCAATGGAACAGTTGAGCTCATTTCCGCAGGCCAGCACCAGGGTGGCATGATCCTTATTGTTCCACAAGGTACGTATCCTCTTGAGCTGTAGTCTCTAAACGACAATCAGTTAACACCAGAGTTCATTTGGTATGTGGTGCATGTGTTTAAACATTTGGATTTGATTTGATGGCAGGGGATCATGCTGTACGGCTAGGGAATGATGCAGGCATTGGGCAGGTGGTGCAGGTGGAGAAGGGCTCAGAGTACTCAATCACATTCAGTGCCGCCCGGACCTGCGCGCAGCTGGAGTCACTGAACATCTCCGCTGGGAGCGTATCGCAGACAGTCGACTTGCAGACGCTGTACAGCATAGAAGGCTGGGATGCGTATGCACTGGCTTTCCAAGCAGTGGATGAGCAGGCCAACATTGAGTTTAGGAACCCTGGCATGGAGGACGACCCAACCTGTGGGCCTATCCTTGACAACGTGGCCATCAAGAAGCTCTTCTCCCCCGACAAAGCAAAGGGTATAATATATAACCTCAATGAAATTTCTCTAGCTCTCTCCATGTTGTTGGTATATTATGTTTATCGTTTCTGAAAGTCAGGAAACTTTACCCTGGTTAGAACTTAGAAGTACTCTGGCTCATTGTCCCTGCTTGTATTCTGTGGTGTCTTTTGTTTTGAGCAGAGAACATGGTGATCAATGGAGACTTTGAGGAGGGGCCATGGATGTTTCCAAACACAAGCTTCGGCGTCCTGCTCCCGACGAACCTCGACGAGGAGACATCGGCCTTGCCAGGGTGGATGATCGAGTCGAACCGCGCAGTCCGCTTCGTCGACTCCGACCAGTACACCGTTCCCCAGGGGAAGCGCGCCATCGAGCTTCTCTCCGGCAAGGAGGGCATCATCTCGCAGATGGTTGAGACCACCCCTCAGAAGGCGTACAGACTGACGTTCACGCTCGGCTCGGCCGGTGATTCGTGCCAGCCGCCAATGGCTGTCATGGCGTTCGCCGGCGACCAGGCCCAGAACTTCCACTACTCCCCCATGGGCAACGCCACGAGCCAGGCTGTGGACGTGAACTTCACGGCGCGCGCCGAGAGGACACGCGTCGCGCTCTACAGCGTCTACTACAACACGAGAAGCGACGACCACAGCTCGCTCTGCGGGCCGGTGATCGACGACGTCCGCGTCTGGGGCTTGAACGGCGCTGCTGGGCTGAAGGCGAGCATCGGTATGCTTATTGCCATGGCTAGTGTCATCGCCCTCGTCGTGCTGTTCTGAACATACTACATATGTAACCTCCCCTGCAAGGACGAGGAGGCCACTAGTTTTGTTAGCAGTAAGCCTGAGGTTTCTGTGAGATTGATGAGCAATGTGAGCTTAGGCTAAAGCTACCAGTAGCTGTAAGTGGTTGTTTTGTTGCTTTCTTGTGTGATTCAGAAAGTAGCAAGCCATGATGGGATTGCGTGGTCAGTGAGCCAAGGGCCTGTAATGTGAGATGTAAGAATTGTTCCAAGTTCATCTCTTCAATGCATTAGAAAGTTCAGAAATCTTGTCTCTGCTCTTCTTTGGCTTCTTGTCTGAATCTTATCTGTGGCAGTGACGATTTTGCCATGCATATTTTTCCAGTCGATTTGCACCTGCAGCCAGTCACCGATGCACAGCTAACAATCATACTTGAATAGTTATGCATGTCACCGATGCACAGATAACAATCATACTTGAATAGTTATGCATGGCATCTGTATAGTAGCTGATGAATCACCTGATTAATTGATTCAATGACAGATTAACTTACTGATTAGCCTATTAATCCCCTACTTGCTAGATAGCAACAATATGACCTCAACAAAGCGACTGGGACAACTTACAAACTTCAGCTTGCCATTTCCAGTGCCACCAGCCACAAATAAGATTTTATGGTGACCAGCCAAGTTTACGTTTCTCTATGGAAGGTTTTGTTTGCCATGTTGATAATCTGCCAAATACTCCCTCCGTCCTAAAATAAGTGACTCAACTTTGTACTAACTCTGTACTAGAGTTAGTACAAAGTTGAGTCACTTATTTTGCGACGGAGGAAGTATATGCTTGGTTAGGTTGCAATTGGTGTTTATAATTGAATTTGGTGTTATAATTACGAAATGAATTCTACTCGGGGCACATGTAAAGTACGCCAAGCAGATAAAGATAATTCGTGTCAATCGGCGCGGTAACTACATAAACTAGATGATATCCCGCGCGTTGCTGCGAAGATATCAGGACGCAATTTGGCGTGGATATATGATTTTTTTTGTCAAAAATGAATAGATGAGCATCGTACAAATACAAATACACATTTTCAATCAAGATAATCTTGGGTTATTCCCCGCAAAACGAAAAAAAGTTAATCATGTGCTATACAGTACCAAACTGAATATATAGTTTCTTATGAAAGAGCAACAATCTTTATTATGCGACGAAAGAATGTAATTAATTAAATTGCATGAAAAGGACTACTATAGCTAAGGATGTTTTTCCTAATTTGGTGAAAATGCTTGACCAGGTTTGCAATTTTGATGGTCACTTCTGCCCTGGTCTAAAAAATGTTGACAAACATAACATAAGAGTTGTTTACCTAAAAAGGGAAGAGATAGAGTTGTTAGTCTTCTTATAAGTAAATCATGAAAGAACATAAAATTGGCAAACTTAAGAGAATAGCAAACAACTTGAAAATTAAATAACTCGGTTTGATATATAAATCATGTTAAAGCAGAATTAGGCTTTAGAGTGTCATAGCACGACTAGATTATTTTTAGTTGTTTAGACACTTCTTCGCAGGCTGGCCCCCCCCTCTCGGCCCTCGCGCCATCCTCCCAAGGGCGACTAGGGTTTCCCCGAGCGCCGCCACTCCTTCAATCCCAGCCCCTCCTCGCCGCCACCTGAGGGGATCGACGGGCAAGCTTGGCCGGTCGTCGATGAAGGTGGCGGTGAGGTGCTGCGTCGCTTCGTGCCCCCACAAAGGAGATGGAAGCCGGGGCGGCGGCCCCGGTCGGCGAGGCGGCACTGCCTCCGCGACGGGCGACTGATACGTCCAAAACGTATCTATAATTTCTGCTTGCTCCATGCCTCTTTTGGGTGATATTGCTATGTTATTTATACACTTCCATACACTTTTGATCATATTTGGACTAACCTATTAACTCAGTGCACCCGAGTGCCAGTTTCTGTTTTCGGCTGTTTTTGTATTTCAGGTTTTCACATTACGAGAACTGTCAGGAAAAATCCAGAAAAATTATATAACAAATCAGCGTTCCAGAAGCTACCTTGCGCCCGAAGTACAGCCGGGGGGGGGGGGCACCAGGGCTCCAGGC
>LR738711.1:730751322-730775022 GCA_902687465.1 Secale cereale
ATGAGTCTAGGGGATGTGCTGTTGCCACAAGGGGGAAAACAACGGTGCTTGTGCCCGCGGGTGCAAGGATTGTTTACTTTACGCAAAGTTCTTTTAATGCAGTTGTCTGTTGCTTTGAGTTTACACTATGGGTGGGACTCGCAACTTAATACCAGCGAGATGTTCTGGATAGATATCTCAAGGTGGATGATTAGTAGTAGATGCAGATGGATTTCGGTCTACTTACCTCGGCGTACCGCCCATGCTTTGAACCTCTACCTTTCTTGCAATGTAGTCAGCATTGGTTTGCGTTCATGGTTCTGTCAATTGCCCAGCTGTAATTCGTTTACCTCACATAGCAGTTTTATCGTCTTTTGGGAGAGAGACATCACTAGTGAACATCATGAGACTCCGGTCCATATTACCATCATTGATCACATCCGCTATTTACTTTACGCTTTTACTTACTATTGCAGCAATATCTATCACTACTATCACTTGTGTTTGATCCTTTGTAAACTACAAGGCCGGAGGGATTGACAACCTCTCTGTACTCGTTGGGAGCAAAGTTATTTGTATCTGTGTGCAGGTCCACGTTGATTGCTAATATCTGGCGCCGTTAGCAGTTGACACCTTCTTATTGAAACTGGGAGTCTCAGGGAAATCGATCCTTGGTATCTTTGCCAAGGGAAAACTTCCGCTACACTGCATCTCACACCTTCCACTTGGGGTAACCAACGAGGGGCGAGAAGCCATCAAGCAAAGTTTTCTGGCGCCGTTGCCGGGGACTCCACTCTTCAGGATAGGGTAGTTGCACGCTATATTTTACCTTTGCTTTTTAGTCTTGTTAGTTTACCTTTCAGTTTTGCTTTAATATCTTTTTATCGAAAATCACAAAAATAGTTATCTTGCTTGCTTGCTACTATGGGTTCCATCGAGAACACCAAGTTGTGTGACTTCACTAGTCACAACAACGATGACTTTATCTGCACACATATCACTACACCTGCCACTTCAGCACCTTCGTATGAAATTAAACCTGCTTTACTGAACTTAGTCATGAAAGATCAATTCTCCGGTGCTGGAGATGATGCTGCTTTACACTTGAACAACTTTGTTGAACTTTGTGATATGCAAAAGTACCAAGAAATAGATGGTAATATTGTTAAGCTTAAGCTTTTTCCTTTCTCCTTGAGAGGAGGAGCTAAAATTTGGTTTCAGTCTTTGCCTAGAAATAGCATAGATTCATGGGACAAGTGCAAAGATGCTTTTATCGGAAAATACTATCCACCTGCTAAAATTATCCAACTAAGAAGTAACATAATGAATTTTAAACAATTGGATAATGAACACGTTGCCCAAGCTTGGGAACGTATGAAATCTCTTATCAAGAACTGCCCTACTCATGGTTTGACTACTTGGATGGTTATCCAAACTTTTTATGCAGGCTTGAACTTTACCTCGCGGAACTTGTTAGATTCGGCCGCGGGAGGAACTTTTATGTAAACTACACTTGGTGCTGCCACGAAGCTTCTCGATGAGATGATGACCAACTATTCCCAATGGCACACCGAACGCGCTCCAACATGTAGGAAGGTAAACTCCGTCGAGGAGATTTCCTCCCTAAATGAAAAAGCTGACTTGATTATGTCCCTACTTTCCAAGCAATCTTCTTTTGATCCTCGTTATGATCCCTTAGATTCTGTGATTGCTCATGCTTATAGGAGTAACTTTGGTAGCAATCCTAGACCGTTCCCTTCTAATTCCTATGGGAACAACAATGCTTATCCTATCACCAAGAACTCCATCCAAAAAGATAGAGACTTGCCTGGCTTTGAGAAACTTCTAGAAATAGAGAAGGCCACTAAGAATTACATGCACACCCAATATGAACAAAACAAAACCTTCTCGAGTCAATTAAATGAGCATATTGCTATCTTGCAAAACATTAGTAGACAATTAGAAAGCATAAATATTGAGATTTCTAACCTCCAGACTAGGCTCACTATCACTGAGACCCAAGTTTCCAACATGTCCCACGCACAAGCCACTTTGATAAACCAAATGGCAGCTAAACCCGAAGTGGTTGCACCCCTAAGGGAGGAAGAAGATAGAATTAAGAGCCTTCCTACCCACCACACTGTTGCTACTATCCAAGTTGTTGAGGATATCCAAACTCTTAGCACCCAATGCACTCCTGGTCCCGATGGACCTATAAATGGTGATGCTATGACTATAGAAACTACCAAACAAGTGAACCTAAAGGACACCACTACCACTTTACTTGATGCTAGTGACCTTGATTTTGATAATTGCACTCTTACCGAAGTTATTGATTTCCTTCACAAGATGTCTAGAGACCCCCGCACTAGCACGCTTAACCTTGCCTTCACAGAGCATATCACTAATGCTCTCACCAAAGCTAGGGAGGAGAAACTTAGAGTAGAAGCCTCCATACCTAGAAAGCTATAAGATGGTTGGGATCCTATGATAAAAATTAAGTTGAATGACTTCTCTTGCTATGCATTATGTGATGTTGGAGCTAGTACCTCTGTTATGCCAAAAAGAATATATGATATGCTTAAATTGAAACCTTTTGATTCTTGTTCTTTTGGTGTTCGTCTCGTTGATTCTTCCATAAAGAAACCTTTGGGGAGGATCGACGATGTTCTTATTGTTGTCAATGACAATTATGTTCCCGTTGATTTTACTATTATGGATATTGAATGTGATCCTTCTTGTCCAATTATTTTGGGACGTCCCTTTTTGCGCACCGTTGGTGCTATCATTGACATGAAAGAGGGGAATATAAAATTTCAGTTTCCTCTCAAGAAAGGGATGGAACACTTCCCTCGAAAGAAGATTAAGTTACCTTTTGAGTCCGTTGTACGGGCTAGCTATTTTTTACTCTTGATAAAACTTGATCTCTTTGCATTATGCCTAGCTTAAAGGCATAAAAGAAAGCGCTTTTGGGAGGCAGCCCAATGAATAAATTTATTTTGCTTTTGTTGTGTCTTGATGTTGTTTACTACAGTAGCATCATCATTGTATCTTTGCTTTTCAATTTTGTGCCAAGTATAGCCTCTGATTGCAAGAAAGTTCAAAAGTTGTGAGGTGCTGTCCAGGAAACAGATTCTGTCCTTGGATAGAAAAATTCGTATAAAATCACCAGATCATCTTTTTGGTCTGAATTGTTTCGACAGCGTGCTCTATATAATTGTCTTTTGTGCGTCTGTTTTGAGTTTTTTGATTAGAGTTGCAGAAGTGCCCCGAACAAATCATTTACTACCTGCTGTTCTGTTTTTCACAGATTCTGTCCTGTTTTGCCTTTCCTTCATTTTGCGAACCTAGAGCTTGCTTTTTCTTTGCAAAAACCTTTTGGCAATCTTGAGAAACAGTAGATCTTCAAGAATATCCTTATTTCCAGCAAGGTACAATTATTTTATTATGGGTACTAACCTCGCTAATCAGATTATGATGAGTTATGTATGAAGGGAGTTTTCAAGTGTGCGAGGGAAGATGATAAAAAGATTCAGGAGTGTCAAGCGCTCAAGCTTGGGGATGCCCCCGTGCACCCCCAAGAAATATTCAAGGAGACTCAAGCATCTAAGCTTGGGGATGCCCCCGTGCATCCCCTTCTCCATCAACATTATCAGTTCGTCTTTCGTTCCACTATATTCTTATCACTTCATGTGTTATGTGCTATGCTTGGAGCGTCTTGCTTTTAGTTTTCCTTTTTAGTTTTTTTTAGCTTTTCATAACGAGTCGGAACTCAGCTTTCTTTATGTGGGAGAGAAACACGCTCCACTTCTACCTAGAACATAACATAGAATTTTCATGTCTATCTTTGCTGTGTGTGTTCTTTGTCTTTTAATAGCTCCTATCATGCTTAGCTCGTAACTTTCATGCTTATCTCTCTAAAGAGCTTTCGTTTAGTTGGTTGCTTGAACTCTCTTTATCTATCATGCTCACCTTATTAAGAGAGTTTGCTTCCGTTGCATTGGTTGATATGTCTATGATAAAGATGCTACGTGCATAATGGCGCTTAGTAGTTCATGTTTTCTTATGGTTAGTCTCAAATAGCTGGGGGATTTCCAATGTGTTATTGGAGTACCAACATGATTTGTTTGCCTATGATGTGGTATGGTTTAGTAATACCTTCCTTCGAGAATTTATTTTGATTGACTTGGCGTATGCTCACGCATATTTAAGACTGTAAAGAAAGTCTGTCAAGCCTTGATGATCTTTTATTTCTGAGTAGCGATATAACTTCCATGCCTGATTCAATGTTGCTTTGTCGCTCTGCATGATTATGACCGTCATTGCTCTCTTAGTTGGTCGCTCCCAGTCTTTTGCTAACCTTCGCCTGTACTAAGCGGACTGACTGCTTGTGCATCCAAATTCCTTTATACCAGTTATGCAATATGAGTCCACCATACCTTCCTACATGGTATTTACCTGCCATTCCTAACGGAGACTTGCATGTACCATCTCGAAATTATTCAAAAAGAAAAAGCATCCTTATTTTGTGCCTCTGTTGTAAGTTCATGAGGAAGTAGTAATTAATTCATGATCTTTTTAAGTTGGACATGCTTCATCCCGGGATTGCATGTATAATGTGCAAACCCATAATACGAGAAGGAACTGGCATTGAGTGCGCCTGGCTCAAAAAGATAATATAACAAACCAACCCTCCTTCACGCTTTGTTCATGAGAAATCAGAAAACTTTGGCAATGATAAACAAAGGAGATTAAGAGGATGTGATCGTCCTCATTCGGGAGCCGTTCCTCGAAACTTGTCCATCTCAAGAAGTGATTGAGTTGTCTGCTAGCATTCGTTGACGAAACATGCATAATCTAATTTTTTTATATTATTACCTCTGTTTTAAAACCAAGAGCTCTGGTACATGTTTTGTCTTTGTTTCCGATTACGGGTTTTCAACCTTGCCAACAAAAGCCACGGTTCGAGAGTCTCCACCTTCTTTCAAAAGCACCAACTACTGAGAGCATGATTGTCATTCTGAGTGTAATGTGCACTGTCCCAAAGTAGCATTGTCTTTTGCATGATTGTGATATCGTTTATTTTGAAATCATTGTATCTAGTCATCACTTAAACCTTGGAGGTGCCCCTGCATTTATGTTTTGCTTCACTAAAGGGGGCAAGCGAGATATCACTTTATCATATTTGCACATCATGTTCATTACAAATCTATTTGATGTTTCAGTATCATATTGTAAAACTTTCAGTCCTTTGTGATTTTCTCATGAGGCAACTTAATTACTATAGATTCATTGTCTCAGTAAGCTTTTATCATATGACTATGAAAAAGTCCTATATGGTTAATAGCATGTCACCACAGAAATTATTCTTGTTATCATTTACCTACTCGAGGACGAGCAGGAATTAAGCTTGGGGATGTTGATACGTCCAAAACGTATCTATAATTTCTGCTTGCTCCATGCCTCTTTTGGTTGATATTGCTATGTTATTTATACACTTCCATACACTTTTGATCATATTTGGACTAACCTATTAACTCAGTGCACCCCAGTGCCAGTTTCTGTTTTCGGCTGTTTTTGTATTTCAGGTTTTCACATTACGAGAACTGCCAGGAAAAATCCAGAAAAATTATATAAAAAATCAGCGTTCCAGAAGCTACCTTGCGCCCGAAGTACAGCCGGGGGGGGGGGGGCACCAGGGCTCCAGGCGCCCTGGCGGCGCGCCCCCCCTGGGCCGCGCCGAGGGGGCGCCTGGGCCCCCCGAGGCTCCGCTGATGCCCCCCTTTAGCAGATATTTAAAGCGTCTCCCGAAACCCTCGAGACGGAAACTCTTTTTCGCAATCTCATCTCTGTTCTGCCGCCGCCGCCGCTTGCAAGATCGGGAGCACCAGGAGAACTCTTCCCGGCACCCTGCCGGAGGGGAGGATCACCACCGGGAGCTTCTCCACCACCATGGACGCCTCCCGGATGAGTTGTGAGTAGTCTCCCTTGGACCATGAGTCCATGACCAGTAGCTATGTGATGTTCTCCTCCCGTTCTTGTGCTTCACTAATTAGTCCTCGTGAGCTGCCCTACATGATCGAGGCACCTATGTAATCCTTATGCTGTTGCTATGATGAGTTTGCTGGGATCCGATGGATTATGAGATTATGTTCAGATTGTGTTTGAGTAATATATTTGATTCACCTCTTTTATATTTATGTTCGTAAGTAATTCTTGCATGTTCTCCGTTGTTATTTATTGCTTTGGCCAAGTAGTAGGTAGTGACTCCAAGAGGGAACGTTATGCTTGATTGTGGGTTCATGCCCCTCGATGACTAGTTTGAGTGACAAAAACATGAGTCTAGGGGATGTGCTGTTGCCACAAGGGGGAAAACAACGGTGCTTGTGCCCGCGGGTGCAAGGATTGTTTACTTTACGCAAAGTTCTTTTAATGCAGTTGTCTGTTGCTTTGAGTTTACACTATGGGTGGGACTCGCAACTTAATACCAGCGAGATGTTCTGGATAGATATCTCAAGGTGGATGATTAGTAGTAGATGCAGATGGATTTCGGTCTACTTACCTCGGCGTACCGCCCATGCTTTGAACCTCTACCTTTCTTGCAATGTAGTCAGCATTGGTTTGCGTTCATGGTTCTGTCAATTGCCCAGCTGTAATTCGTTTACCTCACATAGCAGTTTTATCGTCTTTTGGGAGAGAGACATCACTAGTGAACATCATGAGACTCCGGTCCATATTACCATCATTGATCACATCCGCTATTTACTTTACGCTTTTACTTACTATTGCAGCAATATCTATCACTACTATCACTTGTGTTTGATCCTTTGTAAACTACAAGGCCGGAGGGATTGACAACCTCTCTGTACTCGTTGGGAGCAAAGTTATTTGTATCTGTGTGCAGGTCCACGTTGATTGCTAATATCTGGCGCCGTTAGCAGTTGACACCTTCTTGTTAAAACTGGGAGTCTCAGGGAAATCGATCCTTGGTATCTTTGCCAAGGGAAAACTTCCGCTACACTGCATCTCACACCTTCCACTTGGGGTAACCAACGAGGGGCGAGAAGCCATCAGCGACGCGTGCAGGAAGTGGTTGCCAGCATCCTCGGCTGCCCGGGCAGCGAGGATTCGGTGGGCGGCCACGGCGCGGATTTTCCTGTGCCCCAGATCCGAAGGTCAGGCGTCCTCCTCCCCTTCTCTATCCTCCCCTCCGGTCGTGCCCTTCTGCGACTTTGGTCGCCGGATCCGGTGCTGGTGGGGTGCGGGTGCTCAGGTTTGAGCCCCGGGGAAACCCTTGGACGGTCCTCCGGCCACGACGACAACGACGCGTGTGCGCGTCTTGTACTTCCCGGGAGGCGCCGTTGAGGGCTCTCCTCTTCACCCCCGTCCCAGACCCCGGGTGAAAACCCAATGCCCTTCTCGGGCTGGCCGGCGGCGGCGCCTAGCGCGTCGTGTCCTCGTTGGAGGCGTCGTCTGGGGTGTCTTGTTCTTCGGGGGAGGGGCAATGTGGATGGTGGGTGTGTGTCGGCTGCAAGGCCAAGTTTGCATTCTTTCTGCGGAGGGTGCTCGTTCCCGCAAGTATTCTCTGCGGACATTGGAACGGGACCTGGTGCTCCCCTGCTCTGCCTCTTGGTCTCTGCAGCTTTTTTCTTCGGCGACCTCCCAACGGCTATCCTTCTGCTCATGGTGGTTCAAGAGAGGTGGCAGTGCAGTTGTGGTGTGTGCTAGCGGCGTGGTGAGGGTAGTGCTTCTTGTGACGCCCCGAGACCGATACACCAGGTGTCTTCCAGTTATTCGTTGTCGTTGCCACGTAATTTGCTTGCGTGTTGCATTTTGCCATGTCATCATATGCATTGCATCTGCATAGTTTTCAAAAACATGCATCCGTTCGTAGTTGGCCGCCTCCCAGTTCTCTTCGTTGTCCGTTCTGAGACGAGACACACTTGCATGCACCCGTTGCACCTTCTGGATCTTGTTTCGTGAGAAGGATAAAAACGTTCTTGGAATGGGGTGAAAGTTGATGTGCGGTGTTGTTATAGTGTAGATAGACCGCCTGTCAAATTTCGTCGCATTCGGAGCTTGTTAGATGCCCCAACGGTTAACCGCGTTAACCGCCGGAAGCCTTTTCTCTTTTAACCCAGCATCCCTTCACAACAGCCCACTAGCTCATCCAAACCCCCTCCATGCCCTTGGTCGTTGGATCACGATCGCGTGGCCGAAAACCGCACCTCATTTGGACTCTCCTAGCTCCCTCTACCTATAAATCAGCCTCCCTCCGCCCGACGCCGGACATGTCCACCGCCGCTCAGCCACGTCGCCCGGCCAATCAGCCTCCGCCACCTCAGCCTCACCGCCGCCCGCGCCCAACCACACGCCACCACGTCGCCTCCACCGCGCCTCCCACCGCCGTGGCCCGCCAGGCCCATCGTGGGCCCGCGCGAGCCCGCAGCCGCCGCCCCCAGATCCCGCTTCGCCCCGCTGCCTCGCGCGCCGCACCACCGCCGTCGAACGCCGCCCGGTCTCGCCCGCACCTCCGGCGAGCCCGCCTCCCTCTGTCGTTGCCTCGCCGGCCACCGGAGCTGCCCGCCGGCGACCCAGGTGCATTCCGCCGCCGCCACGGCCCGGATCTGGCCGTCTTCGGCGCTCTCCGCCGCCCAAGCACCCGCCGGCGCCGTCCCCACCTTGCCAGCCGCCGCCGCCATGGTTCGGGACGAGCTGGGAGCTCGCCTCGCTCCCCGGATGGGCCCCGCAGCCCCGCGTGCCAGGCCCAGCCTCGCCCGGCCCGCTCCGCTGCGTCCCGCAGGCCGCCTCCTCCGCCGGCCACGTGGGCCCTGCCCTGCGGCAGGCCCAGCCTCGGCCCGCCCGCTGCCCCGCCGGCCTGCCACTTCTTCTCCTCCTCCCTGGCCCAAGGCCCACTGGTGAGTTGCCTGCTAAGCCTCGCCTAGGCGCACTTTAGTGTTCCCCCGCTCACCCTTTTTTTCTTCAGAATTTGACTAAGTCCCTGAAAATTCATAAGATGTATGCATGTTTGGGTGTTCGTATCTTTTTGCATGTGTGTCCAAATGAAGCATATTATATGTCAAAATGTTCGTCTCGAAGTGCTCTACATGTTAGTTGCATTTTCATGCATGATACTGTTCATCTTGATGCCTTAATCTTCGTTGCAAAACTGCTATGTGATGTTACTGCTCAATCCTTGTTGTATGTCAACAATATGTTAGCATGTTTGTGAGGTCGTATCTTTGTGCATGAGTGTCCGTTTGGTGTGTATAATATGTCAAAATGTTCATCTAGTGATGCTCTACATGATGGTTGCATTTGCATACATGTTAGAGTGCATTATGCAATGATTATCTTTGTTGAGAAAGTGCTATATGCTGTTAACTGCTGAAACTTGATATAAGTTGCTGATTTGTCCTTTTCATATCTTTATGTGTGATTTTTGTTTGAGCAACATGTCAACATGTGTTAGGAGCACAATCATGTCATCTTTGCTGTGGTGCAATACATTTTTCATGATATGTCTTGTGGTGAGTGCAACAAGCTTGCAAAGTGGCCTACTCGCTGTTGCTGATTTCTATGACTTGTTGAAAACTGCTAGGTCTGAAACTGTTATATCCTGATGCCATGTTTGCTTGATGCCCCACTCAAATGCATGAATGTTTTGGGATGTCCAATGACCATGTCTTGAAGTCCATGTTATGCTCTATCCATCCATGTCCTTGTTTGCAATTATAGGTTGTTGTAGCTTGTCTATTTCTTGCTCTCAAATTGCTATAAAATATTTCTGTCAGCCTGTTATCAGTAAATTCAGTTTTGCCATGTGAATAGCTAATATTCTATGCATCCTATGACCATGTTCTTGTCATGAGTACCTTCATAAACATGTCTTCTTGCGGTTGGTTATATTCACATGCCATTATACGCTTTGAGATGAGTTGTACGAGTTTGCAAACATGCCTACTTGTTGTTGTTGCTGCCATGTTTAGTTTATTTCACCAAGTCGGTGAATCTGTTATCTTTTGCAATCTTGCCATGATGTTTTGAGCATGTTCTAGTGGTGTTTGGCAGTAGCTAAATGATCATGCTTGTAGTGCTTGACATGTACATGCTTGCCATGCCCTTTGATGCCATGAAATATTTCTGTAGCATGTTGTTTTGATGACTGCAAAGTGTTTAGTGGCTGTTTTGGGATAGCTTGTCCTTTAATCTTGTTTCGTGTGTATGTGTTGAACCGTTGCTCCATTTTGAGCGTGTACTATATGAAACTTGTGTGTTTTTGCATGTATATGCATAATAACATGTTGTATACCTGTTTGGAGTATGTTTGCTTGATGTTTGGATGAGTTTTGCATCAATGCCATGCTTGACTTGTTTTGCTCATATCTTCTAGGCCGTAGCTCCGAATTAAGTGATCTTTATATGAAACTTGACTAGAATTTCGAGTAGATCATCATGGTGCATGTTAACTTGCTGTTTAACTACTTTAACTTAAGGTTTGTTCAGATCTGGACCAATTTCGAAATTTGCATACGAGGACTTATCGGAATTGTTATATGTTGTTTCCGGCCTCATTTAAACTTGCTTTGTGTGATGTTCTTGTATGCTTCATCTCTTGCCATGATTTGCATCTTGTAGCCTTGTCATGCATCATACTTGCTTGAGCATCTTGTCTTGTTATGTGTTGTGTGTTTACCGTGTTGCTTGCTTCTTCTCGTTAGTGCTTGTTTCGTTGCGATCATGAGGATTCGTTCGACTACGCTTGGTTCGTCTTCGTGGCTTCTTCTTCGTCTCGTTCATGGACTCGTTCTTCTTCTTGCGGGATCTCAGGCAAGATGACCGTCACCTTGGATACCTTTACTATCATTGCTATGCTAGTTGTCTCGATGCTATCGCTATATGTCACGCTATCTATCTATTTGTTGTCAGCCTCTCATTGTTGCCATGAAACACCCTCTAATCTTTGCCACCATCCCAGCAAACCGTTGTTTGGCTATGTTACCCGCTTGCTCAGCCTCTCTTATAGCGTTGTTAGTTGTAGGTGAAGATGAAGATTGCTCCATGTCGGAACTTGGTTTTTGGAATATCACAATATCTATTACTAAAATTAACACACATATATACTTGACAATGGGTGGAAGGCTTGGCCTTTTGCTCGGTGTTTTGTTCCACTCATGCCGCCTTAAGAACCGATAAACCGGTGTTATGTTCCTTGATTTTGCGTTCCTAACGCGGTTGGGTATATGGGGACCCCTTGGCAGTTTGCTTTGAATAAAACTCCTCCAGCAAGGTCCAACTTTGGTTTTAATCTGCCTCATAATAAAAATTTAATTAATTAATTAAATTGCATAGGGGGTCGCGTCTCCGGGTTCTTATTTCTACATTACATGGAGGGGCCAGTGCCGATGGTGTTGGTGTTGGTCCCAAATAGAGCACTTTGTGGGGCTGCCCCTTGGCAACTTGGGGTATCTGGCTCCCGTACGCGTCGCTCATCCGGTCGTGGCCTGAGAAGAGATACGGAAGGCTACTATCAGGGTGTCGGCACGACGGGAGGTCTTGCTGGACTTGTTTTACCATTGTCGAAATGTCTTGTGCACCGGGATTCCAAGTCTGATCGGGTTGTCCCTAAGATAAGGGGTTTTTACCTCTGCTGATCGTGAGAGCTTATGATGGGCTAAGTTGGGACACCCCTGCATGGTTATGATCTTTCGAAAGCCGTGCCCACGGTTATGTGGCAGATTGGAATTTGTTAATGTCTGGTTGTAGAAAACTTGACACATGATTCGAAATAAAATACACGAACCGCGTGAGTAACCGTGACCGTCTCTTTTCACTTTGAGAAGAGAACACGGTAGGGTTATGTTTGACTCGTAGGTAGTTCAGGATCACTTAGCGATCATTACTAGTTTGCGACGTTTGCGTAGATGCTCATCTTATTCTTGTACTCGTAAGTTAGCCACCATACATATGCTTAGCCGCTGCTGCAACCTCACCACTTAACCTTTCCTTACCCATTGAGCTTTGATAGTCTTGATACCCATGGTTATGGGATTGCTGAGTCCTCGTGGCTCACAGATACTACAACAACAGTTGCAGGTGCAGGTTTCCGATGACTTGACGTGAGAGCGATGTTTACTTTTGTTGGAGTTCTTTCTTCTTCTTCTCCAGTCTTGGGATAGGTTCCTGGTCGGCATCTTGGGATAGCAGATGGATGTCATTGTGCTTTTCATATTTTTCATCCGTAGTCGGATTTCTTGTGTATAATGTGTTGTATTCATGTGGAGTTGTATGACTTGTATGTATCCCCATCTATGTATGTAATGGTACGATGTAATGATATCCATCTTGTTAAGCGCCCGAAATGCGGTTGTGCCTTAATCACATGTTTTTATCTAGTGATCGAGATAGAATCGCATCTTGGGCGTGACACTTCTTGTCTACGATGGTGATCCGGCTGGCATCTGCTCTAGTTCTCGGGTGAGCGCCAACGACCCGATGGTGCGGCGCCTTCGAGCCTAGGCGAGAGGAAAGGGTTCCTCTTCGGCGTTGGGAGCGATGTTTCTTCCCTTGTCGATGGGTTCAGACAGTTCACAACTCTCTCGGGCTATCGGCTGATCATCGAGGCTTCTCTGTTGCTCCTCTCTCTGCTGACTATGTGTAGTAGGCTTCGACATTACTAGCAGGGCTCTTCATATTTTTTTCTTGCAACTGTAATGTGTGTTGCATTGTTAGCTGTTCACTCAGCTCCATTGTATCTTTCGATCGCTGTTGATTGGTGGCTTTGTGTAATCCTTGCCGGTTGATGGCTTCGTTAATTCAAAGTCGGGCTCCCCTTGAGCCTTCGTTCTAAAAAAAGAGTGTCATAGCACCAAAACTAAATATATGTGGCAATGCCGCAAATCCAGTTTATGAGACATCAATATGATAATGAGCAATCTAAGGAAGAGGGGTTTGAGGAAAGGCTTAAGAACTGGCATACCAGAAAGTGGAACTGGAGTACACTGTATATTGATCAAAAAGGTAGAGATGTCCCCTTGATCTGAAATAACGATTCAAATATATGAATGGTCAGAATGCTTCAATTTCTATCCTACCAATATGTGGGGAAGACATAATATCAATAAGCCTCATGCATGAAGAGCTAAGGAAACTGCATAAGAAAATAATGTAAAGGTTAGAAGAACATACGCCTTCATCTTGCACCATGACTTTCACATTGTTTTTGCCTTTCTAAAATAATGTACAAAATATTTCACATTGTTTTTGCTTTTCTAAAATAAAAAAAGGTTACGAAAAGTCAGTATTCATGAGAATAATATTCCATGAAAAACCACATCTTCAGCTTCAACATGGGATTATGTGAGAGTTGCACTGGCACATTCTACTTTACATCCGCTTTCAATGATCAAGGCAATTCAGTGCGAAAGTTCGGAAAATACTATGATTGTGAACTGCTTTTGTGAGTTCAAACACAATATCCAATAAACGTTAATTATTCTGTTGTAGTTAAATACCAGGAAAACATTTGAGAACTGACGATATAAGTAATATTCTGAACTCTACTGAACTTTTTTACCCAAAATAGTTAATGTACAGATTACCTGACTGCCGTTGACTGTTCATACGGGGACCTATAGATGAATCAGATTTATACATGACCTGACAAACATATATACACGCAACCGGACAATGTCATGGATACGGCGAATGTGATTGCCGGGGCTGGGGGTAGGAGGACTACCAGGGCCTCTGAAGATGGATGAAGGTGTGTCTATCATCCACATGCCTCACCATCAATCAACTAATCCATTCGTGTGAGACGGCCCTGCCTACTCGTGTGTGTGCCATCGTGCAGCCTCGGCACTAGAGTAAGGCATGTTCTCGTCACGCATCTGCGCAAGGGTAGACGTCGGACGGCATGGGAAGGAACATGTCGTCCGCCCATACAGCGCCATCCTACGCCAGACTAAAGCCATGACCGGAGCAATCCTTTTCCTCCGTCAGCCGTGTCCTCGCCATGAAGAAAATCAGATTGCAAATAGAAAGAAAAACAATACGCAAGAAGAACTCATTAGTGAATCATGTGGGTAGGAAGCGGGAGCACCATTGAAACTTACCTATCTAAGAACTCAGGGTAGTTGCGTCGCGAAGTACCCGCCGGCTAGAGTACATAAGGCGTGGAGAGATGGAGATGAAGGGATCGAGAGAGGAGCAGGATGTGGCTGTTAGTGGATTTGTATTGTTTTAGAATCGGGAGTAACCGTGGTTCATGGAAGAGAAAAAACAGTTGGCTCGCTCGTCAGTTACGGAAGGCGAAAGCGATCGCTTCTGTGACCAGGCGACGACTACACGCGAATATATTGCATCACATGATTTGTGATTGGTTGGTACTTGATGACATGGCATGCTGACTTGGACCATCTGCGTGTCAAAAGAATAGCTTATAGGGTAGCAATTTATTAAGAATGGTAGATAAAACAACATGCATGGAATGACGAAATGATAATGCAACATTTAGATTTGAGAATAACATGTTCAAAGAGATGGGGATTGCATCCGACTATTTGATACGTATTTATCAGAAGGTCGAGATTACAATATGCCCACTTCGGGGTTTGTAAGAGAGTGCCTATTTCTAATTATTTTAGGCCATTCATTTTATCTTCTATACTCAAGTACCAACCCAAGTTCCTTCCCTTGTGAGGGCTAATTATTTAGATACTCCATTTTAGGCCATTCATTTTATCTTCTATACTCAAGTACCAACCCTACGTGATGGCATAAATAATTACTAGGCTTCTAAAAAAATAATTTGGTTCGGGTTTCTAGAATAAGTTGGGTAGGGGGCAACTTATTTCAGCTTAATCTAGAAGCCAGCAAAAGAACTGGTCCTTGGTGCACTCGGAAAAAATTATGGAGGTATACATGACCAAGTTGTACTCGTATAAAAAGTTTCGCTAAGGAGTACTTTCTACGTATTGTGAGCGACAAAAAATAGAATCAATGCTGTATACAAGTCTATTCATGAGGTTTGTCCTACAAAATTTGTCTTTTTTGGCCTGAGGTCAATGGAATTATTCCCGCTCTAAATTTTGTATACAGTACAAAAGTAGGTCAACTTTGTTTTTACAAAGTTTCTTGATTTTTTTACTTCTCCTATAATTAATGGGAAAAAATCACATGAGGTGCACCAGCATCCAAGTGCATCAAGGTATTTACCACCCTCACTACTAGATTTCTGTACACATACGTGCTTCCACCTCATCTCAATAATTGATAGTGTTTGATCAAAATTGTGTGACATCATGTATGTACTCATAAGTTAGAGGGTGTTTGGATACGTTTTAGTCTCATGACTAAAAGTAGTGGGACTAAAACTTGCTAGCCTCACCCATGCTTAGATTTAAATACTAAAGAGACTAAAATCAAGTTAATGAGCATTTATTATCCTTCAAACCCTCCAATGCAGAACTTGCATGTGTTAAAGGAGATGAGTTAAATGAGGAGAGAGATGACTAATCCACATTTTAGTAGGGGTACTCCTGACTAAAAAAATTTAGTCTCAAGACTAGTTTTAGCCCCTTTTTAGTCAGGGATGCTTGGAACTTTAGTCTCTTAAAGAGACTATTTTTAATCAGACTAAAATAAATTCCTTGGATCCAAGCAGGGCCTTACTCCCTTGCATTAATCTATTTATTATATCCATGCAAACCATGCCACTTAATCAAATCACGCATGCCTATTTTTCCAAGGGAATCAAGTCATGCATGCATGTGAGTCACAACTTATTTTTTTGCGTTAATTTTTGTGTGGTCATGGATGGTGTACGTGGTGTATGCTTGGAGCAAAATATATAGTTCATGTTTGGCGTTGCGTTAAATTCAATTCAAAAGGATTTTTTTGTAGACAATTTTGTTACATACTTCGAAGATTTTATTGTTTTAAAAAAGTAAATGAGAACACACTTAGATTTGCTTTTTCATTAGTTTGGGTTGTTTTAAGCATGTTTTCATGCTTTTCGCAAAAGAAACACATTTTATGCATTTATTTTAACATGATTGATGCGACAATGCTCAGGGCATCATCTATTATACCTAAATGGTTTATCTCGACTAAATCTAAGTCTCTCAACATGCAACCATGCAAACAATCCTTGGTACCACGCGTGGGAAAATACCTACAGTAACATGCACCATGCATGCTACTCACATTCAATAATATTTCGCAACTACGCATTTTAGTTTCAATTCTCATATTTTTATCTAAATACTAATGTTGCATTTCACCAAATCTCACTAAAATATTGTTACGAACTCCCCCAACATCCTCTGGGGTATCATCTCTAGAATATTTAATAATACACTTCCATTGCACAGAAGAAGGGAGGTGATATGTGATGGACTAATGCTGCAGTCCGCCCGACATAAATTGGGCAAAAGGCTGGTTCTCTCCTAGGAGGGGTTTTAGGTTTTAAACTATTTCCTAATATTCCATAATTAGAGGAAATGGTACGATCTTTATAGCAGAATTAAGTTAAAAATTCTTAAGAGACTTTAAAGTTCAAAAATAATTATATTGAGGTTATAAAAATATGAAGTTTACCTTAAATAATTTGTATAAATATACTACTTTATAAATATTTGTAGAAAGCAATTTGATCTAGAAAATTGTTTTGAAGTCAATAAAAATGTTCCTAACCAACCTAAATGCCGGCCAGACATGTTAACCGACTAAGAAATTGTTCATGCTATAAAAGGGTCCAAATAAAACCCGAAATATCCACAAAATGACTTAATATAATATGCTGACATTAAAATAATAATTAAAATACAGGGATGTTACAACAAAGAGGTATCCGCAGCTAACACATGTAACTCTGATCTTGGAGAAAGGGGTGTGTCCTCATCGGTGACATGACATCACTCATATCTTTATAGATGGGTGGTTACTGTGACTCGTAAAGCCTATGGATGATGATGTTTTTCTTGTTCCTAGGATGATGGTAGTCTACTTCGTTCTTCTCCAGCGGCTTCTTCAGCAACAACAAACAGGACGATAGTCGATGACCTGGCAAGCACAATGGTCACCATGGATATATGTTTTTGTTCTTTAGCCTATTTCATTTATCCTTGGTGTACGTTGGTGGAGGCAGCTGTATTCTCTCTGTTTGCACTCATTTGTGTACGTCCTTCTTACATCTTAATACATATGTGTATGATGGGGGCTATGCCTTTCACAAAAGAAAACCCGATCTCCTATAGAAGAAGCATCACCTATGTAATTGAGAGCAGTGGCGTAGCTAGGAGTTGGCCAGGGTGGTCCATGGACCGCCCTGGAATTTTCCTATAGCTTGTATATAGTGCAGTAAAAAAACATTTCTTTGAAAATAAATGTATATATTTCTATTGATTAACCATCCTGGCTTATTGGGCTGGTACGCCACTGATTGAGAGAGACTCAATAATTAAATATATCATCATTGTCTGTATTTGGTTTCGGCTGAATCTCATGAACAAATTGTGTGTCCTTTTTTGCATGCTAATTATTGTGTCCTTTTGTTTGCATTCTGCTTGCGTATTTCCTAGTAGCTTATCAGTGCATCTTGGGGTTGTGACAATTGGGACATGCCCGTTTTTTTTTCTTTCTGGAAGATTGAAATGCCGGTCCCTGCATCACATCACACAACCATCTTTATTGAATTTGATGCAAGACAACGAAACCAAAGTTATGAATTTAGTGCGTAAAACTAAGTTCTTCTATCGCAGCAACGGCTACAAGAATGTATAACTATCCTTGCACCGGCGTCGTCATGTTCAGCCATAGACGACCATGACAATGATTTTCACCTTAGGTTTTTTTTTTCGAAAAGGGGGTGTACCCCAGCCTCTGCATCAGAAAGATGCATACGGCTCATATTATTAAAAAGATAATCCAGTAACAAAGTCTCGAAAGGACGAAGTGCAAACATAAACAAAAGCTCGAAAGAGGTAAGACACAAAGCCACAACCGGCTGGCAAAATACAATAGGAGCACTACATGCCTATCCTATTACATGACCGCCATCCAAACCGGTTGAAAATATCCCGAGCTACCATCTCCCATCGGGTAGACGCAGTAACCAAACGCTCCCTGGCCTCCGTCAGAGTGAGTAGCGATCACATACGGATGAACGCCGTGGCCCTGAAGATAACCTGCAAAAAGTGAATGTTTGTTGATCTGTTAAAGACTAAATCATTTCTGCAGTTCACCTTAGGTGTCAAGGCCAACCAATAAAGGCCCCCCTATCCCCCTATAGTGCGGGCCACCCTAAGATCAGTGATTTGCTGCTAGTTAGTAGATGAAGAGTGTATAATTTAGACAAAAATACATGTATTAGTATTGTTTGGCCTCTGTTATAAAAGAATTTAAGTCATTTGACCCCCTTGATACTTAATTCCTGGCTCCGCCACTGCCCCCTAGGCATGAAGCGGTGCTCCAATCACAAAATTTTCTAACATCTTCTTCCGAAGGCATTACATTTTCTAAAATATATTTGTCCAAGCAATTATATCTGCAACCAGTTAGTCACTGATTCACTAGCTAGTCATCATACTTGAATTGATCTGCATGGCATCAATGTCCTATGAAAACTAGAGCAAGTTGCGCACTACCACTTTGACATTCGTACTGTCACCACTCAGAAGTAATATAGCGTTGCATGTCAGTGAGCACTAGGAACCTCTTCCTACAAGCTTTACTGAACTGATATATCTGCCATTCGGCATACAAGATTGATTATGCCATTCATCTTTTTTTTTTCCTTTTTTTTCTGGGAAAAGCAGACTCCTTTAGGCTGGTGCCAACGCGGGCGGCAGCGCCGGCGGTACCGCCCGTCCGGAGGCGAGAGCGAGGCGAGAGCGAGGCGAGACGGCAGCGCGGGGCGGTGGATCCACCGCCCGGCGGTAGCGCCCGCTACCGCCCGGCTGCCGCCCGCGCTGGCGCCGAGAGGGGGGCGAGAGGGGGGCGAGAGCGAGGCGAGAGCGCTGGCGGGTCGGGGCGAGAGCGGGGGCGAGAGGGAGGGTTGAATAAAATTATTTTCTTACATTATTTTGAATGTCTAAAGAAATGCGAGTGAAATAACTAAATCTGAGGAGAGAGAAGATGACGTGGCGGTAGTCTGCCACTACAGCCCGTGCACTGGCACCGTGATGTGAGAGTGGGGTGAGAGTGGGGTGAGAGTGAGGGTAAAAGCTGACGTGGCGGGGCGATAGTGGGGCGGTGCGTTGGCACCAGCCTTACGTTAATCTAACGAATCATGAAAGGGGAGCAATGATTAATGAGGACTAGCAAGTCATCTGTAGAAAGCAAGTATGAAAGCAATCACCCAAATATCCAATGGGTGAATGCAACAAGACAGGATGATCAAGGAAGAAATAGAGCCTCTGCCACCGTATTCTTGTCTAGTGCAGCAATGAAATCTGCTTGAGGTCACCTCAGGAGGCCAGGAAGAGGAAACAAATCCATCGCCCTCGATCAACCTGTAAAGCAGATGAGGTGCACATTTCTGGTTTTTAAAACCTACTCCCTCTGTTCATTTTTATAAGACCTTGAAGACATTTCAGACAATGTACAAAACAACTCATTTTAAGTTGTCTGAAATGACTTACAAAAGTGAACGGAGGGAGTACTACAAGTTTTTAGGAAATACTGTAAAATTTACAGTTGCGGATATTGGTGGAGTATTTATGCAATGAAATTTTGCATCATACTGACTTTTTATTTATGAATCTACTAAATAACTTGATCACCATCTGATTTTTCAATAAGAACATGCAGGTTTCAAAACTGCGAAGGGCATCGTGGAGCAGAATATGCTGCCGCCTGTAGAAAGTGTAGATATTTATGCCATCAGGTACGCACGAGGAGCGCTACACGCAGGGGAGGGGACGTCGCTGCAGACCTGACTGACACTAGCGCTAGGTTGGACTAGACACCCCGTCACTCATCCACGACACCAACCCGGCGTGCGTGCTGGAGCTGGACTGCCGGTCGATCACACCGATGGATTCGCCAGGAGGATACGTTGGTGCCGCGCCTGCACGCAACGAGCAGATTTCAGCAGAATCTATCTACTGACCGGCTGCACGCAACTGGACGAAACCTGAGCCTACGACCAAGCTGGGTGTGGTCATCTCGGTGGACGTCGCCCTGCATATCGATGCACGCACATGCATTGCCGCAGGGAGGAGATGCACGGCGGGAACGCGAGTGGAGATGGAGATCTAGTACCGGCACCACCGGGATCGGATCATCGGAGACAGCATGCATGGGCGTGCGTGGTGCCGCAGTAAATCTGCAGAGGAAATGGCCGCGGTGGTGGACGGGCAGGCCTGGGCAAAGCTGGGGGTTTGCGGTGGCGCACGGTGAAAAGGCGCATCATCTGGGTGCAACTGCCAAAACGTCCATGGTCCGTCCGAGCTGGGCTCTACGAGGCCACCACCAGACACCAGTCCACCATCTACCCTAGCTGGTAGCTCAATAATACGCTTGGGTGCGTCGATGGGTTCCATGGCGTGCACACCTCCAGCAGACACGCGCGCACCGGTGGATCAACGGCGATGGAACCTGGGCGCACTTGGCTCTAGCTACAGCAGACGACGTGTGACAATCTCTGCGTGTCAACACCGGAGGCTGGCTTTTGTTTCTTCCTCCCAATCACAGACCGATACGATACATACTGTGGAGTACAGTACAATTCATGCAGTTTGTGAGCAAGAACAAGGGACCGCGAGTCATACGGCAGGAGATACCGGTGGCCGGCTTCCGGTTATGGACGTTGCCGTCTCTCCCGTGGTATCTGGTTCTTGCGGCGGTGCACAGGTACACCGATGGCCGGAGCGAGCGAGCCTCTTTCTCAACGACTAACTTGGTGACAGAATTTTTTTTCCACGGGGAAAAAGGTCGGCGACCCTTCCTTCACCGAAAGGGATAGACAGTCCGGACCACGCTTCCTGCTAGAGGCTACAAGTAATTTAGTTTAGATCATGTCCTGCAATCAATAGACGCATATGAATATATGATAGCCGGCTTCCTGCTAGAGGCTACAAGTAAATTAAGTCGATTGTATGATCAGAGATATTGAAAGGATGGTCGTCCGTGCTCAATGAGATATAGGACTATATTATAAGTTTCAAAAAAGAGATATAGGACTACCATTTTATTGCCATCTAAAGGGCATCTCCAACGCAAGCCCTTGGAACAAACACCAAAAATGTCCACGGACATGATAGAGGAGAAAGTCATCCAACACTATTCTTCAATTCTTCACTATTTGTTCGTCTCGTTTCTAGGATTTTTATCACTTATGTACGCGGACACACACGCAACCAAGCAGCTGGATGCATCCGTGCACGTACACTTGAGAATGTTAGCCCTCCGCTAGCTTGCCCACTTGCGCTGACGTCGCCCGAGCCGCGGCCGCGCCGCTGTCATGGAATGATGGGTTGCCATCTCCGTTGTCAAGGGCTGACACGAGCAAAGCTGCACACAAGCAGCTGAATGCGTCCGTGCCACGATGACGGTAGGGCATGCAGACTTGCATACGGGTCCAGACCCACAAAGCATCCCAGGTTTGCTACCACTTTACTAGAATTTGAACATCCAAATGGATCCACGGATCGTTTGAGGGATATCACTAAATGAAGTCAATTGCAAGAAAGCACCACATTCGCGGCTAGGTTTGCGAGAAACCACCAACTCGTTAATCCGTTGCAGAATACACCGAAATTTTTGTTAAGTCATTGCAGAAAACACTGATCGGGTGATTTGGCCCGTTTGATCACTTTCTGACAAGTGGGGCCGGATTGGAAGGAGCTTAACTGGCAAAAATTTAGCACACACAACCCTGGATATTTACAAAAAAGGCAATCAGGTCCTCGGTGTGGACAACCGCGGCGCACTGGCCTTGCCGTCCAGTACGCACGGCGACGCCCTCGCCGGCGTCGGAGATGGCTACGGCCGCAACAGATGACGAGGGGGCGGCTGGGGGGGCGCGCATTTCCGAGGCATTGGCCTGCCGGTGCTACAGCGACGGTGGCCGCCGGGTCAATGACATGGAGCATGCGGCGGGAGCCGAAGCAGAGGAGCAACACCCCTCCTCCTCCGATATGGTCAAGGGCGGGGTTGGAGGGGGGGGGTGACAAGATGAGTCCACCTGCTCGACTTCCCGTCGCCCTCCTCCACGAAGGAGGACGAGCTCGATCCAGAGGCCCCTCCGGCGTTTTTCAACTGCGGCGTCCACACGAGGCGCAACCGCTTGAGGGTCCTGGCCGTCTCCTCCCCGTTGCCGCCGCTGGAGCCGGCAACCAATGACGCGCGCCGTTCATCTCCTGGCCACCCGCGCCGTTGGGCGCCGTCGGCGCCGCCGCTGAGCAGGCTGCCCCCGTGCGTGGGGATGCCGAAGGCGACGGCGAGATCGCGGGTGATGAGGACTACGCGGCATGAGCTCGTCTGGCGCCGGCAGGTCCTCTTCGAAGCGCGAACCAGCTGGGCTCCTCTTCCTCCCTCATCCTCCCGGTCCGGAGCATCGCGGCGGCGGATTGCAGCATCGCGGCGGCGGCGCGTAGTGGACAGGCGTTGGTGTTCCACGGGGAGGGTCTGATTGCTTTTGTTTTCTAGATCTAGGGGTGTATGTGTTATTTTTTGCTAAGTCAATTCCTTACCATCTGTCCCCACTTGTAAGAAAGTGATTAAATGGGTCAAATCATCCGATTAGTGCTTTTTGCAATGACTTAACAATTTTTTTGGTGTTTTCTGCAACGGATTAATACATTGGTGGTTTCCTGCAAACCTAGCCGCAAATGTGGTGGTTTTTTGCATTTGACTCCACTAAATGTCCAGACTCCAGCAAATGACATATACGGACGATTTGAGGGTCCGCGTTACAGATGCCCTAGGTGCTAGTCATGATATTTTCCTGCTAGAGTACGAACATGAGCAGAGCAGAAGCTGAGTTCACATGATCAATAATATGCACAATCTTGCTTCATAGAATCACAATATTTGTATTGCCACTTTTCCTATTTCATTGATCCCAAAGTGAATTTTTGATCATTGAAGCCACGATCGCTTTAGTTACTCACCACAAAGCCGAGTTTCATGAAAAGAGCAAAAGGCGCCCATGCATCTGTGCTGTATGCGGAATGGCTGGAGAGGAACCAAATGCAGGGGAACAAGGCCGCCCAATTAAAGATGACGCCAAAATAAAAGCACCGGTTAACCAACACTTAGCATATACTCCTAGTACAGTATTTAGACTCTAGCTTTGTTTTTCTGGTTGTATTCCCGAATTCTGACCAGCAACTGCTATAGCTGCCTTGTTCAGTTGCATTGCCTCCCAACAGCTTGTTAGTTCCATCGGGTCCAACACGTACTGATGTTTTGATGTCACTAATGCCAGGATAAAAGTGACGATTTGTACGACTTCAAGAGAAAAGTGACAACTTTTCAGATTCTTGTTCCTCGACACTTGAAATTATACCCCGGTTATGCTTATCCATAAACCATAACATGACATAGATCTTATCCTTAAGCATATCAAACCACCAAGCATTCGCTCTCAAGTAACTTGACGTTAGTGTTGTAGTGCATGATTGCATTCAAACCTGTTTTCTTTTTTAAACGATTGCTACGATCATATACTCTCCGCAATCTTGTATCCGCGGCATACGGGAATTAAACAGT
>LR738711.1:730775054-730817884 GCA_902687465.1 Secale cereale
TCCGTCCCAAAATTCTTGTCTTTGATTTATCTAAATACAGATATATCTAGTCATGTTTTAGTGTTAGATATTTCCCTATCTAGACAAATCTAAGACAAGAATTTTGGGACGGAGGGAGTACTACTCAGTTGTTGGCACTTTGGACAGCCCCCCACGAAAGATTTGGATTCTGTTCGCCATTATCTTATAATATCAGTTATTTTTGGTTCCTAGGTCTAGCCGCACCCTATATTTTTTTAAATGCTAGAAAATCCAAAACATTTTTGTGGCCAACATGGCTTCGGTGTTCTACTCATATATGAAGTTTCGTGAAGAAATGACTTTAGTTTTCTTCTGAAGAAAAACAAAATCCATAAATTCCTATATTTTTTGAATTTTTATATAGACACACACACACACACACACATATAATATTTTGTGATTGTTCATACCGAAGACCATGAAAGTCGTTTCTTCATGAAACTTTACATGTGAGTACTCCCTCCATTCCTATAAGGCGTATTTTGTTTCGTTAAGACATGCATTTGACCAATAATTACTCCATAAATCAAAGTTCTATGGCATAACATTTGTGTCACTAGATTCGTATTTAAAAGTACTTTATTGTGCTAGTAATTTTGTATAAAAGAGTACTTGTTGATCAAAGTCTTGTCTTAATGAAACAAAATATTCCTTATTCATCAGAACCAAGGTAGTATAACACTAGACCATATTCTTTATAAAAAAAGTTTTAGAAATATTTGACTTTATTATTATTTTTATAAGAAAATTTAATTAGGGTGCGCCTAGACCCGTGTCCATTTGAGTATTTTCAATATATTTGGTCATATATTCATTGAAACAATATGATTGACTGTGTGGTGTTGGTGTAGCACATGTGGAACTCGTGTCCAATAGGCAAATGAGAAAGTAATCAGAAACTATAGATCATCGTTATTTTTCCTTTTTACTCCAAAATTATGTAAGAATGTACAAAGTTCATATTCTAGAAAGATTAGTGTGGTTTTTCCTTTTCGTTTAAGCGTCTTGATCTATTCACATCTCGTTGAGTTGCTTCAACTCATGACTTGGAGTAAAGCTTCTCTAAGATGGAAAATACATACCTTGGGTATTTGTTGAATTTGATCATGTAGTTCTTGTTGTCAAGGCTCATTGTTGATGTAGTTCATAAAAAGTTGGGAGCATACTTATGAATGTGAAGTTCAACTTCGTACATGGGTTAGTCTAGCAAGGAATGACTCTTATCTATCCAAATTGACAAGAGTGAAATTCATCATATAAATATTGTCAAAGGATATGTTGAGTGTAGTCTTGTTCCTTGATATTAACAACGAAAGCATAGATACTTGGTGATGTAGAAATTGCTCAAGAAGTGAGTGATTTTCAATCTCATAGATTGAGGCTCATCCAAGTACCTACAAGAGTTAAATAACATGCAAGGGTGCAAATATATACAAGACATATGATCATCATTATAAGAGAAATACCAAGGATTAATCAAATAGGCTCATGTCTTGCATGTATCCAAGGAGTCACTACTCCAAATTTGAGGCATCAATGATGTTCAATTCACCTCTCAAGCGACAAAATATCTTTTCATCAAGCGGTTTAGTGAAGATATCTGCCAATTGCTTATCGGTACACACATGCTTAAGATTGATATCACCTTTAGCAACATGATCATGTATGAAATGATGACAAAATTCAATATGCTTAGTTCGATATTGTTACACGGGATTGTGAGCAATCTTAATAACACTCTCATTGTCACAGAGAAATGGAACATGTTTCACATATATAGCGCAATCTTTAAGAGTTTGGGTCATCCAAAGTAACTGAGCACAACCTGATCCGGCGGCAATGTATTCCGCTTCAGCGGTGGATAAGGATACCGAGTTTTGTTTCTTGGACGCCAAAGAGACAATGGATCTATCAAGAAATTGACATATACCCGAAGTGGACTTTCTATCAACCTTGTCATCGACAGTCCGAGTCGGAATAGCCAACAAGATTAAAAAATGACCTCTTAGGGTACCAAATGCCAAAATTTGGGGTATGAATCAAATATCTCACTATCCTTTTCACTACCTTAAGATGACATTCTTTTGGAGCCGCTTGATATCGTGCACACATGCACACACTTAGCATGATATCGAGACGGGAGGCACAAAGATATAATAATGAACCAATCATAGATTGGTAGACCTTTTGGTCAACCGGGTTGCCATCCTTCGTCAAGTCAAGATGTCCACTAGTAGGCATGGAAGTTTTCATACCTTTGCTTTCTTGCATGTTGAACTTTTTGAAAAGGTCTTTGGTATACTTTGTTTGTGAGACAAAGGTACCTTCCTTTGTTTGCTTGATTTGCAAACCAAGCAAACTTTTGAGTTCACTCATCATAGACATCTCAAACTTCTCTGACATTAGCCTTCCAAACTTTTCACTAAAATGAGGGTTAGTAGAACCGAATATGATATCATACACATAAATTTGGCACACAAATAATTGTACACTAACCATTTTGGTAAAAAGAGTAGAATCAATTTTTCCAATTTCAAAACCTTTTTTCAATATGAAACTTAGTCAAGCATTTATACCAAGCTCTAGGAGCTTGTTTAAGACCATAAAGAGCCTTTAAATTTTGTAAACAATGATTAGGTTTCTTGGGGATTAACAAAGCTGGGAGGTTGTTTAACATGAACTTCCTCCTCAATTTCATCGTTGAGAAAAGCACTTTTAATGTCCATTTGGTATAAAATGATAGCATGGTGATTGGCATAAGCAAGTAATATGTGAATGGACTCAAGTCTAGCAACGAGGGCATATGTCCCACCATAGTCATACCTTCAATGTGAGTGTAGCCTTGTGCGACGAGACGGGCCTTATTGCGCACAACTTGTCCATCTTCATCTTGCTTATTCCGAAACACCGACTTGGTTCCAATGACATTTTGATCATTGTTGGGCTTCTCAACGAATGTCCACACATGATTTCTCTTGAATTTGTGTAGCTCTTCATGCATAGCATTTATCCAATTTGTATCCTCAAAATCTTATTCTACCTTCATATGTTCAATGCTAGAAATGAATGAGTAATGTTCAAAAAAGTTAGCCAAACGAGATTTAGAGCGAGTGATTTTCCTGGTTGTGATGTCATCAAAGATTTGTTCAACGGGATAATATCTTGAGACTCGTGCTCTAACTCGTGAGAGTTTTAGCTTGGGTTGTGGTGGAACATCCTCATCATCTTCTTCTTCTTCATTGTTGTTGGTGTTGTTGTTCCCTTGTGGAGGTGGAGGAGGTTGAGGTGGATCATCTTGGTGTACTTCCTCATTCCCTTTGTCTTGACGTGTTCCACTTGTGGACGACTCCATGCCAACTTGTGGTTCAACGTGATGTGAAGTTGAGGCTTCCACTTGAATGGACGAAGTGCTCTCCTTCACCTCCGTTGGACGGATCTTCCCAATCAATAAATCTTGAATTGCTTCCGAGGGGTCTTTGTCTCCTACATAAATTGGCAGTTGTTCTACTTGCGAGCCGTTAGATTCTTCAACCTTTCGGGTCAAATTGTTGTAGACACGGTAAGTGTGAGAGTTTGAGCCATAACCGAGTAGAAAACCTTCTGATGGAAATATGCCCTAGAGGAAATAATAAAATGGTTATTATTATATTTCCTTAATCATGATAAAAGTTTATTATTCATGCTAGAATTGTATTGATCGGAAACTTAAATACATGTGTGAATACATAAATAAATATCATGTCCCTAGTTAGCCTCTACTAGACTAGCTCGTTGATCAAAGATGGTTAAGGTTTCCTAACCATAGACATGAGTTGTCATTTGATAACGGGATCACATCATTAGGAGAATGTGTGATGGACAAGACCCATCCGTTAGCTTAGCATATGACCGTTCAGTTTATTGCTATTGCTCTCTTAATGTCAAATACATATTCCTTCGACTATGAGATCATGCAACTCCCAGATACCGGAGGGATACCTTGTGTGCTATCAAACGTCACAAGATAACTGGGTGATCATAAATATTCTCTACAGGTATCTTCGAAGGTATTTGTTGGGTTGGCATGGACCGAGTCTGGGATTTGTCACTCCATTTGACGGAGAGGTATCTCCGGGCCCTCTTGGTAATACAGCATCACAAGAAGCTTGCAAGCAAAGTAACTAAGGATTTAGTTGCGAGATGATGTATTACGAAACAAGTAAAGAGACTTGCCGATAACGAGATTGAACTAGGTATGGAGATACTGACGATCGAATCTCGGGCAAGTAACATACCGACGCACAAAGGGAATTACGTATGTTGTCATAACGGTTCGACCGATAAAGATCTTCGTAGAATAAGTAGGAACCAATATGTGTATCCAGGTTCCGCTATTGGTTATTGACCGGACAAGTGTCTCGGTCTTGTCTACATAGTTCTCGAACCCGTAGGGTCCACACGCTTAACGTTCATTGACGATATAGTGTGTATATGAGTTATGTGATTTGGTGATTGAATGTTGTTCGACATCCCGGATGAGATCAAAGACATGGCGAGGAGCTCCAGAATGGTCTGGAGGTAAAGATCGGTATATGGGACGATGATATTCGGACACCTGAAAGGTTTTAGGATGTACCGGATATTCTTCAGAGTGCCAGAAGGGGTTCCGGGAGGCCCCCCGGGAGGTTATTGGGCCTTATGGGCCAAAGGGGAAGATCATACCAGCCCACAAGGGCCTGGTGCGCCCCTCTATCCCCTGCCCACGCACCAAAGGAGGGAGCGAAGGAAAGGGGAGGCGCCGTAAGGCAGCCAACTCCCTTTCCTCCCCCCATGACCAAATATGGAAGGGGGCGGGTAGGCAGGACTCTAGGGCTGCCGCCGGCCACATGGGGCGCACTAGAGGCTACCTCATCTCCCCTCTCCACCTATATATGAGAGGAGGGAGAGGGGCAACACACACCACGATTCCCAAGCCGTGTGCGGCACCCCTCTCCCCATAGTTCGTCCTCGGTCATATTTTCGTAGTGCTTAGGTTAAGCCCTGCGGAGATAGCATCATCAGCACCGTCACCACACCGTGTAGGTGCTAGAACTCATCCACTACTTCACCCATCTTTCTGGATCAAGAAGGTGAGGACGTCACCGAGCTGAAGGTGTGCTGGACGCGGAGGTGCCGTACGTTCGGTACTTGATCGGTTGGATCGCGGAGAAGTTCGACTACATCAACCGCGTTAATAAACACTTCCGCTTATGGTCTACGAGGGTGCGTAAACACACTCTCCCCTCTCGTGGATATGCATCTCCGTGGATAGATCTTGCGTGTGCGTAGAATTTTTTTGTTTTCCATGCAACGTTCCCCAACACCTTCATGGGTTTTAGGAGCAAGTTTCAAATGGTGATGCTTATCAAGAATGTAGCACTTTGAGCCAAATACTCGAAAGTATCCGACTTGGGGTTTGTTACTGGTGAGTAGCTCATTGATACGTCTCCAACGTATCTATAATTTTTTATTGTTCCATGCTATTATTTATGATGTCTTGGATGTTTAATGGGCTTTGTCATACACTTTTATATCATTTTTGGGACTAACCTACTAACCCAAAGGCCCAGTCCAGATTGCTGTTTTTTGCCTGTTTCAGGGTTTTGCAGAAAGGAATATCAAACGAAGTCGAAACGGAATGAAACCTTCAGAAGAGTTATTTTTGGACAAAATCACGCACGAGAGACTTGATGTAATGCCCCGGATGTAATACTTTCCCTTTTGGGTATATAATATATCTCCGGCTTCATCTATTTCCATTTCGGGTTCTTTGTCTTTCGGGTTTTCGTCGTTTCGTTGTGTGAGTGTGTGGCATTCATTCATATCATGTAGACATGTGCATCGCATTGCATTTGTGTTGTCGGTTGCATCCGGTTCCGCGCGTTCCTTCCCGTTGTCCGTTTCGCGTTCCGGAGCTCCCTCACGTGTCCGTGACGTCCCGTAGGCCTACTTTGTTGTTTGGGCGTGTAACGTTACCGGTGTGCCGCGAGGTTGTTGTGTGTGTTGTTGTTTTGTTGTGTGCAACCCGCCTCTCAAATCTCGTCTCGTTTGGACTCCGTTGGCTATCCCATCAGTTATTCGTGTGGGTCCAAAGTGCCTTCACTTTGTGTCCCGGAAACACCCCCACTGCAGTCTACTTCCTTCTCCTAGGCCCTTCTAGACTACCCCGCGATCGGATCCGTCAGATAGCGATCGGAGGGCTCCTAGCCCCCTAAATCTCCCTAACCCTAAAAATCCTGCTATATATTAGACCCTAGTCTAATTTTTGGCATCTCCATCTTCTTTTCCCTTCCTCCCCTCATTTTTTGGATCTAACCATCCCTTGCCAGCCACTTGGCTAGATCCCCCTCATGCCTCCTCGTTCCAGCCGCCGAGGAACTCACTGGATCCATCGACCGCAGCCGCCTCGAGGCCTGGGTCAGCGCCCGTCGCTGGATCCTTCTGACGCGTCCGAGCCTCCTCATCGACCAGGCAGCGGCCTGGATCGACCGGTTCACCAGGCCTCCCTTCGCTCCTTCGATCGGCCAGGCGAGCCACCACGTCGGCCCATGCCACCTCTCCGTTGAAGTGGTCCAAGCCCGATCCCCAACCTAGGCCGAGTCACGCCCGACAGCCCGATCGGCGCCTCGACCGCACTCCCTCCAGCGCTTCCGCCTGGGCCGGCCCCTCCACCGCGCCAGGCCACCGGCCTTCTCTCGTGGGCCGGAGCTTGAGCCAGCGCATGGGTGCCAGCCGCACGCCGCCAGCTGGGCCGCCCCCAGCGCGCCTCCTCCCATGGCTGATCTGCCGCGCCAGGCCTCGCGGGCCGTCGCCGCTCTACCGGGCCGAGGCGCCCGAGCCTCCAGGCTCTCCGGGCCGCCTCCGCCAGACCGGGCCCGAGTCCCCCGTCATTTTTTTTTCAGATCAGATCTGCCTGAGGTTGCCCCAATTTTACTAAGTCCCAGTAATTTTCTTGTCTGATGCTTTATTCAAACATGCATATCTTTTTGTGTGTTGCTCCGATTCGCGCATATTACATGTCCAGACGTTCGTGGGATCGTGCTCTACGTTTCATCTCTTGTTGTCATGCATGTTAGAGATCATCTAGGTACTTGTTTTGCTGTTGCAAGAGTGCATCATGATATAAACTGCTGCTATGTGATGTTTTTATGCCACCTTTGCCATGTGATATCTTTTAGCTCGTTTGTCCGAATGATGCAAATGACATGTCCACGTGTTCGTCTTGCCATGCTCTACATGTTGTATGTGCTAGGTAGCATGTTAGATTTATTCTTGCCATGTTTATCATCGTTGCAAAGTGCCATGTGGCTGTGATGTTATTTCACTTGTTATGAAATGCCATCTTGATGAGCTCGTTGCTATCGTTGTGTTTACCTCAATGATGCATGCTTGTGTGTTTCGGGATCACCTTCATGTGTACTTTGATGACATGCTTACCTCTTGCCATGTTTAGTTTCGAGGTGATTTAAACATGCTCTTTTAGATGCCATGGTGAAATTGCTGTTTTAGGACTTAGTGGTTTTTCACTAAGTCTGAAATCTGTAACGTTCCGATGCCATGTTCGTGTGCTGCTCTAGGATAAAGCATGATAGTTTTGGAGTGGATCTTGATTGTTCCTTGTAGTATATATTGTTGTCTTTCCATTCATGTCCTCACATGCCTATTTGAGTGGCTGTAGCATGTTTATCTTTTGCTCCAAAGTTTCAATAAAATTCTGCTGCCAGAATTTTATTGTCAAGTTCAATATGTCCAAGATCATTGCTATTGATCTGTGGCTCCGTTGGGTGTGCACCTTTGGACTTAGTTGCTGTAGTATATGTCTAGTTTGTGTTCATGCCCTTTGCCATGTTATTTGAATGCTGTAGCTCAATTATTTTGTGCTCCGAAGTTGCTATGATGCTGTAATTTTTAGCTTTCGCTCATTTCTTGTTTCGGGCATAACTTTTAGCCCGTAACTCCGATTTCAGCGAATCTTACATGAAACTTGATTGATTTTCTGTGTAGATTAATAATATCAGATTGTTATCATGTTTTGAGGTGTTTTGCTTGAGTGATATTTTCCGTGCTCCGTGTGCATCCTTAGTGCTTCCATCATGCATCCATCATTTTCGAGTGCGCATTGCATCTTGTTGATTTGTGCTTGGTGTGATTGTTTTGTTTAGAGCCGGGAGCAGAGTCCGAGTTCGAGTACGAGCACGAGGTTTCCAACGAGGTTGAGCACGAGGACCCTTCTTACGATCCGAACGACTTCTCTTCAGGCAAGATGACCGAACCCCGATAACATTACTATCTTTGCCTATTGCTAGTAGTTCCGCTCTATAGTCTTGCCTCGATGCCCATGATCTTCTTGTCAGCCTCCTACTTGTAAACCATTGCCATGTTTAACCAACCTACCTGTGCAAACCGTTGCTTGGCTAAGTACGCTTCGCTCAGCCCTTCTTATAGCATTGCTAGTTGCAGGTGAAGATCGAAGATGCTTGCTTCATGTTGAAGTTTGGTTGGGTTTTATCACACTATATAAATGCTTAAAATGAAATCATCTATATATTGGCAAGGGTGGAAGGCTAAGCCTTTCGCTTGGTGATTTGTTCCACTCATGCCGTTAGGAACCGTATAAACTAGTGTTATGTTCCTTGATTATGCGTTCCTAACACGGTTGGGGTGTATGGGACCCCCTCGATAAACCGCTAAGTGCTAAGTCTTTTCCAGCAAGTCCCAACATTGGTACTATTTGCCTAATAACAAACTAAACTTGCATAGGGAGTTATAAACCCTTTTTCTTAATCAACAACCCCGGGCCAGTGCTCCACATGAGTGTTGGTCCGAAATGAGCGGACTGCGGGGCCACCTCAAGGAAACTCGAGGTCTGGTAAAAACCCGTAGGATGTCTCATCCGGTCGTGGCCTGAGACGAGATACGCGCGGCTACTATCAGGGTGTCGGCACGCCGAGAGGATTTGCTGGATTAGCCTTACCTTAGTTCGGTATATCTTGAGCACGGGATTCCGAGAATACTCGGGTCTTCCCACTTTGGAGTTGCGACTCTGCGGATCGTGGGCTTGTAATGGGTCAAGTTGGAACACCCCTGCAGGGTTTTGAACTTTCGAAAGCCGTGCCCGCGGTTATGTGGCAGATGGGAGCTTGTTAATTCCGGTTGTAGATAACTTGACACAATGTTTCTAATACACTACCAGCGTGTGTTCCGTGCCTGTCAATTTCCGAATAGGGATTCGGGAGTTGAACACGGAGGGGTTATGTTTGTGGAGCTTGTAGCTAGGATCACTTCGTGATCACTTCTCGCCGAGGCCTTCTCTTCTCGCTCTCACTCACGTAAGCTAGATGCTAGTTGCTGCTGCAGACACTTATTCTTTTCTTCAGCCTTATCCTCTCCCAAAGGCTTAAATAGTCTTGTTACCCGGAAACGGGATTGCTGAGTCCTCTGTGGCTCACAGTTACTTCACACACCAGATGCAGGTCCAGCTGTGAGCTATCCAGGTGATGGCACCGAGCTGGATTGGGAGTGCGACGAGGAGCGTAGTCGGTACTATGTGCGATACCCGGATGATCAGTAGTGGAGACTCTTACTAGGATTCGATCCGCCTGTGGTTTATTTATCTAAGTTTGGTATCTTGACATTTGGATTTTGCCCTTAGAGGGTTGTGATGTTCTTAATGTATGATGATTGAGACTTGAATTGTAATTCTGTGACGTGACGAGTGTAAGCCAACTATTTTCTGTTTACAATCCCCTCTTTTACATGAGATGTGCAAAGATTGTCGAACTTGAGATCATTCTAGGATGGATTTATGCCTTTAAGTCATGCCTCGACACGTAGGAGGTATAACTCCATCCTGGGCATTACAAGTTGGTATCAGAGCCTTCTCCGACCTAGGAGCCCCCACTGTTTGATCAAATCGTTGACGGTCGAGTCTAGGCACACACTGAAAACTTTTTGAGTCCTATATTATATCGGAGAGTAGGATGTCTTTGCTTCTCATCCCCTTTCTCTCTGGTGAGGACTCCTGACGACTACTCATGTCTCTCCTATCTTCAAAAATTGCACAATTTTTTTTAGGAATCCCGCGAGTATTCTGGGATTGTTTCGATGTTCTTGTGACAAGGATATTGTTCGCGATGCCTCCTATTCCCGGGGAGTTGAGCTTCGGGGTATTATTGTCACAAGCATATCGCGGCAGTACTAAATACTTAAGACGGCCGATATCGAAAATCTCTCCTATACGGCCAGTGGCAAGATAACCCCGACATCACCCAGTACTGGGGAGGTAGTTCGGGAGTATTGCCATAGCTTGTTATAGTGGATGCTTTTCGAAGGTCCGAGGTACACAGTTTCCGAGAAAGACTGGTTATGTGTTGAAGGATGGATACACCTGGATGTAGGTTTAGAGTTGATTGCGCGGTGCTTCCCGTGTATCCCCAACACCTGATTGCATAACTGGAATCTTTCGGAAATCTATAGGTGGGTTTATCCAGTAGATCGTAGGCATTCTTCCAACGAATGCAGGTTAGTGAGTTCGGGGTTCTACATTGAGTGAAGGGGTATTATGACCGATGTTACTATCAGGAGTTGCATCTTAAAGGGTCCTTGGCTATGCTGATCCGGGGATTGCAAAACCTTTTCGTAACGCGTTCATATGCTTTCAGCACAAAGATGTTAGAACGAAACTCCTCTCTTGTGTTTGTTCCCGTCCGTACCTTGTTGTTTTCTTATTTTACCTTTTGATCCCTATGTGGCTTCTCGTGAAGATTGATGTTATCATTTAACTGAGAATATCATTCGTTCCTCTTGTTCGAATGATTTCATTCGTTCCTATTGTTCGAATGATTATTGTGAAGACTTGTTGCAATTCATTCCATTGATTCAGCTTATACCTTTTGTCAATCAATTGCTGATTCGTGGTCATCTCTTACAGGATGGCTCCGAAAAGGGTTCCCAACGCTAACCGAGAGGTGGAAGAGGTCCCAGAACATCCTCCTTCCCCTCCTCCTCCGCCTGAGGCTTGGAGAGCAATTATGCAGACTACAGCTCAGAACACCCAGTTGATGATGCAGATGATGCAGCAGATGCAAGCTAATCAAGCTAATCAGGGTATTCCAGGGAACCAAGGCAACTTCTTCCAGCAGCACCATGCTACCCTCAACCAGTTCTTGGCCAACAATCCTAAAGCTTTCAGTTACTGTGTCGACCCTCTTGATGCTGAAGATTGGTTAACCGACATAAAGAAGCATTTTGAGTGCAGTAACATGAAGGAAGATGATTATGTGAAGTTTGCAGCCTTCCAACTGAAAGATCAAGCAGCTGACTGGTGGTAGCAGTACAAAGACTCCAGGCCGGGTCAAGTGATCTCTTGGGAGAATTTCTGCAAGGATTTCCGTTCGCACCACATTCCTACAAGTGTCATCAAGGGCATGCGTGAGCAATTCCACAACCTGAAGCAGGGCTCCATGACAGTCTATCAGTATAATGTCAAGTTCCAAAACCTCGCTCGCTATGCTAAGCAAGACATTCCTGATGCGAAGAGTAAAATCTACCAATTCCGTGGAGGTCTCAAAGATGAACTTCAGCTTGCTCTCACCTTGTTCGAACCCGATGAATTCGACAAGTTCTATAACATGGCTTTGAAACAAGAAGCAGCTCAGCTCAAGATGGAGGCTTCTAAGAAGAGAATTCGAGATGCCGTCCACTCTTCCTCATCGTCTCAGATGGTCTCGAAGCATCAGAAATTCTGGCTTTCTCCTCCTCCAGTGATTCGAGCTCCATACAACAACTCCAACAACTCCAACTACAAGAACTCTAGTGGTCGTGGTTTCTCCCACCCACCCAACCCGAGCAACCAGTCGAAGAAGCAGTTTCAGTCTCAAGGCTCCAAGTCAAGTGGTTCTCTTTTCCGTCCTCTCTCAGAAGTGACTTGCAACAAATGCACTCAGAAAGGTCACTATGCCAACAGATGTCCGAATCCGAAGCGTCTTCCTCCTCCTCCACCTGTGAGTTTAGCTATTGTCAGGCATGATCCAAAGGCAGCAAGGGTCAATCTGATGAATGCAGCACAAGCGGAGAATTCTTCTGATGTCATTTTGGGTAACCTTCCAGTTAACTCTTTTCCTGCTAAAGTGTTATTTGATTCGGGTGCTTCACATTCTTTCATGTCATTCCCATTTGCATCCAAGTATAATGTGGGCACCATGGCGTTGCCAAAGGAGTTGCAAGTGATTTCTCCGGGCAGATGCATGACTTCTAGATTATATGCTCCGGATGTTTCTATTCGCATGGGTGATTATCGATTTTTGGCTTCTCCGGTGGTTCTTGGTAATTCTGACATCGACCTCATCCTCGGAATGGATTGGCTTTCTCAGCACGATGCTCACATTGATTGTGCTCAAAAGGAAGTCAAGATGACTCATTCTGATGAAGATGTGATTATCTTCGCCTCCAGGGATAATACTATCTGGCTTTTCTCTCTCAATGATAAGGGCGAAATTAATGCCATATCTCAAATTCCGGTGGTGAACGAATATCAAGACGTCTTTCCTGAAGAACTTCCAGGCATGCCTCCACACTGTCAGGTGGAATTCGTTATTGAACTCGAGCCGGGTACTGAGCCAGCATGCCGGCGTCCGTACAAGCTCTCTCCGGATGAATTGAAGGAATTGAAGAAGCAGCTTGATAAGCAGGAGAGTATGGGTCTCATCAGGCCTAGTACGTCTCCGTGGGGCTGTGGTGTCTTATTTGTCAAGAAGAAAGATGGCACGGAGCGTCTCTGTGTTGACTACCGGCCATTGAACAAGAAGACGATTAAGAACAAGTATCCGCTCCCCAACATCAACGAACTCTTTGAGCAGCTCAAAGGAGCTAAAGTGTTCTCTAAGCTTGACCTCCGAATGGGCTATCATCAAATTTGCATTCGCGAGGAAGACATTCCCAAGACGGCCTTCAGAACGAGCTACGGTTCATACGAGTATACCGTCATGTCCTTCGGTCTCGCCAATGCTCCTCCTACCTTTTCGAGGATGATGCATTACATCTTCAACCCCTATACTGGCGAGTTTGTGCTTGTGTATCTGGATGATATTCTGGTGTTTTCCAAGAATGAAGAAGATCACGAAAAGCACTTACGCCTGGTTCTTGATCGACTCCGAGAGCATAAATTCTATGCCAAGTTCTCCAAGTGCGAGTTTTGGCTCGATAAGGTTTTGTACCTGGGCCACATCATCTCAGCTGACGGTATTGCGGTTAATGCCGAGAAAGTTGAAGCAATTGTCAACTGGGAAGCTCCTCAGAACGTCAAGCAGCTCCGCAGTTTTCTGGGTCTTGCCAGTTATTGCAGAAGGTTTGTTGAGAACTTCTCCAAGATTGCCAAGCCTCTTTCCAACTTGCTTCAGAAGAATGTCAAATACTTTTGGTCTCCAGAGTGTGAAGTGGCATTCAAAACTCTCAAAGAGAAGCTTGTCTCTGCTCCAGTTCTGACTCCTCCGGATGAATCCAAGCCCTATGAAGTATTCTGTGATGCTTCTCTTCAAGGTCTTGGTGGTGTGCTTATGCAAGATAAGAGAATTGTGGCATACACTTCTCGTCAGCTAAAGCCAAGTGAGAAGAACTATCCCACACACGATCTCGAGCTAGCAGCTGTGGTACATGCTCTGATTACGTGGAGACATCTGTTGTTGGGCAGAAAGGTCGACATCTTCACTGATCACAAGAGCTTGAAGTACATCTTCACACAGCCGCATCTGAACCTCCGTCAGACTCGTTGGGTCGAAATGATCCAAGAGTATAATCCCAGCATTGAATACACTCCTGGCAAAGCGAATGTGATTGCAGATGCTTTGAGCAGAAAGGCATATTGCAATAGCCTTCTTATCAAGCCGTACCAGCCCGAGCTTTGTGAAGCTTTCAGGAAACTCAACCTTCAAGTTGTTCCGCAGGGTTTTCTTGCAAATCTCCAAATTGCTCCTACCTTGGAAGATCAAGTCCGTGAGGCCCAGCTCAGTGATACCATGGTGAAGAAAGTGAAACATGGGATTGCAAAGGGCACTCCAAAATACAAGTGCTTCCGTGTTGATGAGAGAGATACCTTGTTCTTCGAGGACAGACTCATTGTTCCCAAAGGTGATCTCAGGAAGCTCATAATGGAAGAAGCTCACGATTCTCTCCTTTCCATTCATCCTGGCAGTTCCAAGATGTATCAAGATCTCAAACAGTCTTACTGGTGGACACGCATGAAAAGGGAAATTGCCCAATTCGTGAACGAATGTGATGTATGCAGAAGAGTGAAAGCAGAACATCAACGTCCAGCCGGTCTTCTCCAACCTCTTCCTATCCCCGAGTGGAAGTTCGACCACATTGAAATGGACTTCGTCACTGGCTTTCCTAAATCCAAGCGAGGAAATGATGCTATCTTTGTGGTGATTGACAAGCTTACCAAAGTCGCTCACTTTCTTCCAGTCAAAGAATCAATCAATGCAGCTCAACTTGCAGAGCTGTACACTTCCAGAATTGTGTCCCTACATGGCATTCCTCAAGTTATATCCTCAGACCGTGGAAGCTTGTTCACATCAAGGTTCTGGGACTCCTTTCAGTCCGCCATGGGCACTAAGATCAGGTTCAGCACTGCTTTTCACCCTCAGACTAGTGGTCAAGTCGAGCGTGTGAATCAGATTCTAGAAGACATGCTCAGAGCCTGTGTCATCTCCTTTGGCATGAAATGGGAAGACTGCCTTCCATTTGTCGAGTTCTCTTACAACAACAGCTTTCAAGCAAGTGCAGGCAAAGCACCGTTTGAAATCCTCTATGGCAGAAAGTGCCGTACCCCTCTCAACTGGTCTGAAACAGGCGAACGCCAACTTCTTGGCAATGACTTGATCTCAGAAGCCGAAGAAATGTGCAAAGTCATACGTGAGAATCTCAAGGCCGCTCAGTCGCGTCAGAAGAGCTACTATGACGGCAAGCATCGTGATTTGGCCTTCAACATCGGTGATCATGTCTACCTCCGAGTTTCTCCGATGAAAGGAACCCAAAGATTCGGTATCAAAGGAAAACTTGCTCCTAGATACGTCGGGCCTTTCAAGATTCTTGGCAAAAGAGGCGATCTAGCCTATCAACTTGAGCTCCCTCCCAACTTCGCAAATGTTCATGATGTCTTCCATGTGTCTCAACTTCGCAAATGCTTCAAGGCACCTGAGCACATGATTCCGTTTGAGGAGATTGATCTTCAACAAGACCTGTCCTACCGAGAACATCCCGTTGCTATTCTCGAAGAAACCGAACGCAAGACCCGCAACAAGTCCATCAAATTTCTGAAAGTCAAGTGGTCACATCACACCGACTGAGAAGCTACCTGGGAACGAGAAGATCATCTTCGTTCCGAGTACCCTTCCTTTTTCCAGTCCTAGATCTCGGGACGAGATCTTTTTGTAGTAGAGGAGAGTTTGTAATGCCCCGGATGTAATACTTTCCCTTTTGGGTATATAATATATCTCCGGCTTCATCTATTTCCATTCCGGGTTCTTTGTCTTTCGGGTTTTCGTTGTTTCGTTGTGTGAGTGTGTGGCATTCATTCATATCATGTAGACATGTGCATCGCATTGCATTTTTGTTGTCGGTTGCATCCGGTTCCGCGCGTTCCTTCCCGTTGTCCGTTTCGCGTTCCGGAGCTCCCTCACGTGTCTGTGACGTCCCGTAGGCCTACTTTGTTGTTTGGGCGTGTAATGTTACCGGTGTGCCGCGAGGTTGTTGTGTGTGTTGTTGTTTTGTTGTGTGCAACCCGCCTCTCAAATCTCGTCTTGTTTGGACTCCGTTGGCTATCCCATCAGTTATTCGTGTGGGTCCAAAGTGCCTTCACTTTGTGTCCCGGAAACACCCCCACTGCAGTCTACTTCCTTCTCCTAGGCCCTTCTAGACTACCCCGCGATCGGATCCGTCGGATCGCGATCGGAGGGCTCCTAGCCCCCTAAATCTCCCTAACCCTAAAAATCCTGCTATATATTAGACCCTAGTCTAATTTTCGGCATCTCCATCTTCTTTCCCCTTCCTCCCCTCATTTTTTGGATCTAACCATCCCTTGTCAGCCACTTGGCTAGATCCCCCTCAAGCCTCCTCGTTCCAGCCGCCGAGGAACTCACTGGATCCATCGACCGCAGCCGCCTCGAGGCCTGGGTCAGCGCCCATCACTGGATCCTTCTGACGCGTCCGAGCCTCCTAATCGACCAGGCAGCGGCCTGGATCGACCGGTTCACCAGGCCTCCCTTCGCTCCTTCGATCGGCCAGGCGAGCCACCACGTCGGCCCAGGCCACCTCTCCGTCGAAGTGGTCCAGGGGACCACTTCCCCGATCCCCAACCTGGGCCGAGTCACGCCCGACAGCCCGATCGCCGCCTCGACCGCACTCCCTCCAGCGCCTCCGCCTGGGCCGGCCCCTCCACCGCGCCAGGCCACCGGCCTTCTCTCGTGGGCCGGCGCTCGAGCCAGCGCGTGGGTGCCAGCCGCACGCCGCCAGCTGGGCCGCCCCCAGCGCGCCTCCTCCCGTGGCTGATCTGCCGCGCCAGGCCTCGCGGGCCGTCGCCGCTCTACCGGGCCGAGGCGCCCGAGCCTCCAGGCTCTCCGGGCCGCCTCCGCCAGACCGGGCCCGAGTCCCCCGTCGTTTTTTTTTCAGATTAGATCTGCCTGAGGTTGCCCCAATTTCACCAAGTCCCAGTAATTTTCTTGTCTGATGCTTTATTCAAACATGCATATCTTTTTGTGTGTTGCTCCGATTCGCGCATATTACATGTCCAGGCGTTCGTGGGATCGTGCTCTACGTTTCATCTCTTGTTGTCATGCATGTTAGAGATCATCTAGGTGCTTGTTTTGCTGTTGCAAGAGTGCATCATGATATAAACTGCTGCTATGTGATGTTTTTATGCCACCTTTGCCATGTGATATCTTTTAGCTCGTTTGTCCGAATGATGCAAATGACATGTCCACGTGTTCGTCTTGCCATGCTCTACATGTTGTATGTGCTAGGTAGCATGTTAGATTTATTCTTGCCATGTTTATCATCGTTGCAAAGTGCCATGTGGCTGTGATGTTATTTCACTTGTTATGAAATGCCATCTTGATGAGCTCGTTGCTATCGTTGTGTTTACCTCAATGATGCATGCTTGTGTGTTTCGGGATCACCTTCATGTGTACTTTGATGACATGCTTACCTCTTGCCATGTTTAGTTTCGAGGTGACTTAAACATGCTCTTTTAGATGCCATGGTGAAATTGCTGTTTTAGGACTTAGTGGTTTTTCACTAAGTCTGAAATCTGTAACGTTCCGATGCCATGTTCGTGTGCTGCTCTAGGACAAAGCATGATAGTTTTGGAGTGGATCTTGATTGTTCCTTGTAGTATATATTGTTGTCTTTCCATTCATGTCCTCACATGCCTATTTGAGTGGCGGTAGCATGTTTATCTTTTGCTCCAAAGTTTCAATAAAATTCTGCTGCCAGAATTTTATTGTCAAGTTCAATATGTCCAAGATCATTGCTATTGATACGTGGCTCCGTTGGGGGTGCACCTTTGGACTTAGTTGCTGTAGTATATGTATAGTTTGTGTTCATGCCCTTTGCCATGTTATTTGAATGCTGTAGCTCAATTATTTTGTGCTCCGAAGTTGCTATGATGCTGTAATTTTCAGCTTTCGCTCATTTCTTGTTTCGGGCATAACTTTTAGCCCATAACTCCGATTTCAGCGAATATTACATGAAACTTGATTGATTTTCTGTGTAGATTAATAATATCAGATTGTTATCATGTTTTGAGGTGTTTTGCTTGAGTGATATTTTCCGTGCTCCGTGTGCATCCTTAGTGCTTCCATCATGCATCCATCATTTTCGAGTGCGCATTGCATCTTGTTGATTTGTGCTTGGTGTGATTGTTTTGTTTAGAGCCGGGAGCAGAGTCCGAGTTCGAGTACGAGCACGAGGTTTCCAACGAGGTTGAGCACGAGGACCCTTCTTACGATCCGAACGACTTCTCTTCAGGCAAGATGACCGAACCCCGATAACATTACTATCTTTGCCTATTGCTAGTAGTTCCGCTCTATAGTCTTGCCTCGATGCCCATGATCTTCTTGTCAGCCTCCTACTTGTAAACCATTGCCATGTTTAACCAACCTACCTATGCAAACCGTTGCTTGGCTAAGTACGCTTCGCTCAGCCCTTCTTATAGCATTGCTAGGTGCAGGTGAAGATCAAAGATGCTTGCTTCATGTTGAAGTTTGGTTGGGTTTTATCACACTATATAAATGCTTAAAATGAAATCATCTATATATTGGCAAGGGTGGAAGGCTAAGCCTTTCGCTTGGTGATTTGTTCCACTCATGCCGTTAGGAACCGTATAAACCGGTGTTATGTTCCTTGATTATGCGTTCCTAACACGGTTGGGGTGTATGGGACCCCCTCGATAAACCGCTAAGTGCTAAGTCTTTTCCAGCAAGTCCCAACATTGGTACTATTTGCCTAATAACAAACTAAACTTGCATAGGGAGTTATAAACCCTTTTTCTTAATCAACAACCCCGGGCCAGTGCTCCACATGAGTGTTGGTCCGAAATGAGCGGACTGCGGGGCTACCTCAAGGAAACTCGAGGTCTGGTAAAAACCCGTAGGATGTCTCATCCGGTCGTGGCCTGAGACGAGATACGCGCGGCTACTATCAGGGTGTCGGCACGCCGGGAGGATTTGCTGGATTAGCCTTACCTTAGTTCGGTATATCTTGAGCACGGGATTCCGAGAATACTCGGGTCTTCCCACTTTGGAGTTGCGACTCCGCGGATCGTGGGCTTGTAATGGGTCAAGTTGGAACACCCCTGCAGGGTTTTGAACTTTCGAAAGCCGTGCCCGCGGTTATGTGGCAGATGGGAGCTTGTTAATTCCGGTTGTAGATAACTTGACACAATGTTTCTAATACACTACCAGCGTGTGTTCCGTGACTGTCAATTTCCGAATAGGGATTCGGGAGTTGAACACGGAGGGGTTATGTTTGTGGAGCTTGTAGCTAGGATCACTTCGTGATCACTTCTCGCCGAGGCCTTCTCTTCTCGCTCTCACTCACGTAAGCTAGATGCTAGTTGCTGCTGCAGACACTTATTCTTTTCTTCAGCCTTATCCTCTCCCAAAGGCTTAAATAGTCTTGTTACCCGGAAACGGGATTGCTGAGTCCTCTGTGGCTCACAGTTACTTCACACACCAGATGCAGGTCCAGCTGTGAGCTATCCAGGTGATGGCACCGAGCTGGATTGGGAGTACGACGAGGAGCGTAGTCGGTACTATGTGCGATACCCGGATGATCAGTAGTGGAGACTCTTACTAGGATTCGATCCGCCTGTGGTTTATTTATCTAAGTTTGGTATCTTGACATTTGGATTTTGCCCTTAGAGGGTTGTGATGTTCTTAATGTATGATGATTGAGACTTGAATTGTAATTCTGTGACGTGGCGAGTGTAAGCCAACTATTTTCTGTTTACAATCCCCTCTTTTACATGAGATGTGCAAAGATTGCCGAACTTGAGATCATTCTAGGATGGATTTATGCCTTTAAGTCGTGCCTCGACACGTAGGAGGTATAACTCCATCCTGGGCATTACACTTGAGAACCACGTCAGGGGAGCCACGAGGTGCCCACGAGGGTGGGGGGCGCGCCCCTGCCTCGTGGGCCCCTCGAGCGTCCCCCTGTGTCCTCGTTCCTCCTATATAAATTCTACGTACCCCGAAACCATCAGCAACAGAGAGAAAACCCTAATTCCACCGCCGTAACCTTCTGTTCCCGTGAGATCCCATCTTGGAGCCTATTCCGGAGCTCCGCCGGAGGGGGGATCCATCACTGAGTGCTTCTACATCATCATCATCGCCCTCACCATGAGTTGTGAGTAGTTTACCACAGATCTTCGGGTCCATAGCTAGTATCTAGATGGCTTCTTCTCTCTCTCTGGATCTTAATACAAAGTTCTCCTCGGTCTTCGAGGAGATCTATTCGATGTAATCTCTTTTTGCGGTGTGTTTGTCGAGATCCGATGAATTGTGAGTTTATGATCAAGATTATCTATGAGAAATATTTGGTTCTTCTCTGAACTCTTTATGTGTGCTCATAATATCCTTGCAAGTCTCTTCGAATTATTGGTTTGGTTTGGCCTACTAGATCTATAGTTCTTGCAATGGGAGAAGTGCTTGGCTTTGGGTTCAATATTCCAGTGTCCTTTCCTAGTGACAATAGGGGCAGCAAGGCACGTATTGTATTGTTGTCATCGAGGATAAAAACATGGGGTTTATATCATATTGCTTGAGTTTATGCCTCTACATCATGTCATCTTGCTTAAGGCGTTACTCTGTTTTTATGAACTCAATACACTAGATGCATGATGGATAGCGGTCGATGTGTGGAGTAATAGTAGTAGATGCAGGCAGGAGTCGGTCTACTTGTCTTGGACGTGATGCCTATATACAATGATCATGCCTAGATAGTCTCATAATTATTCGCTTTTCTATCAATTGCTCGACAGTAATTTGTTTACCCGCCGTAGAGTATCGCTATCATGAGAGAAGCCACTAGAGAACACTATGGCCCCCGGGTCTATTCTCAACCTATCAATCTACATCTACTTTACTTTTACTGCTTTTACTTTCTGTTCTTATAAACAAAAATACCAAAAATATAAACTATCAGATCTCACTTTCGTAAGTGACCATAAAGGGATTGACAACCCCTTATCGCGTTGGCTGCGAAGTTCTTATTTGTTTGTGCAGGTGCGAGGGACTCGTGCGTGGTCTCCTACTGGATTGATACCTTGGTTCTCAAAAACTGAGGGAAATACTTACGCTACTGTGCTGCATCTCCCTTCCCTCTTCGAGGGAATACAACGCAAGCTCGAGAAGTAGCAAGAAGAATTTCTGGCGCCGTTGCCGCGGAGGCTTACGCAAAAGTCATATACCAAGTAGCTATCACAAACCCTTATCCTCCGCATTACATTTTTGCCTCTCGTTTTCCTCTCCCCCACTTCACCCTTGCCGTTTTATTTGCCCTTCTTCCGCTGTGTGTTTATCGTTCGCTTGCTTCTAGTTTGCTCGTGTGTTGCTTGCCTGATTGCCCTCATGTCTGAGATGGGAGACGATTTTATCGAGAAGGGTACCAATGTCGAGGGTAACGTCTATGTTCCCCCCAGATGAAGCTACCACTTTACATATTAAGAAGTTCCGGGTTGGTAGCGGTAATATTATTGGAAAATGAGTTCTTGAAGACTTCTCTACTTGTGTCAATGCTTTGCCCACTATGGATGGCTCTATTCTTCACAGAACTAGTAGCCTTGCAGATGCTGTATCTATGCTTATAGTAGAAATTGAAAGGCAATTTATCCATATGCATCCCTGTATTCAGAGAATCATTTTGGAGTTTTCCAATATTGAGCATTCTTCTGTTAAGCGTGCAACTAATATTTTTTTCGCACATGAATTTAGATTTATCATGAAAAAGGCCAAATAAATCTTTGCTCATTACAGGGTAGATGCCGGTCGACCTCCCATAGAGGCTATTTTGTTCAATCAAGAAGACATAATGCGGTTGCGATCTCCTAATCATGTTGCTTTTAATGAAAACCTTAGAAAAAAGGTTCCTACTGAGGTCTTGATTGATAGAATTTCTGAGATGAACGATGATTTTGCTGTTCAAAACAATGGGTTAGGCTTCTCCCTTGAGCGAAGGCTTATGACCTTCTGCCAAAGAATGCCTATAATGATGAATTGGTTGTCCACTACAAAGGGCCAAAAGAGGAACCTATTCCTCCTGAGATTGATGTAGGGGACTTTTGTCCCATTAAATTTAGTCCTTTTGATTACTTTTGCTTGCCACAAATGAAGCTTGCTGCTAAACGTAGGGAATATTAGATGAGCTTTCGCGACATATCGTATCATTATGGCATTCCCTAGTTCTATCTTGTATCGTGCCTAGCTAGAGGCGTAAAACGATAGCGCTTGTTGGGAGGCAACCCAATTTTATATTTTTTGTTTTTTCTGCTGTTAGGGAATAAATATTGCATCTAGCTTCTGTTTAGATGTGGTTTCATGTTTTGTTTAGTGTTTGTGCCAAGTAGAACCTTTGGGAAGACTTGTGTGAAGTTTATGTGATCTTGCTGTGAAAAACAGAATCGTTATCGCTCGCTAAAATGGTCATCAGATTTACTGGAGCGTGCTATTTAGTTGATTCTTTTTGCACATGATTAATATAAAAATTCCTCACGTTTACCAATTTAGTTTGAATTTTTTGGAGTTACAGAAGTATGTGAAACCTGCAGATTTCTACAGACTGTTCTGTTTTTGACAGATTCTGTTTTTCGTGTGTTGTTTGCTTATTTCAATGCATCTATGAGTAGTATTGGCAAGTATGAACCATAGAGAAGCTGGAATACAGTAGGTTTAACACCAATATAAACAAAGAATGAATTCATTGCAGTACCTTTGAGCAGTGATTTGTTTTCTTATACTAACGGAGCTCACGAGAATTTTTGTCTAAGTTTTGTGTTGTGAAGTTTTCAAGTTTTGAGTATTGCTTTGATGGACTATGGAACAAAGAGTAGCAAATGCCTAAGCTTGGGGATGCCCATGGCACCCCAAGTAAAATTCAAAGACAACCAAAAGCCTAAGCTTGGGGATGCCCCGGGAAGGCATCCCATCTTTCGTCTTCATCCATCGGTAACTATACTCGGAGCTATATTTTTATTGACCACATGATATGTGTATTGCTTGGAGCGTCTTCTATAATTTGAGTCTTTGCTTTTTATTTTGCCACAATCATCGTTGCTGGACACACCTATTTGAGAGAGTTAAATATGGCCCAGGAATTGATAGAACACTCTATGTGCTTCACTTATATCTTTTGAGTTGAATAGTTTTTGCTCTAGTGCTTCACTTATATCTTTTAGAGCACGATGGTGATAATATTTTGAAGAAATTGTTGAACTCTCATGCTTAACTTGTATCCTTTTGAGAGTCTATTAAAACAGCATGATAATGTGTTTAGGCTAAAAAATTAGTCTTCACATGATAGACATCCAATGTCAATGTAGTGAAAACTTTCACACTAAGTGCATTGAATATGATGAGATGTTGGATGCTTGATAATTGTTTTGAGATATGAGGATAGTGATATTAGAGTCATGCTAGTGGAGTTATTATGAAATTGAGAAATACTTGTGTTAAGGTTAGTGATTCCCGTAGCATGCACGTATGGTGAACCGCTATGTGACCAAGTTAGAGCATGATGTATTTGTAAAGTGCCAACCTTTGTGTGGAGGTCGGGGGCACGCGATGGTTAACTCCTACCAACCTCCCCCTAGGAGCATGCGTCGATTGCTTTGTTTTGATGACTTGTAGATTTTTGCAATAAGTATATGAGTTCTTATGACTAATGTTGAGTCCATGGATTATACGCACTCTCTCTCACCCTTCCACCATTGCTAGCCTCTCTTTTACCGAGCAACTTTCGCCGGTACCATACACCCAATATATATCCTTCCTCAAAACAGCCACCATATTATTCCTCAAAACAGCCACCATACCTACCTATCATGGCATTTCCATAGCCATTCCGAGATATATTGCCATGCAACATTCCACCGTTCCGTTCATATGACACACATCATATTGTCATATTGCTATGCATGATCATGTAGTTGACATCATATTTGTGGCAAGGCCACCATGCATAACTTTTCATACATGTCACTCTTGTTTCATTGCACATACCGGTACACCGTCGGAGGCATTCATATAGAGTCATACTTTGTTGTAGTATCGAGTTGTAGTATCGAGTTGTAATGAAAATGTGATGATCATCATTATTAGAGCATTGTCCCATGGGAGGAAATGCTAAATCAATAAAGCCCCTCTGCAAAAAAAAGGAAAAAAAGAGAAAGGCCAAAGAAAAAAGAAAGGCCCAAAAAAAAGAAAAAGAAAAAAAGGGACAATTGCTACTATCTTTTTTTCCACACTTGTGCTTCAAAGTAGCACCATGTTCTTCATTGTAGAGAGTCTCATGCTTAGTCACTTTATATACTAGTGGGAATTTTCGTTATAGAACTTGGCTTGTCTATTCCAACGATGGGCTTCCTCAAATGCCCTAGGTCTTCGTGAGCAAGCAAGTTGGACGCACACCCACTAGTTTCTTTTGTTGAGCTTTCATACATACTTATCTCTAGTGCATCCGTTGCATGGCAATCCCTACTCACTCACATTGATATCTATTAATGGGCATCTCTATAGCCCGTTGATACGCCTAGTTGATGTGAGACAATCTCCCTCCTTTTTGTCTTCTCCACAACCACCTCTCTATTCCACCCATAGTGCTATGTCCATGGCTCACGCTCATGTATTGCGTGAAATTTGAAAGGTTTGAAAGAATAGAGTATGAAAACAAGTGCTTGGCTGAAATCGGGGTTGTGCATGATATGAATATTTTGTGTGATGAAGATGGAGCATAGCCAGACTATATGATTTTGTAGGGATAACTTTCTTTAGCCATAGTATTTTGAGAAGACATGACTACTTTATTAGTATGCTTGAAGTATTATTATTTCTTATGTTAATATAGACTTTTATCTTGAATCTTTTAGATCTGAACGTTCATACCACAATTAAGAGAATTACATTGAAAAACTATGTTGGTTAGCATTCCACATCAAAAATTCTGTTTTTATCATTTACCTACGCGAGGACGAGCAGGAATTAAGCTTGGGGATGCTTGATACGTCTCCAACGTATCTATAATTTTTGATTGTTCCATGATATTATTTATGATGTCTTGGATGTTTAATGGGCTTTGTCATACACTTTTATATCATTTTGGGACTAACCTACTAACCCAAAGGCCCAGTCCAAATTGCTGTTTTTTTGCCTGTTTCAGGGTTTTGCAGAAAAGGAATATCAAACGGAGTCCAAACGGAATGAAACCTTCGGGAGAGTTATTTTTGGAGAAAATCACGCACGGGAGACTTGAGAACCACGTCAGGGGAGCCACGAGGTGCCCACGAGGGTGGGGGGCGCGCCCCTTGCCTCGTGGGCCCCTCGTGCGTCCCCCGGTGTCCTCCTTCCTCCTATATAAGTCTACGTACCCCGACACCATCAGCAACAGAGAGAAAACCCTAATTCCACCGCCATGCTTTTGTTCCCGTGAGATCCCATCTTGGAGCCTGTTCCGGAGCTCCACCGGAGGGGGGATCCATCACAGAGTGCTTCTACATCATCATCATCACCCTCACCATGAGTTGTGAGTAGTTTACCACAGACCTTCGGGTCCATAGCTAGTATCTAGATGGCTTCTTCTCTCTCTGGATCTCAATACATAGTTCTCCTTGGTCTTCGAGGAGATCTATTCGATGTAATCTCTTTTTGCGGTGTGTTTGTCGAGATCCGATGAATTGTGAGTTTATGATCAAGATTATCTATGAGAAATATTTGGTTCTTCTCTGAACTCTTTATGTTTGCTCATAATATCCTTCCAAGTCTCTTCGAATTATTGGTTTGGTTTGGCCTACTAGATCTATAGTTCTTGCAATGGGAGAAGTGCTTGGCTTTGGGTTCAATCTTGCGGTGTTCTTTCCCAGTGACAGTAGGGGCAGCAAGGCAAGTATTGTATTGTTGCCATCGAGGATAAAAAGATGGGGTTTATATCATATTGCTTGAGTTTATCCCTCTACATCATGTCATCTTGCTTAAGGCGTTACTCTGTTCTTATGAACTCAATACACTAGATGCATGATGGATAGCGGTCGATGTGTGGAGTAATAGTAGTAGATGCAGGCAGGAGTCGGTCTACTTGTCTCGGACGTGATGCCTATATACAATGATCATGCCTAAATAGTCTCATAATTATTCACTTTTCTATCAATTGCTCGATAGTAATTTGTTTACCCATGGTAGAATATCGCTATCATGAGAGAAGCCACTAGAGAACACTATGGCCCCAGGGTCTATTCTCAACATATCAATCTACATCTACTTTACTTTTACTGCTTTTACTTTTTGTTCTTATAAACAAAAATACCAAAAATATAAACTATCAGATCTCACTTTCGTAAGTGACCGTAAAGGGATTGACAACCCCTTATCGCGTTGGCTACGAAGTTCATATTTGTTTGTGCAGGTGCGAGGGACTCGCGCGTGGTCTCCTACTAGATTGATACCTTGGTTCTCAAAAACTGAGGGAAATACTTACGCTGCTGTGCTGCATCTCCCTTTCCTCTTCGAGGGAATACAACGCAAGCTCGAGAAGTAGCACTCATATGTCGTTTTGCCGAGAATCTTGTGAAGGTATAGTCGATTTGTATCATGACAAGCTGTCTCAACCGCTTCTGCCCAAAAATGTCTTGGTGTCTTGTATTCATCAAGCAACGTTCTTGCCATCTCGATAAGTGTGTGGTTCTTCCTATCAACAACTCCATTTCATTGAGGTGTGTACGTAGCCGAGAACTCATGTGAAATCCCTTCTTCGTCAAGACAGGTGTACACATTGGCGTTCTTGAACTCCATTCCGTTATCGTGTTGAACCTTCTTAATCATCACTTCAAATTGATTTTGGGCCTTCCTAGCGAAGTTCTTGAAGATCTTTTGCACCTACGACTTATCATCAAGAAAGAACACACACGTAAATCTGAAAAAAATCATCAACAATGACCAAACCGAAAGAGTTACCACCAAGGTTCTTATACGCATTGGGACCAAAGAGGTCCATGTGAAGCAGCTCAAGTGGTCTTCTTGTGGTCATGATTTTCTTCACGGGATGACTTCATCCACTTGTTTTCCTTCTTGGCAAGCACTAAAAAGTCTATCCTTATCAAATATAACATCTTTAACACCAAGGATATGATCACCTTTAATAAGTTTATCAAGATTTCTCATGCCAACATGACCTAAGCTTCTATGCCATAACAATCCTTTAGAAGATTTAGCAATCAAACTAGTACAAGGTTGGGATTTCTTTGTGAATTCAACAATGTGTAGATCACCTCTACGGATGTCCATAAAGACCATGTTATGATTGTCTCGATGAAACACTTGGCAATCTACTTCGGTAAATAGAACATTGAGACCAAAGTCGGCTAGTCTAGATACGAAAAGAAGATTAACCAAGAGATTCAATGAGCACAATGTTTTGAATGGAGCTATCACTGGATATGGACACCTTACCAAGGCCAAGCACCTTACCCTTGGAGTTATCTCCAAACGTTACATACTTACGCTGACCATCGTTTTTGTCAAGCTCTTAGAACATGTCTTTATCTCTGGTCATGTGATCGGTACAACCATTGTCGAGAACCCATTCCTTTCTTCCGGATGTGTGATTGTGAAGATTTGCCATGAGAATAAGATTCCTCATAGTCTTCTCAAATCCGATGTCACTTTCTTCGTCTTCATCATAATAGCTATGCTCAACATTATCATTACCCATAAGATCAGCACCTAGTTCAAGTGATCCGTTAGAATTTAGATCATGACAATGTGCAAGTTTATAAATATGAATTGTTCCACAATAATGCTACTAATGGTTCCAACTTTACCCTTAACACGCATTATATCATGAAGCTCGAATATACATTCATTAAACTTGGGATAACTAGGCTTCGTCTTTTGGAAAGCAATGGACTTCTGAAGAATTTCATTCAATATTTTCAAGGTATAATTTGGAAAGCGTTCCTCAAGATAATTCCATATAGTATATGCGCATTCAAAGGTTGGCAAGCAAACAAGCAATTTCTAGGAATTCCTCTAATTATAAGATCATTAGTCCTAAGATTGTGAATCATGTCAAGATACTCATCGGGGATCGGATGCAAATGTCAATAGGAGGCACATAAGGGCTAAGAATATACTTGTTAAAATTATATTCATTGAAGATCTCAAGCATCTCATTTTTCCATGAACCATAAAACTCCCCATCTAGAATAGGAACTCTATGTCTAAAAGTCCCTAATATAGACTCATCCATCTTCCTCCAATGGTGATTAAACCAAAGTAATGTAGACCAAGACTCTGATACCAATTGAAAGGATCGAGGAGAGGGGTCTAGAGGGGGGTGATTATAACCTTCACAAGTAAAAGTGGCAGTATTTAATTTCTTCAAGTTAAGGTTGAGTTTAGCAAAATATAAAGCACATTCAATGCATTTCAAGAAAGCATGTTCTACTTCCCGAGCTTGCGTTGTATTCCCTCGAAGAGGAAAGAGTGATGCAGCACAGTAGCGTAAGTATTTCCCTCATTTTTTTAGAACCAAGGTATCAATCCAGTAGGAGACCACGCGCGAGTCCCTCACACCTGCATAAACAAATAAGAACTTCGCAGCCAACGCGATAAGGGGTTGTCAATCCCTTTACGGTCACTTACGAAAGTGAGATCTGATAGATATGATAGTGTAATATTTTTGGTATTTTGTATATAAGAACATAAAGTAAATAAAGCAAAGTAAAGTAGATGGAAGATTAATATGATGAGAATAGACCCGGGGGCCATTGGTTTCACCAGTGGCTTCTCTCATGACAGCAGAATTTTACGGTGGGTGAACAAATTACCGTCGAGCAATTGATAGAAAAGCGCATAGTTATGAGAATATATAGGCATGATCATTATATATAGGCATCACGTCCATGACAAGTAGAAACGATTCTGCATCTACTACTATTACTCCACAAATCGACCGCTATCCAGCATGCATCTAGAGTATTAAGTTCATAAGAACAGAGTAATGCTTTAAGCAAGATGACATGATGTAGAGGGATAAACTCAAGCAATATGATACAAAACCCCATCTTTTTATCCTCGATGGCAACAATACAATACATGCCTTGCTGCCCCTACTGTCACTGGGAAAGGACACCGCAAGATTGAACCCAAAGCCAAGCACTTCTCCCATTGCAAGAACTATAGATCTAGTAGGCCAAACCAAACCGATAATTCGAAGAGACTTGCAAGGATATTATAATGATACATAAAATATTTCGGAAAAGGATCAAATATTGTTCATAGATAATCTTGATCATAAACCCACAATTCATCAGATCTCGACAAACACACCGCAAAAAGATTACATCGAATAGATCTTCTCGAAGATCGAGGAGAACTTGGTATTGAGATCCAAAAAGAGAGAAGAAGCCATCTAGCTGATAACTATGGACCCGAAGGTCTGTGGTAAACTATTCACAACTCATTGGTGAGGCTATGGTGTTGATGTAGAAGCAGTCCGTGATGGATCCCCCCTTCGGCGGAGCTTCGGAATAGGCCCCAAGATGGGTCTCACGGGAACAGAAGGTTGCGGCGGTGGAATTAGGGTTTTCTCTGTTGCCTCGATGTTTTCATGGTATATGGATATATATAGGAGGAAGAAGGGCATCGGGGGAGCCAGAGGGGGCCCACGAGGGTGGGGGCGCGCCCTGGACCCTCGTGGCCACCTCCTTCGTTCCCTCGTGTGTACTCCAAGTCATCTGGGTAGATACGGTTCCAAAAATCACTCTCTCGAAGGTTTCATTTCGTTTGGACTCCGTTTGATATTCCTTTTCTGCGAAACCCTGACATAGGCAAAAAAATAGCAATCTGCATTGGGCCTTGGGTTAGTAGGTTAGTCCCAAAAATAATATAGAAGTGTATAATAAAGCCCATTAAATATCCAAAACAGAATATATAATAGCATGGAACAATAAAAAATTATAGATACGTTGGAGACGTATTAAGCATCCCCAAGCTTAATTCCTGCTCGTCCTCGAGTAGGTAAATGATAAAAATAGAAGTTTTGATGTGGAATGCTAACTAACATAATTCTCAATGTAATTCTCTTTGTTGTGGCATGAATGTCCAGATCCGAAAGATTCAAGATAAAAGTTCACATTGACATAAGAATAATAATACTTCAAGCATACTAACAAAGCAATCATGTCTTCTCAAAATAACATGGCCAAAGAAAGTTCATCCCTACAAAATCATATAGTTAGGCTATGCTCCATCTTCGTCACACAAAATATTCCAATCATGCACAACCCCGATTTCAGCCAAGCATTTGTTTCATACTTTAATTTTTTCAAACTCTTTCAACTTTCACGCAATACATGAGCGTGAGCCATGGACATAGCACTATATGGAATAGAGTGGTGGTTGTGGAGAAGACAAAAAGGGATTGAGACTGTCTCACATCAACTAGGCGTATCATTGCGCTATGGAGATGCCCATTAATATATATCAATGTGAGTGAGTAGGGATTGCCATGCAACGGATGCACTAGAGCTATAAATGTATGAAAGCTCAACAAAAGAAACTAAGTGGGTGTGCATCCAACTTGCTTGCTCACGAAGACCTGGGGCATTTGAGGAAGCACATCGTTGAAATATACAAGCCAAGTTCTATAATGAAAATTCCCACTAGTATATGAAAGTGACTAAACAAGAGACTCTCTATCATGAAGAACATGGTGCTAATTTGAAGCACAAGTGTGGAAAAAGATAGTAGCATTGTCCCTTTTATTTTTTTCCTTTTTTTTCTTCTTCTTTTTTTGGGCCTTTCTTTTTTTCTTTGGCCTTTCCTTCCACCTCTTTTTTTCTTTTGGGACAATGCTCTAATAATGATGATCATCACACTTATATTGATTTACAACTCGATACTAGAACAAAGTATGACTCTATATGCATGCCTCCGGCGGTGTACCGGGATGTGCAATGAATCAAGAGTGACATGTATGAAAAGTTATGCATGGTGGCCTAGCCACAAATACGATGTCAACTACATGATCATGCATGGCAATATACAATGATGAAGTGTGTCATAACAAACAGAACGGTGGAAAGTTGCATGGCAATATATCTCGGAATGGCTATGGAAATGCCATGATAGGTAGGTATGGTGGCTGTTTTGAGGAAGGTATATGGTGGGTGTATGGTACCGCTGAAAGTTGCGCGGTACGAGAGAGGCTAGCTGTCAGGCCCAAGATGCGATTCTATCTCGATCACGTGACACTTACGTGATTGGGGCACAACCGCATTTTGGGCGCTTAGCAAGATGGATATCATTACATTGTACCATTACATACATACATGGGGGATACAACAATTCATACAAGTCACATGAATACAACAACATCAATACAAGGCACCCGACTACGGATGCAAACATGAAAAGCACAACGACATCCATCTGCTATCCCAGGCTGCCGACCAGGAACCTAGCCCAAGACCAACGAAGAAGAAGAAGAAGAAGAAAGAACTCCAACAAAGGTAACATCGCTCTCACGTCAAGTCATTGGAAACCTGCACCTGCAACTGGTGTTGTAGTATATATGAGCCACGAGGACTCAGCAATCCCATAACCATGGGTATCAAGACTAGCGAAGCTTAATGGGTAGGAAGAGGTAAAGTGGTGAGGTTGCAGCAACGGCTAAGCAATAGTATGGTGGCTAACTTACGAGTACAAGAATAAGATGAGCATCTACGCAAACAGTCGCAAACTAGTAATGATCGCTAAAGATCCTGAACTACCTACGAGTCAAACATAACCCCGCCGTGTTCTCTTCTCAAAGTGAAAAGAGACAGTCACGGTTACTCACACCGTTCGTGTGTTTTACTCCGGATCCTCTATCAAGTTTTCTACAACTGGACATTAACAAATTCCCATCTGCCGCATAACCGCTGGCACGGCTTTCGTAAGATCATAATCCTGCAGGGGTGTCCCAACTTAGCCCATCACAAGCTCTCACGATCAGCAGAAGTAATAATAATATTACCCCTTATCTTAGGGAAGGCCCGATCAGACTCGGAATTCCCGGTGCACAAGATATTTCGACAATGGTAAAACAAGTCCAACAAGACCTCCCGGCGTGCCGACACCCTGATAGTAGCCGCACATATCTCGTCTCAGGCCACGACCGGATAGGTCAAGCTACGGGAACCAACACCTTGAGTTGCCTCAAGTCGGCCCCGCAGGCTGCCCGTTTGGGACCAACACCATCAGCACTGGCCCCCCTGCTATGTAGAAAAGAATCCTCGAGGGTGCGACCCCCTATGCAAATTTAATTAATTAATTAAGTTATTATTATGTTGCAAATTAAAACCAATGTTGGGCCTTGCTAGAGGAGTTTTATTCAAAGACGAACTATCAAGGGGTTCCCATATACTCAACCGTGTAAGGAACGCAAAATCAAGGAACATAACGCCGGTTTATCGGCTCCTAAGGTGGCATAAGTGGAACAAAACACCGAGCAAAAGGCCAAGCCTTCCACCCATTGCCAAGTATATAGGTGTGTTAAAATATATATAAGATATATTGTGATATTCCAGCAACAAGATCCGGCATGGATCAATCTTCATCTTCACCTGCAACTAGCAACGCTATAAGAGGGGCTGAGCGAGCGGGTAACATAGCCAAACAACGGTTTTGCTGGGAAGTTGTCAAAGGTTAGAGGTTTCATGGCAACAAGGAGAGGCCGACAATAAATGATGGGTAGCGTGACATATAACGATAGCATCGAGACAACTAGCATGGCAATGATAGTAAAGGTATCCCAGGTGATGATCATCTTGCCTGAGATCCCGCAAGGAAGAAGAACGAGTCCATGAAGAAGATGAAGAAGAAGCCACGAAGACGAACCACATGTAGTCGAACGAATCCTCACGAACGCAACGAGTAATGAACTAGCGAGAAGAAGCACAGAACACGGTAAACACACCACTCAAGATCATGATGTAATGCCCAGGATGGGACTATATCTCCTACGTGTCGAGGCACGACTTAGAGACATAACCCCATGCTGGAATGATCGCAAGTTTGGTATCTTTGCACAACTCATGTAAAAGATGGGGATGGAAAACATAAAATAGTTGGCTTACACTCGCCACGTCACACAAATACAATACATGTTCAAAACATCATTCAATAAAACTTCACAGCCCTCTAAGGGTAAAATCCAAAGACAAGATACCAAACATAATTTAAATCCACAGGTCGGATCGAATCCTAGTAGAAGTCTCCACTACTGATCATCAGGATAACGAACATAGTATCGACTACGCTCCTCGTCATACTCCGAGTCTAGCTCGGTGCCATCACCTGGATAGCTCACCATCGGACCTGCAACTGGTGTGGTGAAGTAACTTTGAGCCACAGAGGACTCAGCAATCCCGTTCCCGGGTAACATGACTATTTAAGCCTTGGGAGAGGTTAAGGCTGAAGAAAAGAATAAGTGTCTGCAGCAGCAACTAGCACTAGCTTACGTGAAAGAGTGCGAGAAGAGAAGTGCCTCGGTCGAGAGATGATCATGAAGTGATCCTAGCTAAAGCTCAACAAACATAACCCCACCGTGTTCAACTCCCGAATCCCTATTCGGAAATTGACGGTCACGGAACACACGCTGGTAGTGTATTAGAACAATGTGTCAAGTTATCTACAACTGGATATTAACAAGCTCCCATCTGCCACATAACCGCGGGCACGGCTTTCGAAAGTTCATAACCTTGCAGGGGTGTTCCAACTTGGCCCATGACAAGCCCACGATCCGCGGAGTCGCAAATCCAAGGTGGGAAGGCCCGAGTATTCTCGGAATCCCATGCTCAAGATACTCCGAACTAAGGTAAGGCTAATCCAGCAAATCCTCCCGGCGTGCCGACACCCTGATAGTAGCCGCGCGTATCTCGTCTCAGGCCATGTTCGGATGGGCGAGGCTACGGGTTTTTACCAGACCTTGAGTTTCCTCGAGGTGGCCCCGCAGGCTCCTCGTTTCGGACCAACACTCATGTGGAGCACTGGCCCGGGGTTGTTGATTAAGAAAGAGGGTTAATTACTCCCTATGCAAGTTATTTAGTTATTAGGCAAATAGTACCAATATTGGGATGATACGTCTCAAACGTATCTACTTTTCCGAACACTTTTGATATTGTTTTGACCTCATTCTTGCATGATTTGAACTAAACTAACCCGGACTGACGCTGTTTTCAGCAGAGCTGCCTGTTTGGTTTTATTGTGTGCAGGAAAACGGATTTTTAAGTATCTCAGAAAAATCCACGAAAAATCACAGAAAATCCGCGCACCCGAAGGAACCAGGAGCCAGAAGTGGGGCCAGAGGGGGGCCAGGGGGTGCCCAGGCGCCCTGTGGGCGCGCCCCCCTGGGCCGCGCCGGGGGGTCGCCTGGGTGGGGCCCACACCCCCTGGTGCCCTACTTTGCCTCGTATTTTTACTCGCGACACGGAAACCCCAGATTAGAAGTTCTTTCGCAGTTTTCCGTCGCGGAGCCGCCGCCACCCTCTGTTCTTCCTCGGGAGGGCTAATCTGGAGGCTGAATTGGCCTCCGGAGAGGGGAGATCGTCGCCATCGTCATCATCATCACTACTCCATCATCCCTCCATGACTTCTCCCTCCATGTGTGAGTAATTCCCCTGCTGTAGGCGAAGGGGATGGTAGGGATTGGATGAGTTAGATCATGTAATAGTTTGTCAGATCGTTGGGGGCATGTTGCCTATCATCTACTATGGTGTTTATCATCTTTGCTTCAACTTTTTATTCTTAATGCTTGACACTTAGGGCCCGAGTGCCATGATTTCAGATCTGAACCATATGTGTTTGCATGAATATATTTGTGTTCGTGATCCTATCTATGAGTTGTTTGCACCTGTTACGGTTCGGAACCGGCGATCCCAAAAGTGACAGCTTGGGACACCAAAGGGGATGGTCCGTAGTTTGAGGATTACATGAATCCATTGAGTTCATTGCTTTGTTTCGGTGCTCTTTGACAGGAGCACCTTAATATCCATAAGTTCCTTTTGGCCCCGTTCATAGCGGGATGGTAGGACAAAAGATGTTGTGCAAGTTCTTATTGCAAGCACGTACAACTACCTACGGGATACATGCCTAATGTTTGATATTTGCCTAGATGATCATAACTTTTCCGTGTGCCGTGCCCCAAGTTAGAAGCTATCTCATCCATGCAGCACCTAACCATCCATCTCCCTAGCCTACAGTGTTTTAAACCTTGCTTGTCACTAGTCGCTACTTTTGCCATTTACCTTCACTATTTACTTTTTGTTGTTTACTTTTACTATCACTATTATCACTATCATATCACTGTTACCACTTATCTTTTGTTGCAAGTAAGTATATTTCAGGTGCGGTTGAATTGACAACTCAACTGTCAAAGCTTATAAATACTCTTTGGCTCCCCGTGTGTCGAATCAATAAATTGGGTTATTCTTACCCGCGAAGACTATCTCGATCCCTTACGGTTGAGGGTTATCAAGTACCGTTTTCTGGCGCCGTTGCCGGGGAGCATAGCAATATTTACAAGTCTACTTGAGGTATCCTACCTGCTGCACTTCATCCACTATGGGTAAGAAAGGAGACCCCAAGGTTCCGATCTTACTATCTACTACAAGAAGAGGTACTGCTCTGAGCACTAGTGCTACACTTGATTCACCTTCCGTTATGAGTAAGTTTGCCTCACCACCACCACATGATGCCCCTACTGAATTTGTTACTATGTCCGATACTCTTGATGACGCCTCTACTACTTTTGATGATATTAGTTCGCTTGGTTATGCTCTTGAGAAACAAATTGCTGCTGCTGCTAAAAAGTCTGGAATTGAACTTCTTGTTACTCGCTACCCTATTGGTGAAACTTATGATTATCCTGATTTGAGTAAACTCAAAGAGAGGCTCCTTGATGATGATTACTATATGCTTGATGAAGATTTATGCAGGGAACTGACAGAGTTTTCTGGCTCTGACCCTGAAGTTATTAAGAAACTATTTGAAAAACACTCTTTGAAGAACAAAACCGTTCCTGATCCTGAATTTGCTACATCTCCTATATGCATTGATGATCCTGATTATGATTTCTCTGTTGATCTTTCACTTATACCTATGGTTGAAGCTGACCCCTTTTATGGCAGAGAAAATGATGATGCTATTGCACACCTGACTAAACTCGGTGAGTTAGGTGGCCTGTTTACCACAGATGAGAAGATACGATACTTTTATATCACCAAGCTTCTTCCTTTCTCCTTGAAGGAAGGTGCTAAAGCATGGTATGATTCACTCCCATGCGGTTCTATTAAGAGTCCTCAAGACTTAGCTCACTCTTTTGTTGATAAGTACTTCCTGCTCACATGCAACATGCTGCTTTACAAAGAATTTATAACTTTAAAGAGTTGCAGGACGAGTCCCTCCCTAAAGCTTGGGGGAGGTACTGCGGTCTGATTCGGGCTAGACCAGGACATGAAATTCCTAAGAATGAATTAATCGATATATTCTATGCTGGTCTAACTGATGAATCCAGGTCCTATTTGGACAGTTGTGCTGGTTGTGTTTTCAGGAAAAGAACACCGGACGATGCGGAAGATTTGATGGGAAGGATTGCCAAAAACCATGAAGATTGGTCCATCCCTGAACCACCTCCACCACCAAAGAAGAGGGGCATATTTGTTCTAAGCCCCGAAGATATGCGAGAAGCAAAGAAGTCTATTAAAGAGAAAGGTATTAAAGCCAAAGACATGAAGAATCTACCCCCTATTGAGAAGCTATGTGAGCCTACTACTCACCCTCCTATGGTAGAGGTACACTCTCTTTTAGATTTCAACGCAAGTGACATCCCTCATGGTAAGCCTCCTGATCAATGTTTAGATGAGTTTGATAATTTTATTATGAAACAAAATCATTTTAATGAGAGGATAGAAAGTCAATTGCATGATAATTCCCTTGCTATCAAAAGACTGCTTGATGTTTTAGATAGAACAGTTAATGATGTTCAATGTCTTGTGAAGCATTTTCAAATGGTTCAAACTCAGCTTGACCAAATTTCTAATGTGCAAAGAGATTTGCTTGCTAACAATGCTAAACAAGATAATTTGCAGGCTTTCGGGATTAAGACCCGAGGAGGAACTAGCACTCAAGATCCTCTCTATCCAGAGGGACATCCGAAGAGAATCGAGCAGGATTCTCAAATGCAGGAAGAAGAAATTGTTGGCTCTCCAAATAAAAAGAAGAAACATAAGGAGACTGACAATTCTAATGATCCTATTGCAGATGAAGAGCCAACTATTGATCCTAACAGCGTATCTATCTCCGATGCTGAGACTGAAGACGGTGCTGAACCTGAAGGTAATGATAATGAGAAGAATGATCCGCCTGAAGTTCGAGAAGAAGAAGCACCTGACAAACGTAAGAGGTACACTAAAGAAGACTTCATCGCAAGAAAACATGGGAAGGAAAGAGAACCATGGGTACAGAAACCCATGCCCTTTCCAGGTAAGTCCATCAAATCTAAGGAAGAAGAGCATTATAATAAGTTTTGTGAGTGGATTAAACCTCTTTTTCTTCAAATACCTTTGACTGATGCTATTAAGTTACTTCCTTATTGAAAATATATGAAAGATATTGTCACTAATAAAAGAAAAGTTCCTAATGATGCAATATCTACTATGCTTGCTAACTACTCTTTCAGTGGCAAGATTCCAGAGAAGCTCGGTGATCCAGGTATACCCACCATCCCTTGCTCCATAATGAATAATTATGTCAAAACTACTTTATGTGATCTTGGAACAGGAGTGAGTGTTATGCCTCTCTCTCTTTACGAGAGGCTTTGTTTGGAGAAACTAATCCCTACAGATATCTCCCTTCAGATGGCTGACAAGTCAACCGCTGTTCCGATAGGTATTTGTGAGGATGTTCCCGTAGAAGTTGCTAATTGTTTAATTCTTACTGATTTTGTTGTGCTTTACATGCCCGAGGATGGGAGCATGTCCATTATTCTTGGTAGACCTTTTCTTAACACTGCAGGTGCTGTTATTGATTGCAATAAAGGGAAGGTTACCTTCCATGTGAATGATAAAGAACAGACGGTATATTTTCCAAAGAAGATCGACAGGAGGCATGCCCTCAACTCTATAGAGAATATCGAGACCGTGAAAATTGGAGAATGGGACTGTCCACTATATGTGCCTCACAAATACAAAACTATCATGGTGGGGACAATGTCCATCAAAGTAAAGGTTCAGTGATTACTTCGTAAGAGGTGAGACTTTTTGCTCTATATATCGCTTGTTTGTTGGTAAGACTTGATCAACCTTACGAGTAAACATGTTTTATATGGATAAAAAGTTGAGCTTGTTATGTTTTCATTTGTTTTTAGTTTTGTCCTACTTGCTGTACCAAGTATTTATGTTTTTGAAGCTTCACAATACTACTAACTGCTTCAAGTTTTCAGAGAGTTTCGCAGCTTTTTGAACTTCGAAAAATTTTCAACAGTGAAGTTTTCAGAAAAATTCCAGATAAATTTAAATAAAAATTTCCACGTCGGGAGAGACCCAGAAAGTCCTAGGGCCAGCCAGGGGGACCCACCAGTGGCCCAGGCGGCCAGCTGGCGCGGCCCAGCCCCTGGCCGCGCCCACAGGGCGCCTGGGGCCCACAGGGCCCCCCTCCAGGTATGTCTTCTTCCTCTCTCTCTCTTTTTCTCCAAAAACCCGAGTTCTGCACTTGTTCTTGTGTTCTTGCTGTTCTTGGAGGCGATTCTTCGATCTCTCTCTACAGCCCCTCATTTGAGCTGAAATTTTGAGCAAATACTCCCTGGTATGTGACTCCTCCACCCCTCCAATTAGATTTTTGATTGGTGGCTTCATTTGTGAGTATTTAGTAGTTCTTGGTGCTGTATAGATGAGCTTGCATGCATATGTAGAAAGTTATTTTTCAAGTTTTGATGCAAGTTTATGCCTTGGGCAAGTGAGTTGAGTAGTTTGCCTTAGCTCACCTTGTTTTAATCCTCATTTTTGTAAATTGTAAAAAATTTCAGAAATGAGTTTGTTAGGAAGGGCAAAAGGGTGGCTTGAGAAGAGGAGGCCCGCACACTCCGATCGAGTTACTAGAGCCGCAGATTCACCATCGACTGCTAGGGTGAGCTATAATGAAGATCATGTGCCCCTGGAGTTGTTGGAAGATACAAGTCCAGCACGTGCGATGACATTTCCATGTGATGAATTCATGGAAGCTGCGGGAATCAAGGATGAGTTCTATAATCTTTGTGCTAATGCAGGTTTGACACGACTCGTCACGAGCCGTGTTACCCAGTATCAAAAACTCACCTCCAGTTTCATTAACAGTTTTAGATATAATCCTGATTCAGGTGCTATTGAGTTTAAAATTTATAATGATCTTATCACCATGACTTTGGAATTTTTTTGTGAAATAATAGGTGTGCCGAACGTTGGGAGGACGGCTAGGATGGCCACTCAGCCCTCCGAGCTGAAAACCGTCATCAACTCTCTCGGCAGCATGGGTACGAGGGATATTCATCGGTCGAAGATCTCCAGCATCTTATTTCCTCACCTCAGGTATTTTGCATATTATATTGCCAGAGGGGTGTTAGCTCGTGACAACACGAGCAACATTTCTGCTCCGGATATTGCTATCCTGGCGGCAGCCCTCTCAGGGAGGTCTGATTATAATCTGGGTGCCTTAATTGCTCGACGCCTTGCTATGAACGGTAACAAGGGGGACTTATATGGTGGCATTTATGCCACACTTATCTTAGAACATCTTGGAGGCACCCCACACCCAGATGATAATCCTTTTACTTATTTAAGCTTTGATCTTGCTGCTATGAAAAGGCATAAGTTTGTCACCATGGGTTCTGAGCTTGATAATCTTATTTATATCTTACGTTTCGGAACTACCGCGGAACGCGAGATCTGTCAGGGATATACCCCGCGGTATGAACCGACCGGAATTATAACCCGGCCGGACTTGGCAGTTTACTTAAGACGGTTTATATTTGGCAAGTTACTGGTGACCCGGCAGGTGGATCATGGATGACAAGGCCCAAGGCCCAGAAGGCCGGTTCATATTAATTGTGGGCCGGTTTATGAAGAAAGCACAAGGGATATTCTCCTACAAAGGAAACAAGACTAGGACTCCTTGTAATAGATTAATCCTAGTCCTACTAGGACTTTACATGTAACCCGCCCCTTCAACATATATAAGGAGGGGCAGGGCTCCCCAAAGAGAGAGAGAGGTTTTAGACAAGTTAGGCAAGAAACAAGTTTTAGAGGAGAAGTTTAGACAAGTTTCTAGGGTTAGACACAAAGAGCCGGTTTACCGGCGACACCACGAGGATCATAATGAGACCTAGCCTCAAACAGCACGTAGGGTTATTACCGGATGATGTTTCCCGGGGCCCGAAGCTGTCTAAATACGTGTCTTGCATCGCGTCTCTCGATTCCGCTCAACCCCTCTCAAGCTACCAAATAGATGCGCAGCCTCACGACTAAGTCCGTTAATCCGGACATCTACCGTGTTAATTCCACGACAGTTGGCGCCCACCGTGGGGCCTGCGCACGGTGGTGTTGAGTTCTTGGAGGGATCGTTTTTGGGATTCGAGAAGTTCGCAATTTACGGATGAAGAGCTGGCATGGAGCAATAGTTTTGGGACAGAGCTGCAGCCGGGTTAATTAAAATTGCTGGTCAACTATGAAGCTAGAAGTGCAGATTTTTCGAGGTCAAAAGAAGTTCAGGGTTACGTGTTGCATGACAGACGAACATGAACCAGCGATCCGTCGAATCTGGAACCGAGTTAAGATCTATTACAACAGCTGCCGTCTTCGTGGATTTGTTCAAGCCTGCCGCGACATACTTCAGTTTTGCAGTCAAAAGTCAAACAGAGGGTCTAAATCCTACCCGGAGACGAAGCAAGTCACGACCTGGACTCGACCGTCGTCTGCGCCCACACGCCCGCCTCTGCTAAAATACTGCGGCCTCCCTTCGGTTCCGAGTGAGCCCCACAGCTTTAAACCGTATCTGAGTCGACCTCGCCTCTGTGGTATAGCTCGCCTCCGGTTTGTCTTCGCCCGTCTGGGTCTTCCGGGCCTTCGACATCTTTGCTGGCTTCGGCCTTGAGCCGTCGTTGCAGGGTCGTCCCGGTCTCCCGCGGTCGGCCGCGCCGGTCTCTCAATTTCCTCAAGCCGCCACACTGCGGGTCGCCGTTTTCACCATGAGCTTGCCAGGGTGCCTCCATCCACCCTGGTTCACCACAGCCGCCGCAGATTGAGACGCCTTCCCGCATCTACGCCTCCGACCACATCCGCCTTAAGTCGCCGCCAAATTTGCCTCAGAGCTGTCGCGGCCTCACTTCACTAGTTTCCGTGGGCTGGGCCTGAGACGCCGCTGCCGTACTGCGCCGAGTCGCCGGATCGGGTCTCCGCTCCTCCGCTGCCCTCCCGCGCTGAGTCGCCGACCAGCCCTCCGTTTCCTCTACGGGTCACGGATTACGCGCCCGCCTGCCCAAGCCGCCCTCACCTCGCCGTGCTGTTGCGGACCAAGCCTGCCTCTGTTCTCATATGCTCCACTGACAACGAGAAGGAAACGATAAGATGAGGTTCGGTTGGGAGAAAAGTCAAGGGCGGATTTAAAAAAAAGAAGGAGGAAGTACTGCATAAAGAGGGGGAAGGCTACGTGGGTACTGTTGTTTTATCAGACAAATGTCTATGCGGTTGTTTGACGCTGTTCAGCACCATCTAATGCCAGCGTTCGTGTGCATCTGATAAAATATACCAGGTGCTATTGTTTCTGTCTACTTTTAGTACATATTTTAATCAAAGAGAGCAATTACTTTGATCTGTATATTTTTATGTGCAGCAAAGGTGGTGCCAGGTTGTATCTATAAAGTGTGCCTCAGCATCGTCACGCACAGTGTCTGCACCCGCTTGTTGATTGAATGGGTATGCGGAAGCCGCCGCCCGTACAGCTCAATCTACATCAACTCGGCAGGACCGCGCCCGCGACTGACTCGCCGTTCGCGTGGCTTACCACGCCTGCGATTGACTCGACCACCCACGCTGGCTTACAATGCCGCGACCGACTCATCTGTTATCCGGGTGAATCAGGTGATATCTATCATATTTATTTTTAATACATATTAATTCATCCGAGCAAAAATACCTCGCCCTACTGTATTTTATACGCAGGAAAAATCATTCATTACGAAGTAGTATTATACCGCGGAGATGGAGGCCCGCCAACATCATTCGATACAAGTGAACACCGTTACTCAACGGACTCCCACACCGGTTTACAAAGCCATGGCTGTCTTACGCGATAGCACCAGTTTATAACACGGAAGACAACTTGCTCATCTCCATCGGTTTACAATCCCACTGCCGGTTTAACTATTTGAGCCGCTTCTGATACAGCGGTCGTTTTACTATCCAACTTTTGATCCGGTCTATTCAATGTACCGGTTCAAATTCACTCAGGTGATATCCATCTACAATATTATTTCTCTTATTATATATTATTTTTTAAGAAAATAAGATGCTTTGATCAGTTTATCTGGTTTTGCAGAACATATGCACTCAGCAACAATAAAACTCCTTGAAAAACATGAGGTCACATCCGGCTCAAAGAGGACGCTTCACGGAAACCCTCTGGATGGTAATCCATCCAGTGATTGGTTTATATTTACCCACAGGTTCGAGGAACCATGGAGGCCCTCTGGACAGTCGGGTTTACCCGCATTCAGTGATTGGCTAAAATTCTTATGAACAGTCGGGTTTACCCGCACCATCGACCGGCCCCCTGAAAAGATGGATAATCCACATTCAGTGATTGGCTAGGCCCTCTGGAAAGATGGATAATCCACATCCAGTGATTGGCTAAATTATTAATGATGGTTAAAAAGATGGATAATCCACAACATCGGCCCTCTGAAAAGATGGATAATCCACATTCAGTGATTGGCTAGGCCTCTGGAAAGATGGATAATCC
>LR738711.1:730817960-730841108 GCA_902687465.1 Secale cereale
ACAACATCGGCCCTCTGAAAAGATGGATAATCCACATTCAGTGATTGGCTAGGCCCTCTGGAAAGATGGATAATCCACATCCAGTGATTGGCTAATTTTTTTCTTACGGTTCCAACGGCCCTCTGAAAAGATGGATAATCCACATTCAGTGATTGGCTAGGCCCTCTGGAAAGATGGATAATCCACATCCAGTGATTGGCTGAACCTTGCTTTGAGCCTGGCAGCTCTTAAAAAGCCTCGACTACATGGTTTTATTTGCAAATTTGCGTTTTCTGATCTTTATGTGTTATGATTCTTTGATCCGGAGTGGGACAATTCAAGAGATTAACCACGCATCTACAAAGTTAAAAGTCTGGGTCATGAATACCAGCATGAGATAAACCGGTGCTCATTATAACCCGGATCATCCATCAGGCAAAAAGCCAAGTATAAGCTACGAATTTCTGGACAAAGTTTCAGCGTGATATAAACCAGTGTCTTTTATCGAACCCGGAATTATTATTGGGTCTATCAGAGGCTCCTCAGGAAATTGCAAATTTCGCCGGATTAAGAATATCAAGCATACTTGATCGCAGGTATGAAGTATCTTGTTTTTAAATACATATTGGCAGTACATGATCAGTTATAATGACCGGTGTTTATTAAACCGACCTGGTTTTGACTATAAGTCGCCAGTATGAGACAAAATAATGACCGATGTTTATTAACCCGGCCCGATTGTGATCAAACATCATTGGAACCGGTCTTCAAACCGGATTATATTCTTTAATAGCCAACATGGCTGGATTCTTATTATGGTTATCAATATTATGATTGAAGTGTTCAAAGTCGCTTTAAAACGCAATGGATATTATTTCATCAATGAAAGTGATTTATTCTACAAAGGAAAAGTCCTGAGTCGCCGTAGGCTTACAACCCGGCACTTGGGGGCTACATTATCCAGATTGAGATTACATCAAATATACAAGTCTCATGTCGATGCAAGCATGCACCATGACACTTGGGGGCTACTGCAAAGTCATTTTTTGCTCACCTTATTGAAGACCCGACTCATCATACTATAATGAGCCGGCCCTTGGGGGCTACCAATCGCTCCTGTCAACAATTCGGGGTACACAAGTATTAATCCATTATATTGAAGGGTCCACTGCTCAGTTGGTAAAGCACAAAGCTCTTAACCTTGTGGACGTGGGTTCAAACCCCACGATGGAAGTTACATTATATAATATTATTTTCAATGATTATATCTACAAAAGTCCCTGCTCATTATGCATAATGACCCGGCACTTGGGGGCTACATGTTGCTATTCAAATTTACATGATCATATTTTCAAAGTCCCTGCTCATTATGCATAATGACCCGGCACTTGGGGGCTACATGTTGCTATTCAAATTTACATGATCATATTTTCAAAGTCCCTGCTCATTATTGCATAATGACCCGGCACTTGGGGGCTACGTGATATGGAATATTCAGTTTCATAGTGATTGGGATGAACAATCCGGATTTCTTCAAGATTATACAATGCTATTTTCAATGAAATATATACAAAGTCCCTGCTCATTATTACATAATGACCCGGCACTTGGGGGCTATATATGTGGAATATTCAGTTTTGACTAGTGACTGCGATGAAACAATCCGGATTTCTTCAAGATTGCAACATTTATATTGAAACAAGTCTTAAGATATCACTATGTTCTCCTCTTAAGACTTGGGAGCTACAGGTAATATGCATATAAAGGAGGAACATCTTCAAATTTTCAGTTCTAGCAAATCAGATTAATTGTGTGACCCGGCAATTTTGGCAATCATAAACCGGCAAATTCTACATCTTCAAGCCGGCTGGATATCAGTTGAATATTTTAAAGACCAACATTCTTGTCAAGTCAGAGCATTAAATGCCGATTCAAATGGATTCTTTATTTACAATATTTCTTATGCAAGCAAGTTGAATATGAAGTCGGTCTGTTGACCCGGATTTTCTAGAAAAAGGAAGGACAAGGACTTAAAGATGATCAGGTGCCGGTTTACAAGAATTCTTAACTCGAAGCACAACCTATCAAATTTGTTCTTGTGTTTGTTTTGGAGCATAAGTTTACCATGGACACATCCAAGCTAAACTTGGGGGCTAATGTCGGGGATATACCCCGCGGTATGAACCGGCCGGAATTATAACCCGGCCGGACTTGGCAGTTTACTTAAGACGGTTTATATTTGGCAAGTTACTGGTGACCCGGCAGGTGGATCATGGATGACAAGGCCCAAGGCCCGGAAGGCCGGTTCATATTAATTGTGGGCCGGTTTATGAAGAAAGCACAAGGGATATTCTCCTACAAAGGAAACAAGACTAGGACTCCTTGTAATAGATTAATCCTAGTCCTACTAGGACTCTACATGTAACCCGCCCCTTCAACATATATAAGGAGGGGCAGGGCTCCCCAAAGAGAGAGAGGTTTTAGACAAGTTAGACAAGAAATAAGTTTTAGAGAAGAAGTTTAGACAAGTTTCTAGGGTTAGACACAAAGAGCCGGTTTACCGGCGACACCACGAGGATCATAATGAGACCTAGCCTCAAACAGCACGTAGGGTTATTACCGGATGATGTTTCCCGGGGCCCGAAGCTGTCTAAATATGTGTCTTGCATCGCGTCTCTTGATTCCGCTCAACACCTCTCAAGCTACCAAATAGATGCGCTGCCTCACGACTAAGTCCGTTAATCCGGACATCTGCCGTGTTAATTCCACGACAAGATCCGTCTACCTGCACCTCTTTTGTTTGATTTTTCTCGCAGGAACGGATGGTCCTTTGATGTTGTCCAGTTCGATGAGTTCATGGTCCAGCATCAGTTTCATAACCCCATGGAGGGGGTTGTGCTCGACGAGGAGAAGCACGGTGAGTTACCACATTTTCAGGAAGAGACCGCCATCGAGTTTGGTAAAGGTTCTTCCTCTGTTTGGCGCTCGGAACCTTCCTCGTGGGAGATTCCGTGGAGTTCGGTGTATGCGCCAGCATCCTTCTACGACCCTTGGACTCACCACCATACCCCCGGAGCAGGAGGCTCCTGGGGGCAGTAGCTGCTACCAACTTAGGCCAAAAGCCTAAGCTTGGGGGAGTACGTGCCCTTCTCACTTTTCCATTGTATTATCCGTTTTATTCACTTTGATCTTTTCGAAGTTTTTGCCCGTTCTTCTTTATTTCTCTCTTTGCAAAAACAACAAAAATATTTTCTCTTTCTTTTGCTTTTATTCAACCTTTGAAAAATCCAAAAAGATTTCCTTTCTCTCTTTAGTTTGTTTTGTTTTAAGAGTTCAGCTCGAGTCCGTGATGGCATTTAATTATATTTCCTACGTTCGATCGTGCAAGTAACAAGCAGTAATGACGAAGATCGACTGAAGGGAAGCAACAAGGAAGACCGGTATGAACTCTTTTTGTTTCTACTTTTGTACATATGCCTGTACTTATGATCTAGAGACCAGCTTGTAGCGACATAGTGCTATGTTTACAATGCTCTTTCGGTGGTTCATGCTTTCCTTGTGGCTAGTCTCGGATAACTAGAGTATATAATGTGTTATTGAAATGATCTACATGTATTGCACTGTTCATAGTCTGGTATACTAAGGTGGTATATCCCTTTAGAGAATTTTTGGATTGACTTGGCACATGCTTACACATGTTTAAGAATAAAAAGTCTACTCTGCCTTGATGATCTTTGAGTTTTAGAATAGTTATATCACTTTCATGCCCGATTCAATGTTGCTTTGTCGCTCTGCATGATTATGACCGTTATTGCTCTCTAGTTGGTCGCTTCCCAGTCTTTTGCTAAATTTCCACCTGTACTAAGCGGACTGACTGCTTGTGCATCCAAAATCCTTAAAACCAGTTATGCCATATGAGTCCACTATACCTTCCTATACGTGGTATTTACCTGCCATTCCTAATGAAGACTTTCGTGTACCATCTCGAAATTAATCAAAAGCATTTCTCTTTTGTGCGTGTGTTTTAGCTCATGAGGAAGTAGTAGTTAATTCATAATCTTTTTAAGTTGGACAAGTTTCACCCCTGGATTGCATGTATAATGTGCAAACCCCTAATACGAAAAGGAACTGGCATTGAGTGCGCCCGGCTCAAAAAGATAATATAACAAACAAACCCTCCTTCACGCTTTGTTCATGAGAAATCAGAAAACTTTGGCAGTGATAAACAAAGGAGATTAAGAGGATGTGATCGTCCTCATGCGGGAGCCGTTCCTCGAAACTTGTCCAGCTCAAGAAGTGATTGAGTTATCTGCTAGCATTCGTTGACGAAATATGCACCTCTCAAAACGTTTTTATCTCTGTTTTTAAAACCAAGAGCTCTGGTACATGTTTAGTTTTTGTTTCCGATCACGGGTTTTCAACTTTGCCAACAAAAGCCACGGTTTGAGAGTCTTCACCTTCTTTCTTCAAAGCACCAACTATGAGAGCATAATTGTCATTCTGAGTGTAAGGTGCATTGTCCCAAAGTATTACATTGTCTTCTGCATACTTGTGATATGATTTATTCTGAAATTCTTAGTTCTAGTCTCCTTTAAAAACTCTGGAGGAGTCTCCGCATTTATGTTTTGCTTCACTCATGGAGACTAGCGGAATACCACCCTAATATGCTCAAGCTATGTGCAATGTAATCTTGTCTTGATTTTCAGTAATATATTATTTACTTTTAAGTATTTGTGACTGGTCACTTGAAAGAAGGATTGCTCCTTGCATTGTCCTCATAAGTACTGTTTCAATACTTGCTAAACTCTTTTCGTAGTACATGCTTATATACATCTAATGAAGCAAAAGAGTTTGTCAAAGTTTTCTTTGTCGCGTCCAGTTCGTTGAACTGAATTGCTTGAGGACAAGCAATATGCTAAGCTTGGGGGAGTTGATACGTCTCAAACGTATCTACTTTTCCAAACACTTTTGATATTATTTTGACCTCATTCTTGCATGATTTGAACTAAACTAACCCGGACTGACGCTGTTTTCAGCAGAGCTGCCTGTATGGTTTTATTGTGTGCAGGAAAACGGATTTTTAAGTATCTCAGAAAAATCCAAGAAAAATCACAGAAAATCCACGCACCCGAAGGAACCAGGAGCCAGAAGTGGGGCCAGAGGGGGGCCAGGGGGTGCCCAGGCGCCCTGTGGGCGCGCCCCCCTGGGTCGCGCCGGGGGGTTGCCTGGGTGGGGCCCACACCCCCTGGTGCCCTACTTCGCCTCGTATTTTTACTCGCGACACGGAAACCCCAGATCAGAAGTTCTTTCGCAGTTTTCCGTCGCGGAGCCTCCGCCACCCTCTGTTCTTCCTCGGGAGGGCTAATCTGTAGGCTGAATTGGCCTCCGGAGAGGGGAGATCATCGCCATCGTCATCATCATCACCACTCCATCATCCCTCCATGACTTCTCCCTCCATGTGTGAGTAATTCCCCTGCTGTAGGCGAAGGGGATGGTAGGGATTGGATGAGTTAGATCATGTAATAGTTTGTCAGATCGTTGGGGGCATGTTGCCTATCATCTACTATGGTGTTTATCATCTTTGCTTCAACTTGTTATTCTTAATGCTTGACACTTAGGGCCCGAGTGCCATGATTTCAGATCTGAACCATATGTGTTTGCATAAATATATTTGTGTTTGTGATCCTATCTATGAGTTGTTCGCACCTGTTACGGTTCGGAACCGGCGATCCCAAAAGTGACAGCTTGGGACACCAAAGGGGATGGTCCGTAGTTTGAGGATTACATGTATCCATTGAGTTCATTGCTTTGTTCCGGTGCTCTTTGACAGGAGCACCTTAATATCCATAAGTTCCTTTTGGCCCTGTTCGTAGCGGGATGGTAGGACAAAAGATGTTGTGCAAGTTCTTATTGCAAGCACGTACAACTACCTACGGGATACATGCCTAATGTTTGATATTTGCCTAGATGATCATTACTTTTCCGTGTGCCGCGCTGTCACACCCTGCATTTTGTAACATGTTATTTGTATCTTTGAAGCATGAAAATTTGGACCAACAAATTTTTTTAGCATCATTTGGCTTTTATTTGGATTTGAGTTTTCTTCATGTGCTTTTTCTTGTGCTCATTAAAGTCAACTATAACCTCATGTAGAATTCTTCTCCATACCCAAAACTTCTGCCCAATGATCATGCCAAGTGTTATATAACAGTATAGTATTTTCCTACAAAATTAATTTGGCCAAAAGGTATTTTATAAATTTAGTTTTCCAAAAACCCCTGAATTGAGATTTGCACTGCAAGTACTTGATTTAGGGTGAGAAAACTATTTCAAAAGGTTTATTTGAGACCTAGTAGTCATAGGACTTCCAGAAACCACAAAGGTATAATTTTAAAAGTTATTTTCCTATTTTATTTAAAAGCTTTTTCTTAAGGCCAGAAATGGTCTTTAATAGGGGAAAATTATTTAACTGTTTCAAAAATATTTGCCAAAATTCAGAGAAACTCAGAGGACATATATTGTCCATATATAAGGGTTTCAACACTTGGTCATGTTCAAAATAATGGGCTAAACCCTCTAAAACCCTTTCTGGATATTTCAAGCTTTTGAAATATTTACAAAGGAAACTTTCTCCAAACATTCCAGGAAAATTCTATCATGTCATATATGACATATTTGATGATCTTTCCAAGTCCCATGCCTTGGGAAGCAAGAAAACATCCTCAAACCCCTTCATAACCATTCTGTCCATATTTGAAGTTTGAGCAACTTTACATTGCCAAACTTGTCCAAATGCTTTCAAATTTGGTGCACATGCTAGAATGGCCTAATAAGGCATCTAGACCAAATGGCACAAGATTTGGAATAGAGCAACTTGATCAGATCACCTCAAAACCCTTTCTGTTCAAATGCAAATTTGAACAACTTTACATTACCAACTTTTTATCTGGAGCTTCAAACTTTGTGGGCATGATCAATACCCCAAATGATGATGCTACACCAAGTGGTGCATCAAGGGGAGATGATTAGCTTGACTCAAACAAGATGAAGCTGTTTCTGTTGATTTCTAGGGTTCACCAAAGTTACATTGGCTAGTTTCTTCAAATGAGCCCAAATTTGGTGAAGCACCCTATTTTCTCATGTCTTTCAATCCTGTTAAGTGCCATGTCAAGTGGAGGTCATTTGCTTGACCAGACACTGATCAAACACCTTCTGGCTTTTTACTAAAACCTCCATCTTGATCACTTTTACTCTTCTCCATGGCCTCAACTTTTTACCACATGATCATCCAGCTACTGGCTACCCCCAGTAACTTCCCCAGCACCCCAGCTCCATGATTGAGGGGTAAGAACCCCAGTTTACCTTGCTGGACAGCAAGTTTTCACCAAGTCACCAGCATCCTCACTCTCTCTCAGCATCTCCAGGGCATCCAAGGCCTCAGGCCAATTCTTTACTCCTCCCCTGACCTTCTAGACACTCTTGGGCACGTTGGTTTTGACCGGAGCGGCGAGGGCACGGTGGTGCCAGCCATACGCGCGCTCTGGAGCACGCAACAGTGCGGACACGCACTGTAGCTCCAGCCAATCAGCCACCCCCGACAGCCTCAGGCCACTCCCTCGCGCCAGTCGATGCTCCTCGACGTCCGCGACCGCCCCGACGCTGTCCCCCCTCCTCCTGCGCCCTCCAGTGAACATCGTCGCACGCGCACCGGCCGCCCGCAACGGCCATTCTTCTGCCTCGCACGCGCGCGCGCTCCAGAAGCTCCCCCGCTCCTCCTCTCACCTCAGCTGGACGTGGAGCTCGTCCAGCAACACCATGGACTCATCCCCCTTGCCTCCCGTGCGCTGTAGCCTCGAGCCGGAGCTCGCCGGCGCACTGGACCACGGGCCTCCGTCGACCCCCTATAAATAGGCCCCCCCGGGCCTCTCCAGCAGCACCAACAGCCTCACCTCACCTCACCGAGCCCCCCAGCACCTTCAGTTCGACCCCAGGAGGTCCTAGTGCTCGGGATCGACCGGAGCTCCGCCGCGTCGGGCCGCCGGTGATCTCACGGTACGGGCCTCCCCTGCCCCTTCTTTTGCCCGATTCGAAACCGCCGTGCTCCACTGACCCTTTCCCCCCTGTTTCCCCTCTCTGTGGCAGTAGGAAACGACCGGAGCAACGACCTCCCGACGAGCCTCCGCCGTCCCACCGCAACGCCGGCGAACCTGACCTCCCCGGCGTACCATACCACCACCCCTACAACCGCCACTCGACGTTGGACCCAACCCTGCCCTCCGTTGCCGTCGCCGTGGCCGGAAACCTCGCCGGGGAGCTCGCCGTCGCCGTGGCCGCAAGGTTGGAGATGACAGGCGGGCCCCGCCTGTCATCCCCACACCTCTCTCCCCCTCCTCTCTGCCACTGACCCACGGGCCCCGCCCGTCAGGTTCAAAAACCTGACGTGCGCGCGCAGGCACCCGTGCGACTGGGCTGGACCGCCCTGGGCCGTGCACTGTGGCCTCTCTGGCCCAGTTGCACAGGTCTTTTTCTCCTTTTTCTTTTCTGTATTAATTCAAACATTTCTACAGAAAAGAATAATGGTCAAAATAAAATAATTCCAACTCCTAAAAATCTTGTAATATTCCAACCTATTTAATGGTACCACTTTCACTCACATCTATGAAACTTTTCTGTACTGTTCAAATTTAAATTCAAATTTGGGCAATAAAACTCCTGTTCTAAAATTAATGGATTCCATTCTGTTACTCCAAAACTCCAACTAAGAATTTTCCCCATCTTAGAAATCCCTCTAGTATTTTACAAAAATAAGTTGACATTTTTCTGAGCACTTTGATTTTTCTGTTTGTGGTCTTATTTTTCCGTGGTTATTATGCGACGTATAGATCCCGTATTTCACGAAGTTGCTGTGGAAGAAAAAGGAGAAGGATTTGAAGACTTTGAAGACCAAGCCAATCCAGGCAAGCAACCCTTTGACCATGATACACTTGGTTGTGGAACCCATTGTTTCCGATGCATGATGATAGATTCACGGTGGTGACCTAGTTGAAACCACCACATGATGCATGCTTGAACTTGATCTTGCTAAGTGCTAGATGACATGCAAATAGTTGGTCATGAAGCTTAAATGATGCATGTGTGATTTTAACCTTCGTAGTTGAAATCTTTGCATGAACCCATCGGGTGCCCCTAATGCCCGAGGGTGATGATGTGTTAGGTCATCACTTGAGAAAGAAGTGATGTGCCGGTAAAATCATTTGCATGGTGAAATGATGGATTAGATTTATGTGTGACTACCGTCCCAACCAAATATGTGCAACCACACTACCCCTTATGGGACGGGGCTTTATTGATTACTTAGGTCGGTACTAGCATGGTGCCCGCATTACTAGTGACGGGAAGACTTGAGGTCTTTCCCGGGATGGGGTCGTGCTTGGATAGACGGCCATGACTGTTTTTACAGGGCACCGGACACACCGTTGGTCCCTTCGGGTACGCGTGACATTGAAATTAGGGCAAGTCCCGTGATCTATTGTTTGTACCCGAGGGCCGTGTACCAACAAGTGGACTCTATGTTAGTGTCGTCTAAGGAAAGATAATGACCGGGTGCTTACCCCGGGTACTTGAGGTACCGCGGGTCGTGGATGACACGGAAGTTCCCGGATCTTGTGGGTAAAGTGCGCAACCTCTGCAGAGTGTAAAACTATTCGAATAGCCGTGTCCACGGTCATGGACAGTTGGGTGGTGCTACTTAAACTATGTCCAGAAATTTTACTTCATCGGGGATAGTATGTGTGTGTGATGAGTCAAGGTGGTGACTTGACTCGATGAGTTGAATCTTATTCATGTTGATATCGGTAACCTGTCTTCGAGGTTACGCGAGGTTATTGATGCATAAACTTGATAGTAGAATATTTATTTTAGCCCTTTGCTAGATTGTTCATTATCGTTCAATTGCATTGTTACTTTGAACCACATCATGGGTTGCTTGCGAGTACATTCAAAGTACTCATTGGCTTGCCACTGGTTATTTAATTGGCCAGGCATGGAAGAACAGGAATATGAGGAAGAGTTCTTTGGAGACGAACATGCGAACTAGAACGCTATCCCAGTCAGAATGCCTGTAGGGTTAAGGCAGATGGCATGGGTTCTACCCGTTATCGAAGACTTCCGCTATTTGAGTTATTTGCTATTCAGCCCGTGAGGCTCTATCTATGTAAGACTTGGCCATAATGGCCATAATTCGTGTAAGACTATTTGTATGGATGTAAGACTCTTGTTATTCAGCTTCTGTGTGTTCAGTGAGCATTGATCTCTGGGATCACTGTACACGTGCATTCGGTGATCTCGACTTCTAAGTCGGGGTCCCCACAGAGCTGGTATCAGAGCCATCCTGACTGTAGGAAGCCTTAGTTAGCATGGGCGTTAGTTAGATGAGACCCCTTTTCAAAAACCTTCTGAACCTCTCTTCTTTTCTAAACCTGAGATTTCATCAGCTTATTAACCCCTCCTATTCCACCTTTGTAGATGGCCGCTGTACCCGAAGAGCACCTGACCATTGGGTTTCCCTTACTTCTCGAGGATAGCCTCCAGGAGTGTCAGTTCCACCCAGCACCCGTTCTCACCTACCTTGAGCATTGGGTTAGCGACACTGAGGTGGAGTATCATGTGGAAGTGATCGTGAAGGCAAACGATCCTCCCACAAGTTGGTTCTTCGAGGGACCCCAGATGGCAACACTCCCTCTCGCTTTCGAGGCTGCTGCACTCAAGGCACTAACCCGTCTCCGCGAGCTTCTTCCGGAGATGGCAGCCAAGATGACAACTCGCTTCTTACCTTACCGGAAGGAAGGTGAAGAAGAAAGCAGCGCACTAGCCCCTCCACTGAAGGAAGGACTCTCGCTTTGGTTCCAGACCTACTTCAGTCTATGTGCCGACAGCTTGGCACAAGACTTGGCCTCGGAATCAATGAAGCTTCGAGAAGAACTTCACAAGACCAAGGCACTTCTTCGTCGAGCTCAAGAGAAGGCAAATAGGATCAAGAAGGAAGGAGCACCTTCTGGACAATCCGCTATCGCATATCAAGGCGGAAGGCCCTCCGAGGATGTATCTTCCAAGAATGAAGAACCATCTCGGCGACGCCGGATGACAGCAAGGGAATATCGCAAGCTTTTCCCTGCACCACCGACGAAGCACCGTCGTATCCAACTCCTCCACTCCCCCACACCCTCAAGTGACAAGGGGGCCCAGACAGATGAAGACAAGGAGGAAGACCCAGAAGAGCCGGAATACGCGACGGAGCATTTCGCCGCTTAGGCATTATTCGCTACTCGGATATGCCAGTTGTGACCTCTATGGTAGGATAGGTCGTGTAACCCCTATGCGCAGTCGAATCCTTGTATGGTTCATATGAAACCATCTAGTGTTTGCTTTTGTTGTGTCTGGATGTATGTCGTATTCTTCCTTCGGGAATGTGTAAACGACTACATCACCCATTTGGATTTTAATGAATGTGTTTTTGGCCTTTCGGCCCTTGCATGATTTGATTTAGTGTCACACCCACCCCCTTACTAGGCACCCATCTATCTTGCTTTCCCTCTTCCGAGTCATGAGACCTTTTACCGCTCCAACAGGATGCCTGTTGTAACTCGTACTGGTACCTCTACCCAGCAGCCCGAAGCCGGAGCATCCACTCAGCCCGAGGCAGGCCACGACCAAACCAACAACCAAGCTCCACCACCACCACCTCCTCCAAGCATGGACATGGCTCAGCTTCTCCAAGCTTTCCGAGAGGAACGCCAAGCCAACACTGCAGCTCTCCAGCTGATTGCTGAAGCTGTCACCAACAACCGCCAGCCGGCAGGGAATGGCAATGGACGTTCCACGTTGGCAGAGTTCAAGAAGCATGCACCGCCAACCTTCATCGAGACTGCTGAACCCCTGGATGCAGACGACTGGGTCCGTTCCATTGAGGAGATACTGGAACTAGTCGGATGCACCGAAGATCGCGAGAAGGTGGCTTATGCAGCCCACTGCCTCGGGGGGACTGCTAGAGCTTGGTGGGATGGATTCAAGGTCATGCATGCTGAACAAGACATCACTTGGGTTAACTTCAAGGCAGAATTCCGCAAGGCCCACATTCCTTCCAGAATCATGGCTATCAAAAAGCGTGAGTTTCGAGCCCTGAAGCAAGGAAGTGGCACTGTCAAGGAGTATATGCAGAAGTTCAGTGTTCTGTCAAGGTATGCCCCTGAGGATGTCAGCACTGATGCTGCCAAAAGGGAGCGCTTCATGGAAGGCCTCAATCAGACTCTGCAATACTCGCTTGTCGTGTGCGACTGCCCGTCTTTCCCTGACCTGGTGAACAAGGCACTTATGCTTGAAGACAAGCGGCGTGCTTTGGAAGACACTCGCAAGCGCAAGTTGGTCAGTAAGGGAAGTTCCAGCAACCAGAAGCCTCGTCCGTGGCAGTCAGCCCCGGCCAAGCCAACCTATCAGCAACCAAGAGCTCCTGCACCTCGTGCCAACCCTCAGCCTCAGCAGTATGCCAACCCCAGGCCAGCTTTCAACCCCAATACCACTGGTGGCAACAAGATCAATCCAAACCAAGTCACTTGCTTTGGATATGGTCAGTCCGGACACATCTCAAGGGTGTGCCCCCACAAGAAGCCTAATGCCCCGCGCCCCAATCCGCAGAACCAGGGACAAGGCCGTGGAATGCCACCAAGGAACCCAGCTCCTCGCAATCCACCTAACCAAGGGAAGGGGCGTGTGAATCACGTCACTGTTGAAGAAGCCCAGGAAGACCCGGACGTCGTGCTAGGTACGTTCCTTGTCAACTCAGCACCTGCAACTGTCTTGTTTGATTCTGGAGCAACGCATTCATTTGTCACTCAAAGATTTGCATTAAAAAGTGGCATGAACCCTACACCCCTGAATAACCCTATGGTGGTACAAACCCCCGGAGCCGAGATGAGAGCCATGATAGGCTGTAAAGGAGTCGGTATTACCATTAACAGTGTAGACTTCCTAGCAGACCTTATCATCCTGAGATCGCAAGGCTTGGATGTGATCTTAGGGATGGATTGGCTCAGTAAGCACCAAGGCTTGTTAGACTGTGCCAATCGGACAGTCACTGTGACCAATGACTAAGGAGTCGAAGTCAAGTTTGCTTCCAACTCCTCTTCCGTTCAAGCCTCTAAAGTCAACTGTCTGTCTGAAGTTGGGCTAGATCAAGTACCGGTGATATGTGAGTATCCTGATGTCTTTCCGGATGAACTACCGGGAATGCCCCCTGATCGTGACATTGAGTTCATCATCGAGCTCGTGCCCGGAGCAGGACCCATCTATAAGAAGCCTTATAAAATGGGAACGGAAGAATTAGCCGAGTTGAAGAAGCAGCTAGAAGAGCAGCTAAGGAAGGGATTTATTCGCCCAAGTGCCTCCCCTTGGGGATCTCCTGTTCTGTTTGTGGCAAAGAGGGACGGTACCATCTGCTTATGCATTGACTATCGTTCCCTCAATGAAGTTACAATCAAGAACAAGTATCCACTTCCCAAGATCGAAGATCTGTTTGATCAGCTCAGCGGAGCCAAGGTATTCTCCAAGATCGACCTCAGATCTGGGTACTACCAGCTGAAGATCAGACCCCAAGATATTCCGAAGACGGCATTCATAACCAGATATGGCATGTACGAGTGCACGGTCATGTCCTTTGGGTTAACCAATGCCCCAGCTTACTTCATGTATCTCATGAATAAAGTCTTCATGGAATATTTGGACAAGTTTGTTGTCGTCTTCATTGATGACATTCTTGTGTTCTCGAAGTCGGAGGAAGAGCACGAGTAGCATCTGAGGATGGTCCTAGATAAGCTTCGTGAGCACCAACTGTATGCCAAATTCAGCAAGTGTGAGTTCTGGCTGCATAAAGTTGGATTCTTAGGTCATGTCTTGACCGAGGAAGGATTATCTGTTGATCCTGCAAAGATCGAAGCTGTGACCCAATGGCAATCTCCAGCGACCGTCAAGGAAGTCAGAAGCTTCCTCGGACTAGCGGGTTATTACCGCAAGTTCGTGGAAGGATTCTCTAGCATTGCACGACCAATGACTCAGCTCCTCAAGAAGGACAAGAAGTTCGAGTGGACGCCAAAATGCGAAGAAATCTTCCAAGAGCTCAAGAAGAGGTTGACCACCGCCCCAGTTCTGGCAACACCTGATATTCACAAGGAGTTCGTGATATATTGTGATGCCTCTCGAACCGGATTGGGAAGCATTCTGATGCAAGAAGGCCGCGTCATAGCATACCTCTCCAGGCAGCTACGACCCCATGAGGAGAACTACGCTACTCACGATCTTGAGTTAGCGGCAGTAGTTCATGCCTTGAAGACATGGCGGCATTACCTCCTAGGGAAACGGTGTGAGATCTACACAGACCACAAAGTCTGAAGTACATTTTCACCCAAAAGGAATTGAACATGAGGCAGCGGAGATGGTTGGAACTCATCAAAGACTATGACCTCAGTGTTCAGTATCACCCTGGGAAGGCTAACGTGGTGGCCGATGCCTTAAGCAGGAAGGCTTGCTCTTTGAATGCCGTTATTCAAGAAAAGCAGCCAGCCTTGTTTAAGGAGTTTGAACAATTCAGTTTGGAATTGGTCACCCCTGGATTTCTGGATCATTTGGAAGTCAGACCGACCCTGATGGACGACGTCAAGAAGGCACAAGATGGACACGCAAGCATTGAAGGCATCAAGAGGAAGATGAAGCTGGGCAAGGCCCCAGGATTCTCCGAAGACGAGCACGGGATTGTTTGGTACAAAGGTCGCATCTGCGTACCAAACAACACCGAGCTGAAGACGCTGATTCTGCAAGAAGCCCACGACACTCCGTATTCCATCCACCCCGGAGGAACCAAGATGTACCAAGACTTGAAGGCACGATTCTGGTGGCACGGGATGAAAAGAGAGATTGCAACCTATGTTGCAAAGTGTGATGTGTGCCAAAGGGTCAAGGCTGAATATCAGTGACCTGCTGGATTGCTTCAACCACTCAAGGTTCCTGAGTGGAAGTGGGATAAAGTCGGAATGGACTTCATCACTGGATTACTAAGGTCGAATAGAGGACATGACTCTATCTGGGTCATAGTCGATCATTTGACCAAGGTGGCCCATTTCATTCCTGTCAAGACCACTTATGATGGCAACCGGCTGGCAGCTCTCTACATCGACCGAATCGTGAGCCTTCACGGCGTTCCCAAGGAGATTGTGTCAGATCGAGGAACCCAGTTCACCTCAAGGTTCTGGAAGAAGTTCCAAGAAGCCTTGGGAACCAAGTTGTCTTTCAGCACGGCTTTTCACCCACAGATCGGAGGTCAGACAGAGCGAGTCAATCGGATTCTCGAAGACATGCTCCGAGCCTGTGTCCTGGCATATGGAGCCAAGTGGGAAGATTGTCTCCCTTTTGCCGAGTTCTCCTACAACAACAATTACCAGTCAAGCCTTCAGATGGCACCATTTGAGGTGTTGTACGGACGCAGATGTCGCACACCCCTCAATTGGTCAGAGACTGGAGAAGGACTAGTCTTTGGACCGGATAATCTCCGCGCAGCAGAAGAGCAAGTCCAACTAGTCAGAGAGCGATTAAAGGAAGCCAAGTCAAGGCAGAAGAGTTATGCTGACACTCACCGTCGGAACATGAGTTTCCATGTCGGGGACCATGTGTACCTGCGGGTAACTCCTCTGAAGGGAACCAAGTGTTTCCACGTCAAGGGGAAGCTCGCACCAAGGTTCATTGGACCCTTTGAGATCACTGCACGACGAGGAGAAGTGGCTTACCAGTTGGAACTACCACCTGAGCTATCCGATGTGCACAATGTATTCCATGTGTCGCAACTCCGGAAATGTCTCCAAGTTCCAGACAAGCCCAATCTCTACAAGGATGTGGATCACCAAGCCATTGATCTGCAGCCTGATTTGACCTATCGCGAGAAGCCTATTCGCATTCTGGACGAAGCAGAACGACGTACGCGGAGCCGTACCATCAAGTACTTCAAGGTCCAGTGGAGCAACCACACCGAAGCAGAAGCAACCTGGGAACAAGAAGACTATCTTAGATCCGAGTTTCCCAATCTCTTTTAAGACCTAGTTTAGGAATCTCGGGGACGAGATTCTTGTAAGGGGGGTAGGTCTGTCACACCCTGCATTTTGTAACATGTTATTTGTATCTTTGAAGCATGAAAATTTGGACCAACAATTTTTTTTAGCATCATTTGGCTTTTATTTGGATTTGAGTTTTCTTCATGTGCTTTTTCTTGTGCTCATTAAAGTCAACTATAACCTCTTGTAGAATTCATCTCCATACCCAAAACTTCTGCCCAATGATCATGCCAAGTGTTATATAACAGTATAGTATTTTCCTACAAAATTAATTTGGCCAAAAGGTATTTTATAAATTTAGTTTTTCAAAAACCCCTGAATTGAGATTTGCACTGCAAGTACTTGATTTAGGGTGAGAAAACTATTTCAAAAGGTTTATTTGAGACCTAGTAGTCATAGGACTTCCAGAAACCACAAAGGTGTAATTTTAAAAGTTATTTTCCTATTTTATTTAAAAGCTTTTTCTAAAGGCCAGAAATGGTCTTTAATAGGGGAAAATTATTTAACTGTTTCAAAAATATTTGCCAAAATTCAGAGAAACTCAGAGGACATATATTGTCCATATATAAGAGTTTCAACACTTGGTCATGTTCAAAATAATGGGCTAAACCCTCTAAAACCATTTCTGGATATTTCAAGCTTTTGAAATATTTACAAAGGAAACTTTCTCCAAAAATTCCAGGAAAATTCTATCATGTTATATATGACATATTTGATGATCTTGCCAAGTCCCATGCCTTGGGAAGCAAGAATACATCCTCAAACCCCTTCATAACCATTCTGTCCATATTTGAAGTTTGAGCAACTTTACATTACCAAACTTGTCCAAATGCTCTCAAATTTGGTGCACATGCTAGAATGGCCTAATAAGGCATCTAGACCAAATTGCACAAGATTTGGAATAGAGCAACTTGATCAGATCACCTCAAAACCCTTTCTGTTCAAATGCAAATTTGAACAACTTTACATTACCAACTTTTTATCTGGAGCTTCAAACTTTGTGGGCATGATCAATACCCCAAATGATGATGCTACACCAAGTGGTGCATCAAGGGGAGATGATTAGCTTGACTCAAACAAGATGAAGCTGTTTATGTTGATTTCTAGGGTTCACCAAAGTTACATTGGCTAGTTTCTTCAGATGAGCCCAAATTTGGTGAAGCACCCTATTTTCTCATGTCTTTCAATCCTGTTAAGTGCCATGTCAAGTGGAGGTCATTTGCTTGACCAGACACTGATCAAACACCTTCTGGCTTTTTACTAAAACCTCCATCTTGATCACTTTTACTCTTCTCCATGGCCTCAACTTTTTACCACATGATCATCCAGCTACTGGCTACCCCCAGTAACTTCCCCAGCACCCCAGCTCCATGATTGAGGGGTAAGAACCCCAGTTTACCTTGCTGGACAACAAGTTTTCACCAAGTCACCAGCATCCTCACTCTCTCTCAGCATCTCCAGGGCATCCAAGGCCTCAGGCCAATTCTTTACTCCTCCCCTGACCTTCTAGACACTCTTGGGCACGTTGGTTTTGACCGGAGCGGCGAGGGCACGGTGGTGCCAGCCATACGCGTGCTCTGGAGCACGCAACGGTGCGGACAAGCAATGTAGCTCCAGCCAATCAGCCACCCCCGACAGCCTCGGGCCACTCCCTCGCGCCAGTCGATGCTCCTCGACGTCCGCGACCGCCCCGGCGGTGTCCCCCCTCCTCCTGCGCCCTCCAGTGAACATCGTCGCACGCGCACCGGCCGCCCGCAACGGCCACTCTTCTGGCTCGCACGCACGCGCGCTCCAGAAGCTCCCCCGCTCCTCCTCTCACCTCAGCTGGACCTGGAGCTCGTCCAGCAACACCATGGACTCATCCCCCTTGCCTCCCGTGCGCTGTAGCCTCGAGCCGGAGCTCGCCGGCGCACTGGACCACGGGCCTCCGTCGACCCCCTATAAATAGGCCCCCCCGGGCCTCTCCAGCAGCACCAACAGCCTCACCTCACCTCACCAAGCCCCCCAGCACCTTCAGTTCGACCCCAGGAGGTCCCAGTGCTCGAGATCGACCAGAGCTCCGCCGCGTCGGGCCGCCGGTGATCTCGCGGTACGGGCCTCCCCTGCCCCTTCTTTTGCCCGATTCGAAACCGCCGTGCTCCACTGACCCTTTCCCCCCTGTTTCCCCTCTCTGTGGCAGTCGGAAACGACCGGAGCAACGACCTCCCGACGAGCCTCCGCCGTCCCACCTCGCCGCCGGCGAACCTGACCTCCCCGGCGTACCATACCACCACCCCTACAACCGCCACTCGACGCTGGACCCAACCCTGCCCTCCGTTGCCGTCGCCGTGGCCGGAAACCTCGCCGGTGAGCTCGCCGTCGCCGTGGCCGCAAGGTTGGAGATGACAGGCGGGCCCCGCCTGTCATCCCCACACCTCTCTCCCCCTCCTCTCTGCCACTGACCCACGGGCCCCGCCCGTCAGGTTCAAAAACCTGACGTGCGCGCGCAGGCACCCGTGCGGCTGGGCTGGACCGCCCTGGGCCGTGCACTGTGGCCTCTCTGGCCCAGTTGCACAGGTCTTTTTCTCCTTTTTCTTTTCTGTATTAATTCAAACATTTCTACAGAAAAGAATAATGGTCCAAATAAAATAATTCCAACTCCTAAAAAATCTTGTAATATTCCAACCTATTCAATGGTACCACTTTCACTCACATCTATGAAACTTTTCTGTACTGTTCAAATTTAAATTCAAATTTGGGCAGTAAAACTCCTGTTCTAAAATCAATGGATTCCATTCTGTTACTCCAAAACTCCAACTAAGAATTTTCCCCATCTTAGAAATCCCTCTAGTATTTTACAAAAATAAGTTGACATTTTTCTGAGCACTTTGATTTTTCTGTTTGTGGTCTTATTTTTCCGTGGTTATTATGCGACATATAGATCCCGTATTTGACGAAGTTGCTGTGGAAGAAGAAGGAGAAGGATTTGAAGACCAAGCCAATCCAGGCAAGCAGCCCTTTGACCATGATACACTTGGTTGCGGAACCCGTTGTTTCCGATGCATGATGATAGATTCACGGTGGTGACCTAGTTGAAACCACCACATGATGCATGCTTGAACTTGATCTTGCTAAGTGCTAGATGACATGCAAATAGTTGGTCATTAAGCTTAAATGATGCATGTGTGATTTTAACCTTCGTAGTTGAAATCTTTGCATGAACCCATCGGGTGCCCCTAATGCCCGAGGGTGATGATGTGTTAGGTCATCACTTGAGAAAGAAGTGATGTGCCGGTAAAATCATGTGCATGGTGAAATGATGGATTAGATTTATGTGTGACTACCGTCCCAACCAAACATGTGCAACCACACTACCCCTTATGGGACGGGGCTTTATTGATTACTTAGGTCGATACTAGCATGGTGCCCGCATTACTAGTGACGGGAAGACTTGAGGTCTTTCCCGGGACGGGGTCGTGCTTGGATAGACGGCCATGACTGTTTTTACAGGGCACCGGACACACCGTTGGTCCCTTCGGGTACGCGTGACATTGAAATTAGGGCAAGTCCCGTGATCTATTGTTTGTACCCGAGGGCCGTGTACCAACGAGTGGACTCTATGTTAGTGTCGTCTAAGGAAAGATAATGACCGGGTGCTTACCCCGGGTACTTGAGGTACCGCGGGTCGTGGATGACACGGAAGTTCCCCGGATCTTGTGGGTAAAGTGCGCAACCTCTGCAGAGTGTAAAACTATTCGAATAGCCGTGTCCACGGTCATGGACAGTTGGGTGGTGCTACTTAAACTATGTCCAGAAATTTTACTTCCTCAGTGATAGTATGTGTGTGTGATGAGTCAAGGTGGTGACTTGACTCGATGAGTTGAATCTTATTCATGTTGATATCGGTAACCTGTCTTCGAGGTTACGCGAGGTTATTGATGCATAAACTTGATAGTAGAATATTTATTTTAGCCCTTTGCTAGATTGTTCATTATCGTTCAATTGCATTGTTACTTTGAACCACATCATGGGTTGCTTGGGAGTACATTCAAAGTACTCATTGGCTTGCCACTGGTTATTTAATTGGCCAGGCATGGAAGAACAGGAATATGAGGAAGAGTTCTTTGGAGACGAACATGCGAACTAGGACACTGTCCCAGTCAGAATGCCTGTAGGGTTAAGGCAGATGGCATGGGTTCTACCCATTATCGAAGACTTCCGCTATTTGAGTTATTTGCTATTCAGCCCGTGAGGCTCTATCTATGTAAGACTTGGCCATAATGGCCATAATTCGTGTAAGACTATTTGTATGGATGTAAGACTCTTGTTATTCAGCTTCTGTGTGTTCAGTGAGCATTGATCTCTGGGATCACTGTACACGTGCATTCAGTGATCTCGACTTCTAAGTCGGGGTCCCCACACGTGCCCCAATTTAGAAGCTATCTCATCCATGCAGTGCCCAACCATCCATCTCCCTAGCCTACAGTGTTTTAAACCCTGATTGTCACTACTCGCTACTTTTGCCATTTACCTTCACTATTTACTTTTTGTTGTTTACTTTTACTATCACTATTATCACTATCATATCACTGTTACCACTTATCTTTTGTTGCAAGTAAGTATATTTCAGGTGCGGTTGAATTGACAACTCAACTGTCAAAGCTTATAAATACTCTTCGGCTCCCCGTGTGTCGAATCAATAAATTGGGTTATTCTTACCCGCGAAGACTATCTCGATCCCTTACGGTTGAGGGTTATCATGGGACTTGCTTGAAAAGACTTAGCACTTAGCGGTTTATCGAGGGGGTCCCATAAACCCCAACCGTGTGAGGAACGCATAATCAAGGAACATAACACCGGTTTATTCGGTTCCTAGCGGCATGAGTGGAACAAATCACCAAGCAAAAGGCTTAGCCTTCCACCCTTGCCAATATATAGATGATTTCATTTTAAGCATTTATATAGTGTGATATAACCCAACAAAACTTCAACATGAAGCAAGCATCTTCAACTTCACCTGCAACTAGCAACGCTATAAGAGGGGCTGAGCGAAGCGTACTTATAGCCAATCAATGGTTTGCACAGGTAGGGTGGTTAAACATGGTCATGGTTACAAGTAGGAGGCTGACAGGAAAGACATGGGCATCGAGGCAAAACTATAGATCGAGACTACTAGCAATAGGCAAAGATAGTAATGATATCGGGGTTCGGTCATCTTGCCTGAAGAGTAGTCGTTCGGATCGTAAGAAGGGTCCTCGTGCTCAACCTCGTTGGTAACCTCGTGCTCGTACTCGTACTCGGTCTCAGCTTCCGGCTCTAAACAATACAACCACACAAGGCACGAATCAACAAGATGCAATGCGCACACCAAAATGATGGATGCATGATGGATGCACTATGTGAGCACACGGAGCACGGAAAATAAGCATTCAAGCAAAAGCTTCAAAACAAGATAACAATAGGATATTATGAATCTACACGGAAAATCAATCAAGTTTCATATAAGACTCGCTGAAAACGGAGCTACGGACTAAAAGTTATGCCCGAAACAAGAAACATGCGAAAGCTGAAAAATTACAGCCACATAGCAACTTCAGAGCACTAGATAAGTAAGCTACAGCACTCAAACATCATGGCAAAGAGCATGAACATAAACTAGACATATCCTACAGCAAATAAGTCCAAAGGTGCACCCCAAAGGAGCCACGAATCAATAGCAACAAGCTTGGACATATTGAACTTGACAACAAAATCCCGACAACAGTAATTTATTGCAACTTTGGAGCAAAAGTTAAATATGCTACAGCCACTCAAATAAGCATGTGAGAGCATGAATGGAAAGCCAACTATATATACTACAAGGAACCATCAAGAATCACTCCAAAACTATCATGGATTGTCCTAGAACAACAAGCGAACATGGCATCTGAGAATAACAGATTCCAGACTTAGTGAAAATCCACTAAGTGTTAAAACAGCAGTTTCATCATGGCATCTTTGAGAGCAAGTTTAAGTCACCTCAAAAATAAACATGGAAAGTGGTAAGCACCACATCAAAGTACACATGATGGTGATTCCGAAACATACAAGCATGCATCATGGAGACAATCACAACGATAGCAATGAGCTCAACAAGATGGCATCTCATAACAAGTAAAACAACTAAACAGCCACATAGCACTTTGCAACGAGGATAAACATGTCAAGAATAAATCTATCATGCAACCTAACACAAGCAACATGTAGAGCATGGCAAGACGAACACGTGGACATGTCATTTGCATCATTCGGATAAACGAGCTAAAAGATATCACAATGCAAAGATGGCATAAAAACAACACATAGCAGCAGTTTATAACGGGAAGCACTCTTGCAACAGAAAAATAAGCATCTAGATGATCTCAAACATGCATGGCACAATGGAATGAAACGTAGTGCTAGTAACCACGAACGCCTGGACATGTCATTTGCGCAAATCGGACCACCACACAAAAAGATAACATCATTGGAAAAATGCATCAGCACACAAACAAACTGGGGACTTAGAGGATAAAAGAGGCAACCTAGATCTGAAGATTGACGGGCCTCGGGCGGATCTGGCGCTGCGGCGGCCCGAGAGGAGGCCCAGGGCGCGAAGGGAACTGGCAGCGAGGCGGCGGCCCGCGGCTGAGGAGTGGATGGGCCTGCGCGGCCGCGGCGGGCCCAGGAGGCGGCGGGATCCGGCCCTGGCGGCTGGCGGGCGCTGCAGTGCGTCGGCTCGGGCCTCGGCCTGGCAAGGGTCGGCCCGACGAGGCGGCCTGGAGGGAGCTGGCGATCTGCCTCGGCCTGGAGGCGAGCCGCTGGAGGGAGGCAGCTGGTGGGCTTCGGCTGCTGGGCCTTGGCGGCGGGGAGGCCCAGGCGGGCGATCGGGATCTGGCCGGGGTCGGCGTTGACCTGATCGGATCGGGCGAGGGCTCGGTGCCTCGTCCCGATCGGCGGCGGCGACGTACCGCGAGCGAGAGGAGGCGGTCCGGCGCCTGAGAGCCGGCTGGCGGCGGCGGGG